>ML675622.1:21667367-22029100 GCA_007922155.1 Mesoclemmys tuberculata
GGAGTGGAGTGGAGTGGAGTGGAGTGGAGTGGAGTGGAGTGGAGTGGCAGTCTGAGAGAGGCAGAATAGGAAAAGGCTCAGGGAAATAACAGCAAGGATGGAGCAGAAAACTAGGGGAGCAGAAAATGTAGGGAAAAACTACGGCAAGCTGACTGGAAGGCCAAGTCACAAAGAGGGAGCAATTGAGTCCCGAGATCGAGAGACGAGCAACCAACCGAAGAAGGGTATGTCAGACTTGTTGAGAGCTAATCCCCACGTGAGCCACAAGGAGGCGCCTCAGTGTAAGTACCGTAGTGAGCCCTGGGGCAGAGAGGCCTGGTTTTAGTTCTCTTTCAAGGCGGTATTTCAGGGGTGGTACCAGATCAGTCCTATAGCCTGGCAAGTGCTTTGGGAAGCATGGTGTGAGAGCTCTAGGAGTAATTCAGCCTGGGATTTTTGCCTACCCAGCCCCATTAGAGACCATACTGTTAGATATAAAGAGGATTTTAGGGGTTATGGGCAAAGAGATTATCTTCTGTGCTGCACTTTCTCTACCTCATCTTGGAGATAACCAAAGCTTCTTTGAGATGAGACATATGTTGAAGCTCTTCCCAGTTTTTTGATTTCCAGGAGTTAGCAGTGAGTAAAGCCTGAGGAAGGAGGTCAGGATTTGGCCTTTTACTTGAAAGGAAAGGGTGAAAGAGGCTGGAAGCCTCAGGAATTGGGGGTGAGGATAAGGATGTTGGCATTCACTGGTATGGGGCGAGATACAAACCAGGAGCTGATGGCCAGGAGCACGTTCCACCTGGCAGCATTGTTGTTGGCAGTCTTGGTAAGGAAGCGATACACTGAATGGGTCATGGAAACTGAAATCCTTTCTCACACTTAGAGGGTTTCTCTTTAGATCCAGGGCCAAGGCACACCAGTGGGGCAGGGAGATGTACACGTTCTTTGGGAAACTTGAGGACTTCAGTCCCCAGAGCCCTGTTGATCAGCACTAAGCTTTTACCAATATTTTTATAATCTCCTGCTACCGCCCTACGATACTGAAGGGACCATTCCTGTAGTGGCCCAAGAGGGATGGATTGGACTTGTACCTTCTTTTGATCCTCCAGTTTGCATCCATCAGCAGTGCAGGGGTTAACCACGGAAATCAGGAATTACTCCTGTGATATCACTGGCGTGTCCATTGCTAGGAATTGCCTGGCCCTTAAAAAGCTGTTTATCTGCAACAGGAGAACTGTTTTTTTTTTAAAGCTCTCCATGAAGAGGGATCTTTAAGAAAGCAGCTTCTTTCCTATTATTACTGTGGCAGCAGATAGGAGCATCAGATTCCCTTTCAGGTTGCTATAATTGGCTCACCACTCTATCTCCTTATCTCAGATACCTGCTATGGGGAATGCTCCAAATCCACATGCACTGGTGGCAGATCAGGGCTTCAGGTTGTATATAGAAATGAAAGATCATGTTCCAGAGGCTTCAGGGAGAGAGAGGGGGCTCCCCCTTTCCACTCCACAACCTTTCGTCAATTGGGGTAATCTGTTGAATGGTGAACTCGGACTCCTCTCCCCGTTCCATGCAACTCCTCTTCCTTTTGCACGCAGGATTCTAACCTAATTTTCTCAATGCAAATCCTAAAGTGGAAAAAGCTTGAAATCAAATCTACAGAAGTCTCCTTTCACAGTTCAGAGATTTGATTAAATTGCAAGCTTTGTTAATATTTGGTGTGACGGGGGGAGGAGGAGGGAGAAGGTGGAGAGGGAAGTGGGTGGGGAGGGGGAATGACTGGCGATGTTGGAGGGGCGGCCGGGGCCTTTTCAAATAATCTGTTTACCCCTGCAGCTAAGGAGCCCATTAGTAAGCGTTCTCATTTCTAATTTCCCATCGTGCCGTGTCCCGCAGACCTCGCTATGTTTATTTGGAAAAGCAGAACAAAATTGTTTGTATAATTAGATCTGCTACAAGGGCTGCCCTTGAATGGTCCTCGGCAGGAAGCTTCATATTGCAAAAGGCCCCCGCCATCAAGGACCCTGAGCTCCATCCTCCTGCACAGAGAGAACCATTCGGGGCAGCCAAAAACAACACACTCCAACTTGGATGGGCTACAGGGCCTAGATGGGGCCCATATGTTCTCCCTCCCTCCCGCTGATTGTATAGAACTGCATTGTTCCAGAGGCTGCCCAAAGCAAGAGATGCAAACTGGAGATAGGATTTTTCCTGAGAGATAAAGCAAAGGGACTGATTTGACTGCCAGTTCCTATTAGCTTTCCAAGATGCACTGTATATTTCAGCAATATACATTCCCTTCCAGCAAGGTGAATGTCACCATCACACAAAATGGAGATAGAGGGAGGGGAGAAGAAGCAGATGCATCTGAAGGCAGAATCTTACTGAATCCTAGTGGGTCTCTAGGCCTGGAACCTTGTAAAGACCATGTTTAGGAGGAGACGCATGCTTAGCTAAAGCCACTGAGAATCATCATCTAAATCCCACCCCTCATGAAAATGACCTGTTAGAAATGTGGCTGCAGAACACAATTATGTGACAGAGAACTTGTACCTGCTCTGAGCTGTGAACTGCATCTGTAAATGGAAAGAAGTCACCCTCTTTGCTACAGAGGGAGCTGCCATTTTGTATCCCTATGCAGCCTGTGACAGGAGAAATACACACTGTGCTCTCTCTGGTGGAGACTTGACTTATGTTCTTTCTTCTTTTGTTCTATCAACATAAAATAATGGTCATTCTCAATGAATGTACATGGCTGCTCTTTGTGAGAGAGAGAACTCTATAACAACCAGCAGTCTGATTTCACATACAGCACATGCTTTACGCGGTAGTGTCACTTGCTTTGGAGATGGTTGGAGGCCCAGTACAATTTGAGTTGCTTGACCACTGTCCTACAGGCCTAGCATAGCTTCAGTTGCTTGCTTGACTATTCTGACCCCTGAAACGTGACATCGTCCAGTTGGCAGAGACTGAATAACCTTAGAGATGTCTCAGTTTCTGCATAGCATGATACATTATACGACAAAATACAGATATTGTATGCTTGCAGCTGCACATAGATAACGGTGATGGGAACAAGTTATCCTGGTACCCCCAGATGTTCACTGTTTCATTGCCAAGGGGCGTACTTTACTCTGCCCCTCCGGTCACCAGATGTTGTTTTGATGACCCCAGTTATCATGGTGAGAATGGAATGTAGTGAAGGGTGGAAACCCAATGTAAGTAATTAGCATATATGATCATGAGAGAGAGAATTAGGTCACGGTTGCTTATGGAAGGGTATAAGTAGTCACCACTTAGACAAAGGGGGGCACTCCAATACCTGACTCCGTGGGAGGTGCTGCTGGTTGGACCAGAGGATCCACTGCCTCCCTGGCGGGGCCCCTGAAGAAAGCCATTCCTGTGTACAGCTTTGTGAGTAACTGCTTAGCTCTCCAGGCTTAGTGAGTGTGATATATTGTAGTTAATTTTCGGCTTTGTATTTAACTAGTATAGTTATAGAAAACCTTGCACATTAAACCTTATTGATCTGCCAATCGGCTGTACTGTGTCTCACTGGTATCCACACTGATCACGAAGTGTCCAGAATCAACACCCTGAAAACAAGAAAGTGTGTCATTTGAGGTTTACACCGAGGGAGAGAAAATGTCCTCTGTTCTAGTGCAGCAAAGGTTAGCTCAGCCTTGATAAGTAGCCAAGAAAATGTACAAGCCCTGGCCACAAACTAGACTTGTCTGACAATTACAGTTAATGCTGTTTTGCTCACCAGTCAAAACAATTATTCACTATTGCTAATAAGTACTGTTATTATCTGTATTGCAGTAGCACTAGTCATGGGCCATAGTCCCAGGTATAATTCTGTAAGGAAGGCTGCTTTCGCTTATTTCATTAGTTTTGTTTCTTATTTCACATTTCAGTGCATTGTAATAAATTTTACACAGGGCTTGAGGGTTTCTTGTGCCTGTGCCATTCAGTGTGTCTAGGATGCAATCACTCCACTTTTTTAATCATGCCAGAACTATGAAAGATGCAAATTAAAACTCAAACAGAGACACTTGATAATATCAAAGCATGTTTATCCATTGTGGAGGAAATGCACCCCTGTGCTGAGGGCCAGCAGAAGACCATGCACCACTTCGGGCTTGTCTACACTACAAAAGTGAAAGCAGCACTCCTAGGGCTGTGCTGCTGTAGTGCCGTAGTGTAGATGCTGGTTACAGTGACAGAAGGGGTTTTCTGAAGCTCTAGTTAATCCAACCCTCCAAGAGGTGGTAGCTAGGCTGCTGGAATAATTCTTTTGTTAACCCAGCCATGTCTACACTGAGGGTTAGGTCATCTTAACTAATCTCCGAGATGTGAATTTTTCACACCCCTGAGCAATGTAGCTAGGTTGACTGACATTTTAGTTATAGACGAAGCCTGAAGCCCTTTGTGATTGAAAAACCCTTGTTTTTCAGGTGGCAAGAGAAGTAATTTATAAAGGTTACAGTCATCCAATCAGGGAACAGAAACAATACACTGGTGACTGGTCAATAACTGGAAACAGTGCTTTGAATAATGGATTGGACATTCATGACGACGAGGTTATGAACAATCTGCAGACTTGGGTATGCTCATGTAACTATTAATTTGACAATGTAGTAAAACTGTGATCTCTTCGTTGTGCACCCACAAAGAGAAAAGGGGGGCTACATTTGTCAAGCTGTTTTCAATTAATAGATGAATTAATTGTGATCAGAACAGAGCTCAGGTACCATGGAGTAAGTGATACCAAATAAATAATTCAATGTGAAGGAGGGTGGCAGAATCCGGTGCCCAGAATTTGGGCACTTACATAATAACAAAGGTATTGTAGGTGTTTCAAAACAGAAATAAAAAACATAGCCTCTGTTCCAAAAGTTTATAATCTACATTGTAGAAGCAGCAATCGGTGAGGGGGGGACAAATTCAGTTTTTTGATTTTAATATGAGAATCACAACGTTTACTGTATTACTTAAAGCAACAGCTCTTGGAGTCATGTGAGTATGGGAGAAGCTCAGTTATTTTTTAACGGAATTTCTAAACCCCGTGCTTATTCAGAAAATCTTAAAAAGCTGACTTGAGTGAACATTAATGGCTCAGAAACTAGAATACATGTGGTTGGTAATCCTGCGAAGAGTGACGATGGGATAGCAATCTTCTGATCAGAAACTTACACAGCCAAGGCACGTGCACTACAGCCAGTCAAAATTCTATTGCCAAAAAGTAATTCCAAAGAAAATAAACACTTTTGTGGAAAATGAAAATTTTCCATTAAAAATGTTCTGGTGTTTTTAAATATGAAATACCATAAACTGAAAATTTTTCTTAAAAAAAGGCTTCCACAAACAAAAATGTTCATTTAACATAGTTTTAGTTAACCAAAATTCCCCACGATTTTTTTTTACTTTTAGAAATTGCCCTGTGAAAAATAATTGTTGTTTTTCATCCAGCCCGTCTGCACATATCATGGTAGGCTTTAATATTAATATTAATTTAATATTAGGCTTTAATAATTATTGTCTAATATGAGAAAAAAGAGCTCTGACCTATGAACATGTGTGGATTATTCACTCTGGTTAATATTGACCCCTCTGGAGAAGGTCAGCTCACACTGGGACCTCGGGGTAAATCTATATGCCAATTAAACACTTGTGGCTGGCCCATGCCAAGGAGCTGTTATCTGCACAACCCCTTAGCCTGAGCCATGTGAGCCTCAGTTAGCTGGCACTGCCAGCTGCGAGTGTTTAATGGCAGTGTAGACATACCTGAAGTGGTGCATAGGTTTATGTTGGCCCCTTTGCACGGGGTTGAATTTCACCATCATGAGCAATGGGTTGTTGGCATTGTGGAAGGCGTGACAGTTCAGACTGGACATGGGTGTGGCAGGCCAGAAGAGCGGGGACATTCCGTACTGAGTGGAGTAATGAAGACCTGAGAGAAACATGTAGGAGAAATCAAAGCGGAGGGCAATGGTAGCCAAAGAAAATCATGGGCAAGCCACTTTGGCCGACTAGCGTTACCATTGTTATTTTTATTTCTAACGTGGGAGCCCCTAAGAGCCCCAGATATGGCCCACAACCCTACCTTCCTAGGTGCTGTACAACCACAGAACAAAAAGACAGGCCCTGACCCAAAGCGCTTACAATCTGTGTACATGTGCGTCAGCTGCTTAGCTCTGTGCATCTAAAATAACTGCCTTATTTTCAAGTCATAAAGCCCTGTGTGTATGTCGGCCCTGCATACTTTGGTCTGGGTGGTTATCCTATTTGCTGAGACCAATTAAATGAGATTTCCAGGGGATCGTCAGAGGTTTCTAACGGGCAGTGTCACATATCCATCCTCTTGGCTTTTACGGAACCCACTACCCTGGGTCTATTGCTATAAGATGGGAGCATTGTCAGCAGAGGATTGAGGGTTACAGCTCCTGCATTCTCTTGCCAGCTTTGCTACTGACTTCGTGACCTGGGAAAAATCTGTCTCTGCAACTCACTTTGCTTGTTTGTAAAGCTGGGATAATTAATAATTCACCACCTGGACAAGTACGTTGTGTGTGTGTGTATGTGTATATATATATTTCTGTGGCATGTAGGGCCCTACTTGCAGACCAGGATCCCATTGTGCTAGGTGCTGTACAAACACAGAACAAAAAGATGGTCCTTAGTCCAAGGAGTTTACAGCCTAAGATGAGAGAAAGCAAATGGGTACAGACAGACAGATGGGAAAATACAAAGAAACAATGAGACAGCATTGGTCAGCATGGCAGGCAGTGGGCCCAGCACACCAGCGGATTGACGGTTGCCAGGTTTTTTTGTAGGCATCACAGAAAATGAGCATTTTAAGGATGGTTTTGAAGGAGGATAATGAGGTAGCTCTGCGGATTTTTACGGGGAGCTCCAAGTTGTTAGGCTTAATTAATGTACATAAAGTACCTATGAATAATGCTGAAGTTGCTGCCATATTGTTGTTAGAGTATAATGCTTTACAGTATTTGCTCAGTGTATTACTATTAAAGTTCTTTATGAGCTAATTAACCCCCAACATGAAACAACAATAGATGGTTCCACGTATGAAAAAGTAATTTAGATGTTCAGGAAATACTCTAAACATGTTTGGCACATTTAAACATATGCTTTCAGCTGGTCTGGTTTCAAATAGCGCCTAAATAATGCAAATAAATACAAAGAATCCGAGAGTTGCTTTTGGATGATTAACTGTGGCATTATTATTTCTCATCCATCCAAAGCATGATATTTCCAATCATAGCCTCTCTGCACTCACTATGAAAGGAATGATTATCATAGCCTGACATGTTTATCATGGTGAAGCAGAGCTGGGCCTTTCTATGGGATTCACATTCGAGCTGCTAGAAGTAACAGAATCTGATCTTGTTACAATCAAGCCCATCTTCCTCTTACAGTTGTAAAACAAAAGAAGAATACATAGGGCCTGATTCTGCAATGGCTGGCACCCCATGTCATCTATTAACCTTGGGCTAAGTAAGTGGATGTAAAAGGCTACCGCCGTTCTGATTGGGTAAGTGCTCTATATGCACTTAACACTCAGTTTGCACAGCTGTAAATGAGACCACAGGACCGAGTCAGGCCCACAGAGTGGCCTTCTCCAGAGATGTGGATTAATTTCTGTGAGTTGATGTTGTGTTCAGTAATAAACCAATTGATCCAAAGGTTCTTAATGATAAGACGTCTGGCATGGCCAGGCCAATCCCACTGAGATGTAACAATCCTGCTGTCATACATTTAAAACAAACTTGTTCCTCAGGAAGATCCTAAAAGTATTAATTTGCTCCCATATCCCTCCTGCACTGGCCACAGGTACCAACCAGCACATTCATACTAAATAACGTGGCAACCTCTGCCAACGTGTGTGTTAGAGCAGCACTGAATTGTCTGACAAACTGGGGATTCTGTGGCAATATCAACTGATTATAAAGTCATTTGAAATCCTGTTCAGCTTCTGAACTGAGGTAGTGGGAAACAGGCAGTGGCAGAAGGAGCTGAAGGACTGTCTTGCAGGGGAGCAAGAAGAGGCAGCTGCCACCCAAAGATCCTAAATACAGATCCGTCTTTTGCCGCCATCACCACAGTTTCGGAACTCCCCACAATCTGTAATATGTTTATCCTCACAACACCTTTGTGAGGTAGGGAAGCACTTCCTTCCCCGTTTTACAGATGGGGAACTGAAGCACTGAGGAACTAAGCTGTTTGCCTAAGGTCACACAGGAACTCAGTGACAGAGCAAGAAACAGAACCTGGATCTCTGGCTAGCATCCTAACCACTAGACTAGTGATTTTCAACCTTTTTTCATTTGCAGACCCCTGCAAAAATTTAAATGGAGGTGGGGCCCCTTTTGAAAATCTGAGGCATACTCTGTGGAACACCAGGGGTCCACAAACCACAGACTGAAAATCAATGCACTAGATTATCCACGCATCTTTAGAGATGCGCATGGCTCCAGAGCTAGTGCTGACTGGTGAGAAGCAAGCAAGGCGCACTGCAGCTTGAATACTGCTCCTGGGGTCCCTGTTGGGGTGGTGCAGCTCAGCATTAGCCCCGACATGGGTCCGTGCCTTAATGACATGATCTTTCTCTGCAGCATGGGTGCGCAGCAAAGGCATCTTAGTAGGAGAAGACTTACGATGACTTTACAGCACCCCTTCAGCCTGCTGCAGCTTGTGCACAGGTTTACACTTCAAACGCTGCATTGGTGCAGCTGCACTGATGCAGCTGTGCCATTGAAATGCTTTAATGAAGATGTTCTATGCCAACGGAAGTTATACCCAAGGAATTCTGTAGCGTAGCCCTGCCTATGTGTGAAACATGCAAAGGGACAAAGTTCCAAAATGTGGGAGACAAGAAAGGGGACAGTTTGTTGTCTAGGGATCAGAGCAAAGATTTTTTGGCAGGACTCCTGGGTTCTGTTCCCAGTATCCAGTAGCTCACTGTGTGATACTGAGCAAATCACGTCACCTGTCTGTGAAGATGGGAATAATGGAATGTATCTTTCTCTCAGCAAAGAGTCGGGGTTGTGAGGATTAATTAATATGTGTTTAATACTTTGAGAGCCTTCCTTGACAGAGAAAGTGGGAGATTGATGAGAGATGTGAGGGAAGGGCAAAATATTCTCGTTAATAAAATAGCAGAACAGGGGCCCTGAAACGAGAGGGATTCATTTCTTCAGTCCAAATAACTTTGTCTACAAGCCACAGCTGCACATTGAGTCATTTTAGAGAGAGTCCCAGGTTTATATGTGGGATAGATGCAGTCTTCACTCATTTTGAGAGCTATCCTTAGGCAAGGATCAGGTAGGGATGAAGCTGGAAGACAATCTAAAAGAAGGAAGAAAACCACCCAGTAAGAGTGAGAATTTCTGCAGCCACACTGAAGGTGAGCAAAGGATATTCCATATGAGGAGGAAAGCCCTCCTTGAACAAACTACCTCTCTTTCTTATTCACTCAAGGTGGGCATAAAGTGCAAGCCACGTCAGCAATTTAATGGAGCAGAACCTGGCTTTAAGCTGTTCCCATAAATGCTTACAATCTCTTAATAATTAACATTTAATGCTGTATTAATTCATTGATGGGCTTTCCTTTCCTTTTTAACAGCTTAGCAATTTTTCATCTGCCCCTTTGCTCTTTTGTTCTTAAAAGAGGGAAGGGGGGAAGCAAAGAAAAAGCAGCAACAGGAAAAAAACCTTGTGTGTGACAGGATGGGCTTGATCTGCTTCCTTCCTTCTTCTTCCAGGGAATAATGGCCTCTGGGGAACTGAGGCTGGAGAACAGAAGGGCCTTCTCTTTATCTGGAGGACTAGGAGGAGGAGAAGGATTCCGAAATCCAGTTTTTGCTGTGGATGCTGAAGTGGCATGCTCAATCCCCAGGGAAAGGGGCATGTCATTCTCTAGGGCCATCTTGGGAATGCACGGACTCTAGTGGATAGCATGGCCTGGTTTTCATTGACACTATGGCCACTTTTACACTGCACTGGTAGCATAAAGAGGATTTAAAGTGAGTATGAGTGTAGTTGACAACCATTTCAAGGCCCCTTTACATTACGAGAGCGGGTAAAGTGGCCTTAAGTGTAAATGCAAATCAGGCCACATGTCTAACCCTCATGCTGGCCATAACTATGGATCCAACATAGAAATGTGGAGGGAATTTAAAAAGAGGGGAAACTGGGGATTGCAGAGGAAAACCCCTAACTGGTATTTTAAAAAAAAATGCTATTCGTTTTAAGTGTGCTGATGGAATGCTTCCAGTGCTGCCCAGCCCACATATATCCCACTCCCATCCCCCCGCCACCATTGCTTCTCTGGCTGAGATGTTTATTTAAGTGTCCTGAAAACTTTATCTGGAAATCAATTCCCTTCTCTTTCCCTTGTTCGCCCTTCCACTTTCCTTTCCTCCCATTCATCACTTTGAAAAATGACCCATTTTCTCTTTCTTACTTGGTTCCCCCCTCTCACCCCAAGCTCCCCTCAGTCCTTGTAGTTGTGATCCTCGACAGGAAAGACTCCCATGTCATTAATTAATAGTGGTTATTTGGGGAAGTCACAACTAAATAGCCAGGCTGGAGTTCAGGGTGACAGATGGCCCTTCTCACAGGATGAAAAATCTCATTCGTTCTATGGGTGCCGCTGTCATGCGGCTCATACTCTTTACAGCCCTCCAGCCTGGGCTCTTAACCCCTCCACTGCTGCACGGAGATGCCCCTCTGAACACAACCAAGCGACCTGTGGGGTGACAACCCTCCTAGGGCATCAGGCACTCCCGTTCTTGTGATGAAGTTAAACAAGTCCGCAGCCAGCTTGAGATAATAGCTCTGAGAGATGTGAACCCCCCCCCATGCATCTCAATGGGCTGTTAACTCTGAGCCCCACTGCTTCATGGGGGTCCAATTAATACTACCCCCCAGGAGAAGAGTGCAGGTGTGTCCAACCCACTCATCCCAGCATCCATAGCCCAGCTGCAGAGGGGCCCCACACTTACCTCTACAGCTGTCCCCACTTCTCTGACGGGACAGGGGATCCCTGCTGCTGCTGGGGAGAAAAGCTGGTGGCTCATGCTCCCATTCCCCTTTATAGGCTGGGTTCCTTGGTCAGACTACAACTTCCATTAGTGCATAATAATCTCCCCTTTTGGAGAGATGAGGGGGTGCACCAGGTGAGCCCCTGGCTATAGGGCATTATGGGAGATGTAGTCCAACTAGCAAGACCAGCCCAGAGAGGAGAATGGGGATGCAAAGCAACCAAGCTACAACTCCCAGTGTAACGGGGCTACCCATCAATTATTGAGTGTTCTGGTGCCCATGCATGACTAAGCAGTGTTTCTGCCTCTCAAGCATCTCCCTGTGGACATCTGGGGGTCTCTTTCTTCTAGGGTGACCAGATAGCAATTGGAAAAAATCAGGACAAGGAGTTCAGGGTAATAGGTACCTTTGCAAGACGAAGCCCTGAATATCGGGACTGTCCCTATAAAATCAAGACATCTGATCACCCTACCGTCTCCTGGCAACTTAGCACCCCTGGCCAGGCACACACTGTCAGTCTCTCTTTTGGGGTTTCACAGTCCTACATCCAATACAGATAAATCAGAACCCTTCAGGCCCTCAGATTTTCCCCACACATAAGTTGCTCAGTCAGTACCAGCTCAGATATTTCCCCCTCAGGCTGGCTCCCCCTTAAATTCCCATTACAGTCTCTCAAGCTCTTATGGGTTCCTGTTTCAGGCTCCCCACTGCAAGAGTCTATCAGTTTCTTGCTGATCCCTTTTTGGGCCCCGTTCCAGGCCTTCTTCCTGACTTTGATAGTTTTCCAGCCTGCCTCTCTCAGGCTCCCTACTGAGCCAGAAACTCTGGCCTCCTACCATCCAGGCCTCCCTGCTTCTGGCCTGGCCTTTTACAGCTGAGGCACCCCTTTCCCAGGTATAACAAGGCAGCCCTAATTAAGACCAGCCACACCCCTTTCCTACGTGTAGCAATGCTGTCCTAATTAAGACCTTGCTGTTCACATTAATCCTTTCCTGGGTTCTGTTCCTTCCTACCTAAAGTTTCCTGGGGGCACAACCCTTTCAAGCACCATGGCCCTGAACCAATCCTGTGACACCCCAGGTATTTCAGTTTTCAGGCATTCGATGTTTTGACAAAAAAAAAATTGAAATTTCCCACAAAATACTTTTCCTGAAAAATTTCAGTTTGTCAATAACCCATTATTGTATCAAAAAAGAGTTTTGATGGACAATATTTGATCTCCCCCATTGATAATATTATAATGCTATAAAGCCCCAGTTGAGTTTGAGGCCTCACTGTGCTAGGCGCTGTATAGACACAGAGTACTAGACAGTGCCTGCCCTGAAAAGTAAAAAAGCTAAACACAGAAGATGGACAACAGAGTATTATCCCCATTTGACAGATGGGGAACTAGGGGATAAAGTGACTTGCCCAAGGTTGAACAAGAAATCTGTGGCAGAAGCAGAAATTGAACCAAAATTTCCTGAGTCCAATCTCAGGACCTTTACCACAAGATCATCATTCCTCTTCACAGAAGGCATTGCTTAACTCACTTTGCTGTGAGAGGGGCTGGCGCTCACTCAGCTGCCACTCCCCCTCAGAAAAGACATGAAAGAACTTTGTGATGGGACAGAAAAAACCCATCAAATGGGGCTTCATTCACCGTGAAGGTCTGATACGGCATTTTTTGCAATGGCTTCAGTGACCCTTGTTATTCCTCCAGGTTGGTACACTGGCAAATGTGGGTCAAAGATTATTGCAATTATAAATATATTAATAAACCAATTTAAAAATAGGAAGCAATTTCTCCATCTCCCATCCCCATTTGGGAAGTGTAAAAATGCACACTTAATTCAGCTTGATGTGCAAATGCAGATGCCTTCTGCTCTGCGTTTCCATGACTAATCTCATCTGCATTCGGGACCCCCTCCCCCCACATCTGTTCCCCATATTTTGTGCCTAGCCAGCAAAAGGGAGAAAAAATAGAAAAATAAGAGATGGGAAAATGCACAAAAGCTGTGGAAAAAATGTGCAGCGGGAGTTGGAAATTTCATTTTATGTCTCAGGGTCTGTCACCTTGGTGTGTGAGCTCAACCCTATAAAGCTGGGATTAACAGCTCCAGTGTCCTAGATCTGCCGTAGAGGCTAATGGAACACACCTGGCTAGCACCCACCTCTGTCCCTTTCTGACGAGCCGCAGGTTTTGTTCTGAAATAACTTTATTTGCAAAGGCAGAATATTTCCTCTGAGTGCTGAGCGTTGTGCTCGTGCATGGGACTTCCCTTTGTGGCGCTGGTCCCCTAAGGTATTTGTGCAATAAAATATAATTAGGGCTATGCTCACACTTGTGACAGAGTCTAAGGCCAATGATATTATGTTATCTGACAAAGAGATTGAAATCTCCTAGGAGTAAAGTCAGCAACGCTCACTTCACGTTGTAACAAAGGGAGGCTGTCAAGGTTGGTGGGCATATCTTAACTTTCTTTTTTTACATCTAGTCACAAAACCCATGCCATTCTGCAGATGTGCTACTTACCCTAAACAAATGCTGCTGGGGGAAATTTCTCAAAGACACCAGGAACACTTGGGCACTTAGCTCACACCAAAAGGCATCTGGAATTAGTCCCTAAGTGCCCGCTGTGCCTCTGAGAAATCTCCCTGGCTGTCTTGTCTTTAAGAAAAGTTAGGTCTCAGCCCAGCAGTAACATGCAGTAGAGCTCTTATGAGCAAGCCTACAAAAGAGCCCTGTGTCCTACAAAAAAAAACCAGTCGGCATACTTGATGAAGGACAAACAAGTTTCTACCACAAAACTCTCTCTCTACTTTCTTCCATGCTGTCCCTTGTGCAGGAAACACCTTCCCTTGATTAGTCCATAAGGCCACAACCCCTCCAAATCCCTCTTCAAGACCCATTTCTGCTGTGACAGCAACAAGAAGTCAACTAGTCGGTGCTGGCTGGGTGTGTAGCAGCTGGGGATAGATTGATAGTAGCAACGATTTCATTTTCAAGATCATAGGGACAGATTATATACAATAACGGTGAGTAAAGCAATTATTTAAAAAAAATGAGATTACCTTGTAAATTCCTTCTGTAGTTGACAAATTGTGCTGTGTGGGTAGGAGAATTTGTGCAAAATTAACCAGAGCTCTGTATGGAGGCCCAGGACAGGAAGAACAGAGGCGTGCTGAAGGTCAGGACTGAGTATCAATAAAGGTGACATGACTGGAGGACTGAGATGCATCAGGGTAATGGAGTGAGGAAGCAGTGCTGAAGGTCAGGGATGAGGTGCACTGTCAGAGCCACATAAGGTGGGTGAAAATGGGGGTATTTGGTGATGTGGAATGGGCAGATGTTGGACCTTTCTTTTTCTCTCTGCCGCATCTCCCAATGTAACTATGATGATCTAGCAATGGTCATTTATGAAAAATGGCCATCTGAGGCCTACAGCCTATGGGGGTTTCACTAAACAGAGACAGAAAGGGGTCCTCAACTTGAGGGGCTTGGGTCAGATCCCTGCCAAAGATACTCTGTGTTTGAAAACAGTTTCCTTTTCCTTGCTATCCCTTTTATTCTTATCTGCGTTTTTCCTGCACTTTTTCTATGTCAGTAATTAATCATTTGTTTTCTTAATGAGGAAGCCCCGATTTCTTTGGGAAGAAAGAGTCTGCACTTTTCACACCGTAGCTTGGCTGGTGTGCAACAAGACATCTGAGGAGGTCAGTAATCCAGAGTCCTGGCTAGAAGAACATTCCGGGACACAAAGTGTGTATGTAGTTCAGTGGTGTCAAGTCTATTGACATGATTGAGCTAAACAGGTTTGGATATGGGCAGAGAGTTGGGGTGGGGGACAGAAGGTCCCTTTCTTGCCTCCTCCCCCATTAACTGTTTATATAAGGATAAATATGTTTAGCAAAACAAGGTATGTCAGACTCCCCAAAGAGGCCCTGGAAGAGACTCACTAGTGCCCAGATCAGCCTAAGATAACTGAAATCCAAGCTTTTCATAATTGTCTATTAAAAAATCTGTCGTGTTTATGAAATGTGAATTAACAAACACACAGCAACATAAAGAGACTCTGTCGAAACTGATAGGCACAAAATGTGATCTGCTGGCTGTGTGTCATCTTTTTTTTTCTGCTTGTGTGTGAAGTTGTGGTAAATCTTTGTCTTTTTTTTTATTTTTTGGTTTCCAAATCAAGTTCTTGAGCACTGTCTTCTTCTCAGCAATGTGAATACCAGCACTGAGAAGACACGAGCCACCCTGCATTGATGTACAGCCCAATGCACATGAGCAACCACACCAGTGAGTGTGAGTAGCTCATTACTCATGAGCAATCCTATATCAACAGAAGAGTGCACACTGTCCTATAGACATGGGCTACGTCACACAACTAAACCACGCTGCAGCTCAGCAGGAAGAGTTACTACCATTCTACCATAATATGGAGCATAGAAGACTTTAGCCAGCATCAGGACACAGACATTGCCAATCTTAGCATTCTCTTCCCCTTTTTGATGCCAACTTTTACGTTCACACCTCATGTCCTCAGACATTTTCCAGTCTAGAGGGACTCACACCACCCTCAAAAATAATTTGGACAGTTTCAGATTCACTCAGGTCACTTGAGTACCAAATATATTCTAATACTATATCTGACAGAGCCGAACTTTGCTAACTTTCAGGGCATATTGCAAAACCTACATCGGTTCCTGGTTTTTTCCTGGAAGGGTGATATGTGAGTGTGGGGCTGTGTTTTGTTTCAGCTGGGGATGTTATATTTTGTCGTTTGTTGCTAAGACGGAGTGGTTCCTTTAGAAATGCAAATAGATAGATAGATAGATAGATAGATAGATAGACGTTGGTTCAATGGTGTACATATAATTATACGGTTATTTATTATACATGCACCTACAAACCACATTCAGAACATTTTTGTGGACTGCAAATAACAACATAAACATTAAGGACCTGATTCAAAGCCTGCTGAAATGAATAGGAGTCTTTCCATTTACTTCGATGGACTTTGAAACATGGCACAAAATGGCAAGTACCTTCTCCCAATTTAATGTGCACATATAGATGAACCCACAACACCTACAGTGTTCCCTTCCCCCCCACCTACATCCCCGAAATCTCCATTTTCTCCCTCCACAAACCATACAACCCACCTACAAATTCTGGGTCACCTTTTGCTTTCTTATGTTAGGCCTCCCAAAAAGCTCTGAAGGCTGGATAGAATTATGGAAGCTGAACCAAAGTGCTTGCTGGAATGCTAATGAATGGGACTTCCCTCATATAATTCCAGCACATTCCAGACTTCCTCTGAGAATACCAGCTGAAATGAAACATCAGTGTAACAAGGCAGCAAAGAGTTTATCTGCTTCTTTTGGGAGCTTCCATTGCTCCAAGTCCTCCTACGCGTACAGTTATGGAAAAGTAACTCAGACGAATCAATTCCTGAAGGGTTGTCGCTGCTCCCAAAGGCTGGGTCTCTCCTGCCAATGCAGAGAGACATGGGAAGAGCGGATAGAAAGGATGTGATGCAAATGGAATTGCTCACCCATTACTGGCACATTGCTGGTGCTTGTTTTCCCCTATAGGGACTTGCATTCATCAAAGTTGATCGCCCATACACAGACCTGCCATGCAGGGTCATTCACTGACAGATATTTAGTGCAAATATTATTCTGAGTGTGTCTCAATTGCAGAAAAATACCCAGGATGAGTAATGTTGGTGCGAAGTCTGAGCCACCCCCAGCTGTAGTTTTCTTTAGAATTTTTCTTTTAAAATTGCCATTAGATGAAATTTTACACATGGGCAGAAGGGAACTGATGAGCCACTGGCAGACCTCTGTTCCATCTCATCCCAGCCCTGCCCTACCCCATACCATTCAATCGCATTCCAGCCGAGGAGCAGAGTGGGAAAAGACTTATTAGCTATCTAGTTCATCATCCAGCCTAATATGTCCCCAAATGTATCCCATATTCCATCTGAGCCCAAACCGTTCCATCCTATCTATTCTCGTCCATCCCCCTTATTACTCTAACTAATCCCATCCCAATATCATCTCTTTCCTCTTTCTTATTATCGTCACCTAACCTACCTTGACCCATCTTACCCCATCTAATCTCCAGGATTGCAGCCCAGAACACGTTGGCCCTCCTATCCTGCCCGGTCCAATGGCATTTATATATTCATTTCAGGTTACAGAGGAGCCAAAACTTGTAAATATTTTGCAGAGATCTGGCTGCAGAATCTTTACTAGTGGGGAATGACATCTTCTCCTCGATCATGTTAGAAATATTGGGACAAATTCATTCAATGAAGTCAGCGGCGTAGCACCTCCATGAACTCAGTCCTTTTTGTTTCCTATGTTGAGGGCTTTGGAGAGAAATAAAGGGTTCTGTCTCTGGTGAAATGCATGTGATTTTTCAGACGTAGAAGGCGCATGAGGGAGAGAGACTGGCTGGCACAGTGGCTCAGTGAAATGGTTGTAATGCAGGAAGTATGGAGACCAGGGCACAAACCCTGCTCAAGTCACAAGCAAAATCATTTTGCTTATCTCATAATGATGATTTCCTCAGTGATACCAGCGTGCAAACAAGACCATAAATGGAGCAATGACCGAGGATAGAAGTCTGATAGAAACACAGTGGGAAAGTAGATCTAAGCCTTGTCCAGTGGAAGAGGCCAGAAACGTGGACATCAGATGTTTGAGAGGCTTGGGAATGGGATATGTACAGTAGCTGTCATTTTAGCATCTTTCACCAGCACTCAGTTCACTGAAAGAAAAGGACAAAATTAGAAGGGGAATACGTTTCAGTTCTAAAATTCTGAGGGGGGCATGAACACCAACAGTTAAAAAAGAACATGAAATGGTAGAGTATGTGCTGGCATCTGTCTGACATCCCAGGTCTCTGCTCATCCTCGTTGGTTCATGGTAGTGAAATGAACAATGTGTTATGAGACACAGATGCAGCCACTCAAAAACTGACTCCCAGGCACTTCAACACGCACATGAGGCCTGACTGAAAAATGCTGATACCAAGTTTGATACCAAGTTGGCTTTAATTGGAGAATTATTTGCAACTCTTTTCCTGGCAGCAGCAACAACAACAATCTCTCTGTGATGGGTTGAAATGCTGCCAGGCAGATTTTTCAAGTGAAAAGAAAGCAATAAAAGGAGAACCCCACAGCCCCGCCCCAAATCTCAGCAAACAGCTGCAGCAAACCCTGGTGTTTTGTTTTTATCTTTACTGAGTGCTGGGCCCATCTCTCTCTTGTGAATCTACTGCCTCTTAATTACCCTTCAAAGCCACAGCAGTGGGGAGGGATGCAGCTGGGACCCTATTTCTCAATTCTCCTTTGGCATGTGGCTGGGAAGCAGGAGTCCAGCAGGGATTTGATGTGCCTGAGAGCTACAGAAAATGGAACAACTTGGAACCAAAGGCACTAATGGCCCTTTTTTCCCCCATCACCTTTACTTTTCTGGTGTGAGTGGGGAGTAGGGGAATCCTCACGTTATCCCATTTTTATTATTAATAAACAACACTTTTCACCTTTCCAGCACATTTTATCAAAGGGTCATCAAGCTCTTTATAATAATTAACTCATGAAGCCTAACAAACCCTCAGCTAAGAGCTAACGGGAGTGAGAACATCGAAAATTCTTCATAGATTGGATGCACTTTAAGCTCATTTGATAGATGAGCATGATTAGATCTATCTCATCGCTAGTGAAACTAACAGAGGTGCAGAAAGGTTAACTGACTTGACAGAGACAGGATTTGGACACAAGAGTCTTAGCTCTGAGGCCCTTGGTCAAGATCACCTCACAAAAAAACAGAAATGGAAAAGATCTGTTCGGTCCCACTGAGTCCATCCCACCCCAAACACAGGATTTTTTCCTATGGGCATTTTAAATGACACATCTACTTTTAACATCTCAAGCAATGGGGCTTCCATTCCTTTGTTTAGATTTAAGGCTGCAGTGTAACAGACTAGCCAAGGAATTGCCCTTGTTACTCATCCTAAGCTTTCTCTTTCTTAGTTGCATCCCAGCTCTCCTAGATGAGTGGCCTCACTCCAACCTGAATAATCCCCCTCCCTCTTTTGTGTTCGTGCCCTGCATGTTCACTTGTACTGTATACCCCCTCCCTTCCACAAGGGCCCCAGGTCAGGGTGAATGGTCGTTCTGGGCAAAGAATAGTGAATTGATTTGGCTGGCTAAGCCACCTAATGTCAGCATATGGTGCTGCTGCCCACTGGGTTCTGGGTATTAGTCCTATGCTTAGGCCTTGAGCTACCTGGGCTGGGAGGAGCTGGATTCACTGCAGAAACAGCACAATGAGCTGGTAGGTAAAGGAAAGTGTTGTCACCCTTCAGTTGGCTAGAATCAGTACAAACTCAATCATGGACATGTTTACATTGGTCTAAAGGTGACTTACCCCAGTATAGCTTATTTCCCTTCTCTTACCAGAACAAACTATACCAGTTATAGGCAGTGTGACTTAGCATGTAACTCACTGCGGTAGGACTCAGGTGTCCTAGGTTCTATTCCCCTCACTGGCCTGCTGGGTGATCTTGGGCAAGTCACCTCACTTCTTGATGTCTCAGTTTCCCCATCTGTAAAACAGGGATAATGATAGTTGCCTCCCTTTGACATCTTCTGGTGAAAAGCACTACATAAGAGAGAGATATTATTATTATTATTTATAACTGTAGCCACATGGTAGGATTACACCACTTTAACTATACTGGTATAATTAAAGTAGTACAATTTTTGTGAGTAGGCAAGCCCTAACCATTATTACCAGAAGGAAGAGATGCATAACCCACATTCCTAACCTCCTAAAGGGTTATTGAGCTTATTTAGTCTGAGTTTTGGGGTGATGGTTCAGCTCAGTTCTTCTTTGATGTGAACCAATTCCTCTCTCTCTATTTATAGACCCTCTTAGGTGTTTTCAGAAATAGTATTATTCTCCCTGCAAAATGTGTTAGTTTATCATGACTGTCGTTGTCGGCGTTAAGAGGAGATACGATACAAGGATGTAAAATCAAGAATGTCATAGTGAAAATAAATCAGGAGCTCTTACTTGTTTACAAGAACAGGGTGGCATTCAATGGAACAAATGCAATATACGTTAAAAGGAAATGTTTGTTTTTACATAGCATGTGATCAGCTTGGCAAACTCATTGTCACAAGCTATGACTGAGGCAAGAAGTCTTATAAGACTAAAAAAGGAATTAGTATTTATCTGAGTAATGAAATCAAATACAATTACTTTAGATAAAAAAGTATAAGGGATATAAATAGAGGTGAGTGAAAACTGGAATTTTCTTCTCATGGGAAATGTTGATATTTCCACATTTGTTTTCATCTTGAAACGAAAAGTTCTGAACAATTTCTATTAAGGAAATATCAAAATGTTGATAAAAATAAAACATTTTAACAGTCTCAAATCATAATGTTTAATTGAATCAAAGTGTTTCGTTTTGAGCCAGTTTGGCATCTGCCTATGTTGGCACTGTGCCTCCTGGGAGCTGTAGTTTGGATGTCTTCTGCCCTGATTCTCCTCTATAAACCAGGTTCCCTGGCTGGATTATATCTCCCATGAAAGAACTGCATGCATGTGACTCCTATGTTGCACCTGATGGGTTGGTGAGTGGGGAGACTATGGTGCATCATAGGAGGTGTAGTTAAGCCAAGGAGCCCAGCCCCATGGGGCCATGAAACAACTCCCATGAGGCACTGTGGTACCACAGGCAGATGCAATTGAATGATGATCTAGCTCAAAATGGAACATTTCAGTTCAGTTTGATAAACCAAAATGTTTTGATTTGGGTTGAACTGACTCAAAAGAAAATATTTAATTTTGATTTTCCCAATGGCAAATTGAAAATTTTCAGCAAAATCAAAGTTTTTGCACAGAAAATAATGATTTTGTGGGAACTGCATTGTATGTCAGAAAAATCATTTTGACAGAACATTTCCAACCAGTTCTAGATTCAACCTCCCTCTCTTCAGGGCATAAGCCAAACGCTAATTGCTTGGGGTTAGAAAGAAACTCCTCCTATGGGTAGGTTACTCCATAACTGTTTTTTATGGGGTTCTTTGTGATGTCCTTCAAGGCATCTGGTACTGGGCAGTACCGAGACAGGGTGCTGGAGTAGAAGGACCATGGGGCTGATCTAGGATGGCAACTCTTACATGCCTATGTTACAGTTTGTCCCCTGTCATGATGTTGCATTATAAAGCCACAAGCAGCACCAGGCTTCTCTGGCGGACACTTTAATGTGATGACAAACTGGCTCACAAGGGGGCTGGATCCCCATGCAGAAATCAGGATGATCCCACAAACATCCGGACGTGTAGTGAGTCCAAACAAAAGCATTTACCATCAGAAGTCTGGCAGGCAAGATTTGAAACTATGTAGGAAAAGCAAAACAGAGCCAGACAGCACATATTTCCTTTCCTTTGAAAGGCAAAACACGAAATTAAAGGATTTAAACCTTTTTTAAAAAGGAATTAAAACAAAAATTCACATCTGGAACGACAACTTCTAACCCTAACCCCGCCACCACCCCAAATTAATTAGGGCTTGTAATGGAAATGCTGACAGACTCATAATTCCAATCTTTCAAACACAGTCCTAGCATTAAGCTGCTGCTAAAGCCCTCTAAGAAGTGGCATTCGAGTGACATCATTTCAAAGGCATTACCACAGAGACATGCACAAAATGGCTTGAAAGGCCTTGACATAAGTCCCGAAAGGGTCTAGAGAATTCATGGTGCATGCAAGAGGACATTTCATCCCTAGGGTGACCAGATGTCCCGATTTTAGAGGGACAGTCCTGATATTCAGGGCTTTTTCTTATATAGATGAGTATTACCTTCCAAACGCATCCCGATTTTTCACACTTGCTATCTGGTCACTCTATTCATTCCTAACCTGATATGGTTCTGTACAGGATCTGCCAAAGGACTAACAACTGGAGTGCCTGGCCCCCTCTGTAGGTGCACAGATGCAGTGGAAATGCTGAATTTCTGCTGCACGGATGGAAGGAGGAGAGTGGGCATTCACAACCTCTGCAGGTCATGTTGTCTTTGCACAAGACTATGTGCATGGGGAAGTAGTGAGGGCAAGTGTGGATCTACTGATCCAAAGCTTTGCTGAAAGAAGTCTCAGAGACCTTTGGACGCTGATGCTTCCCGAAGTCTGCAGTAATGTCTGCAGCCTGGTCGTGTGCATGGTCCATATTCTAGCCCTGGATCAGGGGAGAAGGATTTTGCCTTCCCCCAGTTCCCATATATTTCCTGCAGCCAGAGAGTGCTTTTAAACTTGAGCATTGCTTATGGGATAAGGATTTCTCTTGAGAGAGGGGAATGAGGGACTCACTAAATATGTGAGGCGTATAAGCACTAAGTGGAGTGGAATTGTTAGTGAGATCTGAAGGGTGGAGCTAGGAAGAGTGGGGTGAAAGTGAGCAAGGAAAAATTAGTCTACATCTCAAAAAAAAAACACCTGACTGAGTTTCTGAGACTGTGGACTGGTCTCCCATGAGAAGTGATGGATGCCTTGTCTCTGGAAAAAGATGCCCTTCGGGCTGGGCTTTGCCCTTCTCGTTTTGAATCAGATATGGTCTGAGCTTTACCCTCCCGCTAATGACTGGGGCTGGAGCTGCATTACGCCCGTTTTGTCAGCTCACTATCAGATGTGCTCAGCCTCCCCTAATCTCTGGTGATATTTACAAGCCGGCTGGACAACACACTAGAGAATATGGACCAAGGATCAATACTGAATGAGCCAGAAGGATGGAGTCGTCTTCTTCTTTCTTGTCACTTCCCTGTTTTGAGTCAATTACTTTTATAGCCTTCTTCCAAAACTCAGGAACATATGCCAGGCTGTCATGCAGACTGATGTCTCTGGGGGTAGCTGATATCTGGTTTATGTCTTCCACCCACAATCATTACAAGAGTCATCTTACTGATATAGCTCTCTGATCTCCACTATCTACGCCTATACCACTGCAGCCTAGCCTCCCTCAACATGTCTTCAGTTGGAGCAACCCGCATTAGGCATCTTACAATCTTGTTTTGTTTCCAGTCATGGTGAGCCCAGCCGTTTGACCACCTCAGCATCTTTGTTTCTGTGGTGAGAGCGTACTGATTGTCTTTCTTGCTGCTGGCCAAGTCTCTATTCCGTACATTAGAACGAATCGAATGATGGTGTTATACCTTTTAACTTTATTGGCACATTTTTTGTCACAGAGAACTGGGGTCAGCTTTCGCACAGTGCTGGCCATCAACCAGCCAAGCACCGTTGTCACCAGCTGTCTATCCTAGATATTCGCTTCCTTTTACTCTTCTAAGTTTTCTGCCTGAGATACCCTTTATGATGAGTCCCCATTCCTTTGTTATCATAGCCTGGTCTTACCATTGTTCACTCTAAGTCTGCCCAGTCAAAACTATGCTAATGCTGTTCAAAGTTGGATTGCAGGGTCTTGCAATCTTCTGCATATGTCACTGAATCATCGGTGAACAGCATGTTCCAAGATCCTTCATGTACTCTCATTGACAATGTCCACGATGATTGCAAACAAAAAGAGACTTGGTACTGACCCCTTATGCAGGCCAGTGTTTCCTGGAAATGCTCTGCTGTAGCCACGTTTAGTTCTATGGTTGTCATTCCATTAGGCATATCCCAGATAAGACGGATATATGCTTCTAGCACACCCCTCCATCACAAACTCCACTAAGCTAGGTCTCTTGGCACACGAGTGTATACTATCAGTCAGAGGGATGGACTTGCTACCCACATACGTCTTTGGCATCTCTAGCTTGGCGGATACATTGGAATGGGAGTTATAGAGTGAATCCTTTGAAGCTTCATCTGGAAAGCCAAACAAGCACATTCCAGAGTTTCACTGGGTTCTGAAAGGGGGGGTCCACGTAACTGATGTTGGCTGGAGAGTTTTCAGACAGCCCAGTGGGGAAAGGGGACTGGCTGCCAAACTGGCAAAATGACGGCAAAGTTTCGAAGTGATGGGGAGAATTTGGAAAATGGGCCTGAACGATGGACAGCTGGAAAGCAGCTGCACCTTCTACAACCTGCCTGATTCCTCTCTGCTATTTGATAAATAAACTGCCATCATAGACAGGCCTTATTTTTAAACCAGGAAAATAATCTTTCCCCTGCAGCAAGTGAAATGTGGATGACAGTGAGGCTCTGGAATGTGAAGCCTCTTTCCCCATAGCAGGCCCCTGAACAGGACCCACCTCTAGTCTATTCACCATCATTTTTGTGGCTGTGGAGCCCGCAGCCATGACACAGTAGGTACCTGAGATTTTGGATACTGCCCTGAGGGCTTGAAGAGCCTGATGCCAGGCGAGGGAGGGTTTAGTTTGTAACCACAGTAGGGTACAAGTGTCAGGAGGCAAGGGGATGATTGTGTTGCAGAAACTGGAGTGAAACTTCGCACCACCACCTGGTCCAGATAAAGAATGTCCGAGAGTGAGTCTTCCCCAGAGCGTGCGTCACAGGCCCTGGGACGCTGTCCACGAGTAAGAATCCGTCATTTCCCCAGCTGTGTTGGCTCTTCAGGGCTCACAGGAGTGCGATGCGACTCCAAGTCTGACAGGGAGCAGAGGGGTGGAGGGAAGAGGACCTGCATATGCAAAGTCGCGTTTGGCACCTTAACCACTCTTTAAAATGGAGTCGACTCTTCTTTGTAGATTCACAGAGCCAGATTCATCCCTGCGTTGGTGCTGGCCCAGGGTCAAGGGAAGGGAACTTGTGCCTTCTCCAATCAGGGCCCAGTGAGGTCCCGGTGCAGGTTAGAGCTGCCCTAATTTGTGCCCTTGTGTCAATTGTCTCTATGGGCCACTGACCAGGACGCAGGTCAGCCTTGACCATGTCTCCTCCCATCCCAATCTGCCTCCTACCTCCTCTGATCCTCCCCTACCCTGCCCCAGAAGGCCACTTGTTCCTAGGGCTGCTGGGAAGGCAGTGCTGAGCTGGTAGAATCAGCTCTGTCCCTAAGCAAAGGAGCTTCCTGCGCTGTGGGTATTCTCCAGGGGCCTGACACCTTCCCTGCCGCCCTTATGCACCATCCCAATTGGTATAAATGGGGCACGGGACAATAATGAATCACATTTTTATTCTACACGTGTATCACAGGTTGTTTCCCTGCTCACAGTAACGTGTTGTGTTCCAGCATCTCAGACCTGCTGAATATTTTATGCCAAAGCACTGAGCAAATGTGATGAGCCCTGGATGTGAAAACAAGGCCCTGCAAATAAAATGAAACAGATGCTGTAAGGAGCTTCCTGGAGATTACATGAGGTAGTCTGGGATGGGAGGAAGCAGGGAAGAGGTTTGCTCAGCTAACACACAAGCAGGATCTCCCAGTGTGAAGTCAAATGCTGAAGAGGTCTGGGGGAGAAGTCTCATTTCAATTGCACATAGCGTCTGATTCCGACACTTGGCACAAACCACAGTTAGCATCGCAGGCTCACCCAGTTATGGCTAATTGGCAGCAGCTTGCAGCTCACCGCCAACTTTATACACCGAGCGTAGAAATATGCTTTGCATTATGGGGAGGAGGGTTTACACTGTTCTGCTTAGAAAAGCAACTTTGTGAGTTTATTGAAACTCTCCTGTTTTCACTGCCTGAGCTTCTGGGTAACAGCCGTGGAGCTGGTCATTATAACCATTAAAGACTGTTGGCTGCAGCAGGTGAACAGGGATCAGATATCATGGCCAATATGATACACTGGAACCAGCTAACACACAGAACTGGACTTTCTTGGGTCTGGCCAACTTCCACTCTGCACAGGACTTGGACCTAACTGGGGTCTGGGAAGTGGGTGGGTGCAAACCTGCCCATGGCTAAAAGCAGCCTAAGGGGAGGAACTACTGAGCTCGGGACTCGATTCAATTCAAGGGACAACAAATAAGAAAACAGGAATAGGGATGAAGGCCAAAGGGTCAAATGGAGGAAACCTGAGGGGGACACCGAGCAGAGAGCCCCGGACAGCGCCCACTGCTCCTCAAAGGTGTCCAAGGAGCCAGTCGATGTGGCCCAGAGGAACAGAAATAGGCCCCACAGTCGCAGAGCACCCCCTCAGCCAGCATCTTGCCCCTGGTGTTGTAAATGGCCTCCTTGCCCAGTGCTAGGAGGAGGTTCACAAGGAGGTGCCATGACTTTGTGGGGCCATGAATGGGGTGTGTGTACAGGTACAGGTGTGGGGAGAAGTGCAGCCAGAACCTCAGGAGGAGGTTCTGGAGGAGCCGGAGCGCAGGACTTGGAAGATGGGAGGTAAACTTCCCTTAAGGAGCATTTGTACTTCCCTGAGCCAAGAGGGAGCTGGCAATGCCAATAGCAAAAGCTAGAGGAGTCCCAGGGCTGGGGCAAACCACTGGATTGCAAGACTCTCGCACCACATGTGTTTTGCTGACAACAGTCTCCCTGTGTTGTGTCTGAGCTGACAGGAACCATGCTGAGCTGGCTGCAGCTGGGAGAAGAGCGGGTCAACATTTTTTCCAACCTATTAGCTGAAATTCTGCAAAATTCTGAGAAAAAAGTGGAAGCTGAAAACTACTTTTTTTTTCTGTCAAAAAATTAAGTTTTCAGTAAAAAGTGAACCAAAATTTGTCTTAAAAATCTGAAAAATGTTCAGTTTTTAGATGGAAAACTAATATATATATATATACACACACACATATATACGTATTTATGGGAAATATAAGAACAAATGTTTTTTCAAGATTTCCTGTGAAAAATAATTGGCATTTTTGGACCACCTGTAGCTGGGTGTCAGACATTGCAGATTTCATACAGAGGGGTGAACTAGCTGGAAGTCAGTAAGTCTGGGTCTCTCCACTCATCCCTGTGAGTACCTGAGAGCAGAGGCTCCCAGCTATGAGGCCTTAAGCTATACATTGGACGGTCTCATTGGGTCCTGGCACAACAAAAAAATCCAAGACATTAATTCCCACTTAACTCCCCCGGCTCCTTCTTTCCCCTCATGAACTGTTCCATCAACCAGAGAAATAGCATCACCTCCAGTTTGGAAATGTTGATTCTTATATAGATCTGCTGCAATGACTTGTCAAGTCAAGGCACTCATTTTCATTTGGTTTCTCTTATTAATTTGAAAAATCTCTCTTTTATAATGGGTCTCCAGGGTTGCAGATGCTGTTATATTTAGTTCTTTCTTGTAACAAATTAGGGATTTTGCCATGTGGAAAGCAAAGGGCTCTGGGAAGGCCTCAGGTCCCTCGGGACAGTTAGCAGCTTATACACTGGCTGGCTGATATTGCTGTATATTAGGGATGACAGGGCAGTCTCACAGAGATGTGATTGACATGCTGACTTTTGAGGATGCACAGGAGCTAGGAGTGCTTCAGAGGGAGCTGGACAACCCATGGGGAGTGTGGAAACCAGGAGAGCTCCTTCCCTTATCTCTTCTGAGTGAACCCTGCCAACTGAATTGGCAATGACACTGACTGGCTCTGACTAGCTATGGGAGAGTCCTTAGCTGGAAAGATGACTGCAAAGACTCTAATGGAGAGGAAAAAACAGAAAATGTAGGGGTCTGTGCACAGCACACATGCCCCTCAGGTAGAGCCAGACCCACCATTGCACAAGAACAGGAGCAAACATGCACACATGCAGCCACGCACAACTGTATTCCCACACTCATTCCTCTGAAGAAAATGTTATAATCCTTCAACTGTTCCAATGCTTTGCTCTCCTTGAATATGAAACTAAAGTGCAACATGGTAACAGTACAAGCATTTGACACCAAGAAAGGGGAGGAAACTCTCTCCCCCTCAGGAAAAACCAAAACATTCATTGACCTTTTTTTTTAAAATCCACAAAAAATTGTAAAGGAAACAAATAAAATGTAATTTTGTTTGAATTTTTTTTCACAGAATCATGTTTCACAGAAAACATACAGCATTTTCCAACCAATTCTAGGAATTCCTTGGGATGATCTAAGGAGACATAATGAGGAAGAATGAGATGAAATTTAAAAAGGGAAAAATTAATTCCTGATTCTCAGGAAAGGCCATGTAAATGTATCCGACAGCAGAGTAGTCTCCCCAGTGGGGGTGGAAGGAGCCCTATTGTTTGGGACATTTAACTGGAATATAGATTGTATGGGAGTATGCAGTGGCCAGAGAGAGCATGGATTAGATGGGACATAACTGGTCTTTTCTGCCATTTCTTCTGATTGTGGTGCCTTGAAAGAGGGAGCAGAGCTGGGGAGATTCTGGGGAGGAAAGACTGACAGACTGACCAGACATTTCTTCCAAGAGTGTTTCTACATTTATTTTTTACTCTGTGTGGTTTGTATAGCCCCCTTCAGAAGCTTGGAATCCAAACCTCCTATCTGCTTCCTGCTTTCAACCCTTTCCATTCGGCACTGATTGATTTATTTCACCCCGTGTATTTCTTACAGATCAGAAATGCGTGAGGCTCCATTTCATCTCATCAGGCTGAAGCAAGGTTGCAGCGTGTAGTCTAGCCTTTCACGGATCCTTTGACTCCTTGACTCCCTTGCACAACTGAATGATCCAGTCTAGGAGAGAGCAAGAAAGCAAGAGAGAGCGCTCACGTGTGCTGCGGGGTGGGGGTGGGGAGAGAGATTTAGGGGACTGAGAATGGGATGTACGGACTTGTACCTTTAGGTGAACAATTCAAATCCAGCCTAGGTCACTGATGGTAAGGCTGTGGATCTCAGTCCAGTTCCTGGTGGACATAAGCCACTGCCACAAGTGTCTTTCATATGTGCCCTAGGTGACAGTCTAAGTGGAGTCTGGTGATTGAATGATCCAAGAAGGCTGAAATGTCTTCCCACACCCACAGATGATTCCTCCAAGTCAGGGGCGCTATTGCATTGAGAAGGGTGGAAATGGAGGGTGGGGTGTCCATCCTGCACTATCTCTCCTCATGCTCTCCTTGTTCTGGGGATAAGCCTTCAAGGAAGTCAGTGTGGCCGCTTTCACCAGCACAATATTCACTCTCCAGAATTGGATCCGATAAGCCACCAATGTATTGGGCTGTCTAGTTGAGAGCAAAGCAACAAGAGAAACCCCAGGATTTCAGGGGTAAGGGTGAGAGTTCCAGCAGCTTTCCCCAGAGGGACAGACAAGAGGGTAACATGAGGGATACAGTATGTCCGTGTGTTTCTCGCTCCCTTGGACTTTCCTTCCAGCGGAGCAGGGGTGGCCATCCGCAAGATTGCCTCAGCCCAGTGTATTTAGTTCGTATCTCTCTCACGCTGGTGTCTGTATACTGCTTTTCCCCTTTTTGCCACAACAGGGAGCCCTGTTGAGATGAGATGGACATTAGGCAAATCCTTCCTGAGCAGTTTCATTTGCCACTCTGCCTTTTTGGCACCCAGGGCAGATAGCAGCAGTGGGGAGGTTGGCCATTGCTGTGTCCCCAGCTCCCTCTCCACTGTTCTTTGACTGTCCCATTCCTGAAAGCCAGACTCCTGTTTTACAGTCAGAATCAGTCAACAGCTAAGCATTACCCTGGGAACCATAAAAGGCTTGTGTGGTTTACGAGAGGCCCAAATCGCTTCCTATTGCTAGTTACAAGATTGCTACAGTCAGACAATGCCTTTTTAGACAATGCTGGCTCTCCTGGGCCCCAAGGAAATTGTACTCTCTCACACGCCCCTCCCTTTACTTGCAAACCTCGGATACGCTGCACACCCCACTCAGAAACAATGATCATGAACATTGTATTGGTGTGATAATGTATTAATATGAGACAGAAACTTTGAGGGACAGGGATACAATCTGCCCAGGATGGGGCTTTGCCCCGTGCCTGAGGTTTTATCCCCTCTCTCCAGTTGGCATTGGTTTTGGCTCCCCATTTAATGGCAGATTACTACAGAGCATTCTTTCATCTATTGCATCCCCCTTCCACATGCTTCTCACAACGATACACTCACCTCACACACGGACACCCATATGTATGCCTGCCAAAAACATACATCACAGCCATCTCTCTCCCTTCCCCCTCACAGACATTATACCAACCTCTCGCCTTCTCTCTGCCTCACACATACACAGAAAAGACAATCCTGGGCAAGCCTTGTGCCAGACAGCATCTGGTTCTCCATCTGAATCTCCTGCCTTTCAGCTTGTGGCTATAATCTCTTCTTGTGTTGAGGCTTTCAGGAAATCCACCCGAGCGGAGCTCTGAGCATGCTCACTAAACAAAACCTGACATGTTCTCTTCCTTCAAAGTTTTGGGTCCCTTGCAGTTCTTTAAACTTTGGTAACATTAATGTACAAGCTGTAAAAATAGAGCCTGATGCCAAAAGACCCATCTAACACCTCTTTGAACTTTATGTCAGGCTCCTGGCAGCTGTAGACCTCTCTCCATCGCTTTGCTGGGACTGCTTAATCCTCCGGGTGACTGAGCCAGCTTTTGTGGCTATGCAAAGCCACAGCGTGAGTAAAAGCGAAGGAGGGCAGGTATGGTGGGAAAGTCAGAGCCAGAGCGGACCCTTGGAGGCGGTTGGTGTTTAAGGTATGATTGGCTCCTGCTGGTGCCATGGTGTCAGGAATGTGATGAATCTGCATGGACATCCAAACACCTCCAGCCTGATGAGTGGCTGGGAGATGCCAAAATAAATGAGAATAGACATGGAATGCTGCTGGAACAGGCTCCCGGGTCCATTGCTCATCTGAGGGGCACAGGAGAATGATTCGCTGGCAAAGCCCAGCCTAGGAGTTCAGAGCCGGCAGGGACAGATTGACCTGAGGAACCTTCTGGATCTAGTGGAAGTGAAGTAACGCAGAGAGCAGGGACTCTCGGGGAACACAGCCCCTGCAGCTACACTCCCACCCAGGGCCTTTCCACAGAGTTTCCTAGGAGCAGGGGCCCTTCCTAAAGTCCACAGCATCCTCCAGGAAGGAGTGATTCAGCAGGTGCAATGGGGCAGAGCTAGGAGAGCCCTTCCGACCCTTTCCACTCTGTGACACCAGGCGTTTTGAGGCCTTCAACAGCCCCCTGCTCCAGACCTAGCTTGTGGGGATGGGAGGTTGATTTTTCGGAGAGAGGAGAGGAGGTAACGTCTGTGGAAGGCAGCTAGGGAATGGATTAGGGGCTTAATCAATGGGAATGGGAGGAGTGAGAGTTGGAGTCCAGAGTGAGAGTTGAGTCTACAGCTGCCCCAGCAGACAGCATGGCCAAGGGGAGTGGCCTCCACTCCCCCTAGAGCCCCTCTGGCATCTCCCACCTCTCCATAGACTGGGAAAATGTGCCGAGGAAGGGGGAGCTTCTTGGCAGGGAAGTGCGGACAGGATGCAGAGTAAGAGGCTGGTGGAGGCAGGACCAGAGCTTGCAGGGCAGGGTCTCGGGTATAGCATAGCCAGGATTTTAATGGGCGTTGAGAAACAAGAGCAAAATGCTTTTAGCTTTGTAGATGAGGGCTGCCTGGGTCAGGGGCTAATAACGGCTCTGGTGAGCAGAACCTGGACACAACACATGGAACTAACCAGACTTGCCCTGCGTGGCCTGCCTGACAACTTTGCTCCCATCTTTGGGTCCTACTATCCCTCCCTCCATCTGCCTCGTGTCCTTTTACACTAGGATGGAGGCTGTGCCGTCCTCTAGGTTTATTTAACTATAATAGAGGCGAGTCCCCAAACCCCCACCCTGGAAAGAAGGGCTCAGATGGAAACGTGTTTGTAGATACACACTGAGGGGCCAGCGTCCAGTGTGGCTGAACAAATAGGAATGGGTCAGTGTCTGGCCCAGCAGGCACACTGCGTGCAGATAGTGAAGGCCTGGGGTCCGGTGCTATTGTTTTCACAGGTCATGTGTGAGCAGAGCCTCTGTCTGCGCCATACTGGATGTGTCTGGGAGAGGCGCCTGGCTGGTGTGGCTGGACAAATGCAGTTCTGCCCAGTGAAGCCAGAGAAAACAATCCACTATAGGAAAAAATGTCTCCCGAGGAGCTGACTTGGACTCAGGGATTTAGTGCTTAATTTCTCATACGTTCTTTAATATTGTGGCACTTCAGCGAGACGGGCCCAGTCGTGAGTGCATGGCATGGTAATGGCATCACCCGGGATTTCCAGCGAGCCTCTGGAATGAGCATCTTGCAGCACTTCACAATATGCAAACTAGCCAACAGCCAGCTCCACACAAACCCTTCCCATAAGGCCAGGAGCCTGTCAGAGAGAGAGGAGCTGAAAATAGAAAGCTCTATTGTTTTCCCACCTGTCTGAGATACAAAGGGCCAAATGGATTTTCATGAAATGTTATTAAAAAATGAAAAGGGTTTGGCTTCTGGGCCGAGGCCCTGTTTGCCAAATCAGCCCCAGGCAAAATTTTATGACTGAGTATATAATAAAAAAAAAAAAAAACCTTTGAAAGAGAAATTTATAATGGAAGACTCCACAGACCCGCTCCTCTCAAGGGCTGCACATGGTACTGCTATAATACAGGGGATTGCAACGCATTCATATCCTGCCTGCACTGTCCTCTCCAGAAGGTATTTTTCCATGACAGGGACATAATTAACCTCTAGACACACTCACTGTTCCCTGCGTCATTACAGCACTGGCTTGACTGACACTCTGTTGCTAAAAGGTGTCATGATCAACTGCTGTGAAACACAATGTTCGCTCCTCTCTTAAAGGGGAAGGCTTAGGAAGAAACAGGAGGAAAAGGCACCTGTAGGAGTGAACTGCAAGGGGCTGAGGAAGACAACAGTCAGGCAAGCAGAGTGGGCTCGGCTGTGCTATCCATACACATGGGGCGTGGGTCTCCCATTGGCAGTAAAAGGTTATAAACATCTGCTGAATGGGTGATGAATGGGTGGTGACAGTAGTGTCCTGGCTCTGCTAGTGCCTCAAATCCAGTTCCATACCCATCCCTGCCTTTATAGTCCAGCAAACGTCATTCCTGACATGCAACCCCCAGCTGTTCCAGACCTGGGCCTCTACACAGCTCTCAGTCTTGACCTGCAGTGCCCCGGGTGCTGGTCCAACGTCTTAGTCCTGATCGGCTGCATCCCTTGCTATTGCTATTCACCAATATTGCCAAACTAACTTAGAGACACCTACAGTATGTGCGCCAAAAGAATTGCCTGGCATTCGGACCATGAACGGCTGCTTAGGGAATAATAACAAGAAACACCATGCACCACACATCACTGTACAAGCATCTGAAGTGCTTAATACATGTATCCGAAAGCCTTGTATAAGCATTTGAAGGGTGTAGACATTGAATGGATTTGGGAGGTCCCTGGGGATATCATTTGGACAAGGGCCAGTTGAATAATTCATTGAAAATTTGCTGCAACTTTTGGCATTGAATAATTATTTGCAAATAATTTTTCCATTATTTGAACAGCTCTAATTAGAAGGAAGGGGAAGAAATGGAGCATTTAGGCTGAATACCAGGAAAACTTCATAGCACAATTGGATATATTAGACTGTAGATTAATGTCCTAAGGGAAGAAGTGGAAACCCTGAGCCATTTAAATGTAGGCTGGAAAAAGTCCTGGTGGCTATAGCACAGAAAACAGTTCCACTTTGGCCCTAGGGGGACAAGACTATAAAAGGTCTTTCCCATTTCTCTCTATGCATCCCAGTGAGGAAGTGAAGAGAAAATTTCATATTCTCCCTTCCTACAATGCATTGCTCACTTTGCCCATGAAGAATAAAGTCTTGTGCACAATTCTTTTGTGATTGGGCTTGAAATTGACATTTAACAAGATCACTAAAGCAAAATAATGAGACATCACTTTAGAGCTGCAACTACCAATCTGCAGTTAAAAGGTGTGTGTGTGGATTGATGGCTTTGTTTCCATAGTTGTCTTGTTCTGTGCCAATCACATGGCTAAGCAAGCCTTTCGAACAGATAGACAGAACAGTGCAGGAGGTAAGTGTAAGTGAGCAGGTTACATATGTTATTTTGAGTTAATTACAGAGTAAGAAACAGCAGAAGTGGAATGCTGGACACTCAAGCCTGGAGTGAAGCCTGCTGGAAAGACAGGAAACCAAACAAACAGGTGTGTAAGAATAATGCATTGGATTGGATCCTGACCAGGGTTGAGGAGCAGCCAAAGTAGAGATTCCATCCCTATTTAAACAGAATGCAGTGCATGCTGGTTTGGGATTTGGGGAGTTATTGTGGGTTCTTTGAGGTATCTGAGTTGGATCGAGGGGCTGAATAAACCTGCTGATGCCTGAGCTTAGCACTGAGACTTACTGAATGACCCCCAGCAATAGGGGGCACACAGGGTGAGAGAACAAAAGGAACCTGAAGGATGCCTTGCAAGTGGAATGGTGATGGCCTGGGTGTGTTTCATGAAGAAGAGGTGGGGGCAGGTGAACTCTGGGAATGATGAGAGGAAAAACTAAGGGCATCTCAGGATATGTCATGGGGAAACCCACAGCAAACAAGATGGAATCTCAAATCACAAGGCTTTCCTGAGCTACATGGGTGCCTTTGGTCCATTTGGAGCCTGGGCCCTGCAGAAGAGATGGAGATTAGAATAAAACTGCAATACGATTTTTCCTGTGCTTGTTACTTTCTGACAGAGTGCTGCTGAGTCCCAGGGACACGTCCAGTGGGTTCTGGAGAAGAAGGTGGGAGGGAGTCCAATGGCAACCAAGCAGGAACGGAGGAGGCAGGACAACCCTGTTGAAGGGTTTCAGTTCCTTAGTCTTGCTTTTACAATCTCTCTAGTCCTTAAAACAGGATGTTCCATGATTTGACCTGGGCAGACCTGACTAAAAGTACTTGTGTGCTTACAGGCTGCAGCTGTCATCCCATTTACAGAAGGTACCTCTGAAGTGGGCATGCAGTTTATCAGGAGTTCGCAGCACCAGAAAAGGCCAATTGAAAAATGAATCATCCGGTCCCTGACACTCCCCAGTCCCTACACCCCTCAGGTCCTCTCACCCATTGGCTGCCCGTAGGAGGCTCACTGTTAGAGAGAATGATGCATGGTGTAAGATTTTTCAATGTGTTACCCTCACTTATGTGTGTTAGGGGTGCAGTGGGGGCTTTTAATAAATTCCCTAGAAAATTCATTTAGATTGATTACAAAAAATAGTAGCCTTAATCCTACATCCCTCTGTTTGCAAATTGAAATTTACAACAGTCTCTCTCTCTCTCTCTTATCTCCTTGGGTTCTGCAAAAGTGGAGCTCAGAAGAACCAAGGGTCTTTGCTTAATCCCCAGAACTGTGCTTCCTGCTGTTTTCAGGGTGTCAAAGGAAGAGGTGACTGCTGCTCACCTCTGGGAAAGGCCTCTGCTTTCATTTCAAGCCTCTTTGAAACAACTGCCTTGTCTCTCTTGCTCAATGAGGTTGCAGGATGGAGCCACATGGGGGCAGTGGCACCTCAGGAATGGCTCAAGGATGATTAGATTTGTAGGAACCTTGAGATCCCCCTAAACTTGTGGTTTCATTAAACTCTCTCCTCCCCCTTCCCCGACAAAACAGCCACATGCTCATTTCCGCTTGGAAACCCTTATAATCCTTTTATTATAAGGTCAGAACTCCGCTCCCGGTAACAAATATGTTTCATTTTTAGTTTTCCCACCATTGACTGCCCCCAGCTCCCTTTGGGATGTGGGTTGTGACTCCCGTTGGACTAATCTGATTATGGAACTGCTTCTCCCTCTCTGGACTTGCCCTCTTTCTGTCTCTCTTCCAGGATCAGTCTCAGGCTGGCTCCTTCCTCCCTCTCGCACATCCTCATTGCTGAGTGCTCGGGCTCTTGTTAGGAGCAGACCTCAGTTTGAAAAGCAGACACATGAAAGGAGGGTTTATTCCACTACCATAAGGAACAAGTGCATATGGATGAGAGAGAGGGATCTGTCCTCATCTTCTACCAGTTCCCCAAGGGGTGGTGGCAGCATCAGCATTTCCCCCTTCTCTGGTTGTTAAGTTACAAGCAGAGATGGGACAGATCCAAAGACACTTTCTCTGACACTGTGGGTGTTTGACACCTGGATCTGGCTGTTGTGCTGATTTTTCTGAGCAGAGCCTGCTGCTAACAGGCTGCGGGTGGGGAATTAGGTTGGGATAGATAGGCTTCCTTTTGGGGCTTTCTGACTAAGCCAGAAGAATTGGCTCCAGGCTGAAATGCAGCCTGAGGAGCGACGTTTAGAATGTGTTTAACGTGTGTGACCATACGTTGGGGGAAAAGGCTTAAAGTGCATTTCTGCCGTTGTCATAAGTGCCACTGAAAAACCTCACGCAGCACATCACCTAGTTAGCACCAGGAACTTTTGGCTGGCTTGCTGCACTCATTCCAGGGAGCAAGGTCTAACCTGGAGCTGGCCAGAAAATGGAAATCCTTCCCCTGGAAAAAAAATTGACGAAAGCTTTCCAGGTGGCGAGCTGGGGAGCTGTTATTTCAATTTTAACACCCGAAGACTGTTTCTTGGGGGGAGGGGCAAAATTGAAATTTTCCTATGGAAAATGTTAACTTTGTGAAAAGGGCGTTTTACACTGGCAAATCTTTCCAATGGAAAATCCCTGACCAGCTCTAGTCCTATCATCTCATTTTCTGTTCCCTTCTGCAACTCCCTAGCCATCCTTTCCATTCTCTTCACTATTTTCCATTCCCATCCCCCCCATTCCATCTCCTTCACTGGCTTCCTATCCACCCCCTACCATCCATGTCATTTGCTGGCTTAGAAATGCAAATTAATCTATAATAAATAAATACATAATGCCCAGCCTGTGGTGGACTGTGCACATATGGGATTTATTTATTTACAGTAAGGGAAGGCAGAAAATGTAAGGTTTGCTGCTAACAATCCACCATGCGATTCCCTCCCTCCCCCCCAGCTTTCAAAAACACGTCAACCCAACTTCCTCTTAAGGAGTCTGGAAAGTGTAGTCCAATAGGCATTTCCTGTTTTCAGAGGTACTGTAATTAGGAGTACCGCTAGAAGGCATTCAAAGCACTAATGGCGAGACCACTGAAAATACCTACTGGATTTAGGAGCACAATTTCCATTGCTAGTCAGTCTCTTATGTGCTTCAGAAAAGTTCCCTCTAAAAGCTTATTTTATTGCACCTACATCCTTTGCCACTTGCGCTGGCATCCTAAATCCTAAATTTAGATGGCATCTAAACCATCCCCTTTAGATCTGTGCACTCTTTGACTTCAGTAAAACTGCGTGAGTGTAAAGTGAGAGTAGGTAATGGATCCTGGAATTCGTGAGGATCTGCACAGACAGCATCCTGCTTCTCTGCAAAGCTCTGCGTGTGTAATTCTCTTCAGGAAGCCAACAGCTTGTTCCCTTTTTAGTGGTTGGCTCTGTGTAAATGAAAGTCTAATGGGACACAAATAAACCACATTCAATAACACAGAAAATCTATAATAAAACTAGATAAGGATGAACTATGGAGATAAATTATGATCCAAGCAGACTGCAGTTCACTTGCTCTGCCTTACACAGACCTGACACTGTAGGATATATTTTGGTGTTGTGAAATTGCTAGATATCTTTGCCTAAGACCTACAAGTTATTGCCGCATGTGTGTGATCCATCAGATGGATATTTCCCCATTTATGTCTGAGGACACGTAGGTAACACAGTGAGAAAGTGTAGGCATACGGAGGCACAGTTTGGTCACAACTGGTCTTCTGTCTGCAGCTGAGTGTCAGAGCTGGCACAACAAAATCCATTCTCGTGACTGAGCTAAAAGACAACGGGGAATAGAACAGCACTGATTAAGTCTCATGGCAGCCAAAGGACGGGAGAATTCCCAGCATCAGGGACGCCATATAGCAAAGAACTTTGGGGTATGTAAGCGTCAAAGACGGCATCATTCAGACTTCTGCATACCAATGAATGACGGTGACGCTAACAACTTTCTCTCCCACTTTAGTATCTTTCCTGCCCTTACAAAAACAAAATACCACAACCGTGCTCACTATTGATATGTGATATAAAAACATGATTTGGTTTAATGCAGTCGAATAATTGGTCGTGCAGATGGATTTGTTGGTTTGGCAGTGGTTCAGGGTGCTGCGACCTGGGGGAACCTTTGTTCAGAAGAAAAGTATCAGTGCCCCCTGAGTGACAGAGCTCAGTTGCCTTGTGAGGAGCTTGTATTTCGGAATGGAGGAAGGAGGACATTGCAGAGGGCGTGGCTCTGGTGTGGACCTCAGGAAGTCTCTTATCTGCTCTCCAAGTTGAGTGATGGGAGCCACTTCCTAAAAGGAGGGCACCTGGAGGATTAACAATGGCTGGGAGTCAAGAACAGAGGATAGCCCCAGTACAAAAGGGTTGTGAGAACCGTAACATGGTAACGTCCCTCGTGGATGCCCAGTGGGTAAAAGCTACGAGCCATCCAATTCCTGACTCCTTCAGCAGGCTGAGATGGAAGAGTAGGAGTGAGCTCTCTCTTCTCCTCAGAGGTGACACAGAAGGTCTGTTTAGATATCAGCCCAGAAGGATGGTACAAGGAAACAAAGACTTGTTTTAGGCTTATGCTTTGGACTCTTCCTCCCTCAACTCCCCTCTCCCCTTGCTCCCTAAACCACCCAGTGAAAAGTAATTGATATGTGGTGAGAAAGTTCCACAGATGGACCAGTCATAGCACTCCCAAAGGCAGCTGCCTGCATCTGGTGCAGAGGGGACTGATTGTATTTGCCAGCTAGCCAGCAGCAGACTGAAAATTTGAAGCGGGAATGTGTGTGTGTGGTGGTGCAATTCATATTTCTGAATCTCTCCTCTCTCTCTCTCTCTCTCTCTCTCTCTCAGGTTTACACACATTCAGCAGGAGATAATGACTGCAAAGCTTCTAGCCTGGAGACTGGCTGTCGTCTCGTGACTGTCTTGGCTCCCATACCTTGGAAGTACTAGCATCTTGGCAGCGTGGCAGCTCCCAACTCCTGGTACAATTCCAGGCTGGCACTTCCATTTGTCTGTGCTATAAATGATTTATTACTAATTCCGCAGAGACATCATTGCATGATCCCTGGAATGAAAGAGTGGATGGAATTTTAGCAAACCCTGCTTACAGAAATCCCCCAAAACACTGATTACACTTTCACCAAATTATGGCTTTGGTGGACTTCTTTGGCATCAGCAGTAGGGTTGATCTCAATGGTGCTTTGCTTTTAGACCTGTAAGACAGATCCACAGCATGGCTCAGAGGAGAACTTCTGCAGGTCTCAATGCAGTTCCTAAAGGACAGCTGCTCCCGTCACAAAAGCTGACATTGCTACTGGACCACCCAGGCTGGACCAAAGGGGCCATGGTGACATTGGTGGAGTCGGTGTTAGGGAAGTTGGTGTTATCCTTGCCCATGAACTAACTCCTCTGTGAATAATTCAAGGACTTCACTCTCTCAAGATGCTCATTTGGTACCTTTCCACCTGCACCACATTCACCACCTTAGAATGTTTCAGGAAAAAGGAGAAAATTTGCCTCGACAACCTGCAAAAACCAGTGACAATCACATATTATTATTACAGCTGACTGAAGGACAACAATTCCATTTTGTTTTGCTCCGTTCCGCATTGGAACAAAACCAACTTCGTTCAAAGACTGTTGCAAAACAGAATTGTGTCAAAATATCTGAGCTGAGCTGAAAAGGTCAGATTTTGCATTTGTTTCTTTCTCTGTGGTCAGAAATGGCTCTAGAGCCCTGGACCTCAGAAACCATCCTGCTCACAACTTCATCAGAATTGCTACGTCACCACAAAATGTTTCCTGCTTGATGAAACAGCATATTTCAGCACAAATATGTGTAGTCAAAAATGTTCCAACCAGCTTCATTGCATACTATCACTGGTGTGCATGGCATGTTAGAGAAAAGTAAGAAAGCCAAGGCCTTGTCCCAAAGATCTTCACAACTAGCTGGTTATTATTACTTACTTGTGTCACAATAACACCTTGACGCCCGAGTCCCATTGCGCTATATACACGTAACAAAAAGTCACTGCCCCAAAGAGCTTGTGATCTGAGTTTAAGATGAGAGAGACAACAGAGGGATGCAATAGATGGGCCATTACAAGGTCACAATAAGATGGTTATGGTCTACATGATAAGCAGCCATTCCAGCTTATCAGCTGCCAACCATTGTTGAGATTTTTGTAGACATCATGGCAGAGGAGTTTTAAGGAGGGATCTGAAGCAGAAGAATGTGGTGGATTTGTGGATTTTTATGGAAAGGGACGGAATGGGAGAAAGCACAAAAGTGCTGATTGGAACACAAAGTCACCCTGAGAGTAAAACTGCAGACTCGGTGGAATTGCACAAGTGATTAATTTGTGTATCTGCACATGGGTGAAAAGCTTCCCTCTCTCTCCTCCAATTTCTCACTGGGAGGAACAGCTGTTGGGGCAGGTGAAAAATTCTCACAAAAAGTCCACACCAAGATACCTTTTTCTCTGTGAAAGAATTTTGACCCTTTTGCCTCAAAAAAAGCTCATTTGGCTAAAGGTACGTAGGAAAGGTGAAATTTCATCCTGGATCAGATTTACAAATCCTTATCAGCAGTTTTCCTGTTCCTTGCAAGAAGCGACTGTGTATCATTGTGGGTGGTGGGTTCTCTATTTATCTAGTTTGTATTCTGTCTGAAAAGTTTGTTTAACGCTTTGGATATCTGGATGGGGGGGAAAAAAAAAGGAAACGCCAGTCACATATGGTCTGTCAATCAGGAATCTGAGGCCATTCATGGGTCTTTTGCTGGTAATGTGGAAAACCTGAATCAGCTTCACACTGCACTTAGACTTGGTGAATCTGAATCCACTATCAGATGTAGAGGGTCAGATTTATATCTTGCTTTCACTCGTTGAGCTCTAGACTGACAACATTAATTCAAAGGGGCTACTTTAGATCTATACCAGCATACAACTGATCTTTATGATAATTTATCATAAATATCTGTCAATCTGACAGTCACGTCAAGTGGAGAGTCTGAATCAATGCAGGCTTACAGCCCTGAGAACCGGAGTCTGTGTCCCCTAGGCATTTGTGTGTAAATACGGTAAGCTGGTGATGTGAATAGCTGAATATGCAGTACTGTAACACAAAGGGTTAGTCAGATACTGTCCTCACTGTGGCTGGCACTGATTCTCAGCATGCACTATTAATTTTCCCTCTGGATCTGAGTTCTCGTAGACCACGGTGTTCCCAGGCAGGGAAGATGTTAGAATGTAGCTTATGTCAGGCAAAAGCAGAAAAATAGGAGATGAAAACTCACATGGACCAAAATGGCTGAGCTCTGTTCTTTTGTAAAGGGTTCACTGTGGGAACTCCAAACAGGCCGCTCCATGGCGCACAGGCTAAAATTCAGCATGGTTGGAAGGAATGTGTGTGTGTGTGCGCATGCAAGTGTTGATGGCATTTTGTACTCCATAGGGGAACAGCTGTGACAAAGGACAATTATGAGTAAATGTCTCTGTCTTTCCTGTGACCCCGGCAGACCCGACGGTGTTGAGCCATGCTCGGTTATTTGCCCCACATTAGATGAAATGGCACATGTGAGCCAGTGCATTTGATTCTGGGAGGGTCAGATGGATGGTGTAAAGACAGTGACACTGATTCAGTTTGATGGGGTCAGATCGGTCACTGCTTGCTGAGAAGAGGCGGAGAGAGACTGCCGGTAAGACATGGAGATTGAGAGCGCTGAATAGGTCCAAGGAGGCCCTGCTTTCTCAGGAAGCACACCCAACGTACGAGGCTACGGCCTGAATAGAATCTGCTCACATTCGAAGTATCCAGAGCACTGCAGGTGGGGGGGCAGGGAGAAGGGGCCAATTTTCTTTTTAGATTTTCCACTGTACTCATTTCCTCTGTATTTTTGGCATTCCACAATGTGTAAAGGGGAACCCCAAAACCAGACCCCTGGAGATAGACGTGGGTAGTGAAAAATAAGGAGGTGATTTTCTCTGGCAAAGATTCTGTGGTGGAGTGAATTTGAAAAGTGAAATTCTGCTTTAAAGATGCCAAGACACTGCCCAGCTGAGGCGTGCCCCTGCTGGTGACTTGCTCGGAGTCTCAAGATCAGATCTGTTTGCATAAGATGGAGGCGAATGCAGCCACCTTCATCGTTAGTATGACAGTGTAGCCTATGGTGAAAACAAATCCCAGTGCATGATGCTCCACCTTGATCCAAGCGGCCAAGCAACTGGAGCATGGTATGTTGTGACCTGGCATCTCCTGGGGCTGCTCCTCTATGAACAGTGGGGCAGCTCTTTAAGACTCCAAGTCTACATTTGGGCTGCACTCTGGCCAAACACAGGCACACAAATCAGCTCATTCCAAGTCAAAATGTAGCACCAATGAGCCCACACTTTCGATAGGGTTTTCACACGTTCATTCAGAACCTGCCCGCTGCGGGGGAATCTCTGCTAGGGCATGCATCTGGCACTATTACAGCAGCTTACACTGACAGGCTTCACCCTAGCGTACAGGCAGCGCTCGCGGCTGTACGCTGAGACCCACTGGGTGAGGGCTAGATAACCCAGACTGCACACAGCCTGGGGGATGGATGGGCTGTTTTTAATTTGTAAGGAGTGAAAAGGTAAACACTGTAGGTTTGGCTAGCTCAGAAGACTGGGAATGGCTCATGGAGTCTTTGGCCTCTAGATTAGCAGTAGAAATCCAGCTGCGTTTGTTAATGATCAAAGACATTAGCAGAATCTGGTGGCCTCATGGTGCCCTACGTGAACCGTGATTCTCAGTTAACCTCTTATTAGACATGTGCCTGCTTCACAAAAGCCAACATCACAACTGACCCTCATGACTGGCTGCCGTGGTGGCCAGCTCACCAGAGGAGCTCAGAAAGGATGGAATGGGCATGGGCACTGACTTCCCTGTTTTTGGAAACTGGCCCATACATGAGTGATTGGGTCCCACTGGCATGGAGTCGGGGAGGGTTCAGCATTGGGGAAGCTGGCACAGCTGCTCATGCTGTACCTGTCCTAAGTATAAACAGAAGAACCCAGACTCCAAGCTGTCAATCTGACATCTCTTGCATTACTAATATCAGCATTTTAAAAAGTGTGAACTCTCATCCCGTTCCCCTCCCCTCCAAATAAACCTCAAAGCGGGGTGGGAGAAGGGAAATGAATGTTTGGAATTGTTTGGCACAAAGTCGAGTGAGCTGAAAACCATGTCAGGCTCTGTAAATATTTATCAGATGAATTAGAGCAGGAGTTTGAAATGTTGGACAGCTGAGAAATGAGTGTTTTACTAATTCTCTTGATAAATTAAGACTCGGGGAGACGGGGGAAGTTGTTTGAGAATCTCAGCACTAGAGAAGCCTGATAGACCTGATATGTGGGGCTGCAGCTGTTAGGACTTGGCTTGTGCTCTTTGCTCTGAGGATGAGATGCAAGCGTTGCTCAGAACTGCGTGGGTGACTGGTGACTCGTCCCAAAAGGAAAACCATTCGGCAGTGGTTAGGAGCTGCTGTGTAGGGTTTGTCATCTGTGGAGCTGATGGGCTCTTCTCCATCACCTGCCCTTATGGCTCTCACAGTGGTCGGTTTAAAGAGGAAGTGCAAAGCTCAGACACAAAGGACTTGATTCTGATCTCACACTGGTGTGGCTCAGGAGTCACTCCATGGAAGTCAATGGATTTACATTGCTGTAAGACTGTTGTGAGAGCAGAGTTATGCCCAAACACACCATTTAAGACTACAAATAAGATAGAGAATCTGGGCCAAATTCTCCACTCGGTTACAATGGAGCAAATCTAGAGCAGATTCATTGGTTACAACAGAGTTACTCCTCATTTACAGTGATGTCACTGAGAGCAGAGATGGGCCCATTACATACAGACTTAGGAATGACAAACTGATGGGTCCAAGTTCCAGCATTTGGACCTAGAATTGACTCCCTATGCAAACTTCCCCACAGTATATAGGACCTCTATGGACAGTTCCCTCTCTTTCCTCTGCACCCAAAGCAGCATATACTTCATCCTGCCTCATGGCAGGGACTGGAGTAGGTGACCTTCAGAGGGCCCTTCCGGTCCTACGTTTCTATGATTCTGTATGCAAGGAGTGCAGGGAAATACACTGGCCCTGGCCCTGGCCCTGCAGGTTCCCCTCCCCCCATTAAAGCTACTGGGAGTTTTGCCTGAGTTGGGACCACAGGATCTGACCCACTGTTTCTGGTGGAGGCAAAATCAGCTTTAACAAGGAGTAACAGAACATTGCAAAGCCAGAGCTGGCAGGTGAGCGAAAGAGAAGTATTTTGTTTTCAAAAGCATTTGCAAATTCGAAGCCTGCATGCATGGTTGATTAATTGCTGGGGATCTTGGAAGGGCTTTTTAATACTCTTATTTTAAACAAATCTTTTCAGTTCCTCTTTAAAGGAGACATCTGGGCTCAGCGTGGCAGCATGGATGAGGCAGTATGAGCAGAGATGATTGCCCAGAGAAATATATACAGAAAAAATTAACTGGTGAATTCAGTAGACAATGCTTGACTCCTGTGTCTTGCTCACAGACCAATCTTTACAGCTCTCAAGTTTTCCTTAGATGAGCAAGTGTCTCTTTTGACTCAGCTGCCATCGTCTGCTGGTACGTTCTATTGCCTGGCTTTTTAAGGGTAAAGCAATCTGAAGGCATAGGACAGGTCTAGTGTGGGAGCCATATACAATAACTCCAAGATTCATTTTATTATTGTGACATGGCCGTTGGTTGCTGGGTAAGAGCGAGTGAGTTCTTTACTTGTGTAGAGGACTTGGAAGGGGCTATTCGACAGAAGTGTAAGAGTTTATTGTGCTACTCTTATCTCTACCCAGGGTCAATGACTTTGCAGTACCCTGCCCTTTAATATGCAGCGAGGCCATCCTTCTGGATGAGGCTTTTTAGTCTGTGTTCTGTGGGGTATATTTGGGAGGGCCAGCCTAGGAGACTGCGCTTTGACGGGATTCTCTCTGCTGCCTGGAGGGTGGAGCCTTATTGCCCTTTGCCCTGTCAGTGCTGATTAGCCTTTATTTCTCTGCAGCTTCCAGGCTAGAGCACTTTAGAAATAAAAACGATACCAATGTTTATTAGGGGTACTCTTACAGATGGAATAGTAATATTAATAATAATTCTTTAGGCAAGTAAAAAAAAGAACATCGGAGAGCTAAACCTCCTGTTTCAGGTGTAAGCCAGCTCCCTGGGGATAGGAAGAAATGTAGGGTGCGTAGGGCAGGGCAGGTTACTCCATAATTGCCTTTTCAAGGTTTCTTGCACCTCCGATGGCAGCATCAGGTAGTGGCCTAGTGGGCACTGTCAGGGACAGGGACAGGCTTCTGGCGTGGATGGAGTCAGTGTGTCAATTCCTATGATCCTAAGTTAGCTGAGGCTTGAGGAGAGCTGGAACGTGGCTGAGGCAGAGGGATAGAAGGTGTTTTTTATGTATTTGTCTTTTAATGCTTAGCCATATCCACCTTTCAGGAAATTCCTGTCTGCCTTCAAGTGGCAAGCTCCAGTCTTAGGCTCTGCACGTGGGCTCCATGTGGATTCCTTTCCCTCACCAGTAATAATCAATCTGTTAGTGCAAGCGTTTGCTGGAGGTGTCTGCTTCTCAGTCGAAAAGCCTCCATTGCCTGCACAGGATGTCCATGTCAACAGCCTACAAATCCTGCTCCCGCTGGCCCATGAGGGTACTGGGGATCTGCTGCACCCCCGTCTGCTTCACACGTGAGCTTGGTTCTCAGGGACAGGATGAGAGGGGGGATGGCGACTGGGGGATGGAGCTTTCTGCCTCCCTGTTGGGATGTTTGTTTACACGGCCACTAGATCAGGGGAAAGAACTCTACTAAGCAGCCCAACCTACTCTGCTTAGGCCCCAGGAAACTTCCAGTGCATCACTCTGTCAATAGCTACTGCACTGGTAGCACTGTAGAAAGTCTGAGAACAGACAAGTTCATCACACATCACCCGGCCTGGAGAAAACAAGAGCAAGCACAAACCTGCATCCAGAGCTACAGCAAAGCTTCCAGTTACTTAACTTCAGTACTGACAACCTGAAGCTTTCAAAAACCATGGGCCAGGCCCCCCAAACTGGGAGGTTAAAATCATCGGTTCATTTGGGGTTCTTTTTATTTGCCTCCTGGTGTTTGGAGCCTTCAGTGGTCCCATTTTCAATCTGTATTGTGAGGCTAGAAATGCACATTTTTATTTCAATGCCAGCTGTGATTCTCACGTGCTCCCATGACTCTGGGAAACAAAACCACCAAATATCTTGAGACTCAGGATCAAATCGTGAGAGTTGGTGATGACGATTGTCCTTTTCAAAGTAATGTGATGGTTTTGCTCTCCCCCCAGCCAGGCTGCAGGAGGCAGGGTGCAGTTTGAGAGGCTGCTGGCCTGGAGAGATAATGAATTTTGGGGAGTGGGGTGGGTTGGCGTGGCACACTCGAGGGTTGGCAGGTGTTTTGGGGTGAATGGTTTGGACCCATTAAAGAACTGTGGCATTGTAAGACAGGGTTGTCGCACCTCATTTATTGTAACACTGATGCTTCACTGAAATGCTGTTTCATGTTCATGTGGCCTCTATGTTTCCAGGTTTCACCCATTACTGAGACTGGAAGCACTGAGCAACCATGATAAAGGCTGTTCTCGTGGTGTCTCTAGAGCGAGGTGTTTTGGCTGGATTATGGCACACGCTGAGTCCTCTTTGTGATGCTCCAGCAAAAGAGATTGGAAATTCCCCTAAAATGAGCAGCTGGCATAGTACAGAAGCCTCACCTCTGCATCTGCCTCAATCCCCATCCCATCAGCCTCCAAATCCTTGTCCTCCATCCAAGCAGGATTTGCCTGGGGCAGGAGAGGGTACGGCTGGAGTGTCCATGCTTTAGGGCCTTTAGGAGTCGCTAAGACTTAGATTAGCCTAAAAAATCCGGGTGGTGATGGTGGAAGGGTGGAACATGGTCAGCATTGCTCCTGTGTCCCCAGGTGAGGACTGAGCCCATTAGTGAATTTACAGCTGCACTCATCTCTTTTCACTCCCTTCTCTGTAATGCTCTTCCATGCGATACCATCCCCCTCCTGGCTCCCCAAGCTGCCGCTTTTCCCAAAACAACGTCTTTCCTAAAGATTAATTTCTTCTGTGATGCCCACAGCAAGCTGACTATACAAACCAACCCCTTCGACATTCACCCTTCCACCAGATTTCCCAGTGAGTTCTGTCTCCTCTGTGTCTGTCTTGTAACCTGTGAGCCCTCTTGGGAGCAAGGGCTATGTTCATTTTACTTCTTGTACAATGCTGAGCACATTTCTATTGGCACTGAACAAATGTGGTAACAATCACCACTAATACAGTGCCAGAGCTGAGTGTGGTGCTGTACACACACACCAGAACACAAGGGCACTTTTCTGAGGAATCTAGTCAGATGCTTACTTACAAGAAAGCCCATTATCAGGAGATTATAAGGCTGTTTTTTAAAACCCAGGAGGTTAGGACAAGTAAGAGATGAAGCCAAACTTTGGGGGTCTCTTCGAGCCAACCCTTCAACAAAGATGGGGCTTCACCCATAATTCTTTGGGAGAATGAGACTGGCCACATCCTTAAAGATGACATCTGCTCATGACTTTACTCCTGTCATACTGATGGCTCACCCCTAAACCATCAAAGAATTGCAGGGACATAGCCAGTCAATTCCCCTTGCTACCAGTCCCTAGGTCATTCCAGTGTTAACCAAAATGGCGGTTAGATCCCACGGGGTGATACTAGATTAGTCGCGGTAGGCCAGGAGTACTGGTGTGTCTACACCTGCTGTGCCTCTCTGTGGATAAGCAGAAGACTTCAGTCTCCAGGGCTGTCAATCTAGCACTTTTCAGCATGAAGAAAAGAAAAAGACATATTACAAAAAAGGCCAGTTCCCCCTGCTGCGTTAACTGTGTGAATCCTGTTGTAGGAGATAGTCAAGTGGCAGAACAGGTGTTCCAGAAGATAATAATATCTCACTATCTAACCCCCTTGCCGGCAAGTCTGAAAAAAGATAAGAAGGAGATAGAAGAAGGCATTTTCTAAGAGCGCAAATCAATATTTATTATAACGAAAGGCAGAGATTGAGATCAAGAAGGCAGAGAATAATAAAAAAACCAAGACTGAACTTTTTATTCCTACTTATTCTCTGGGGGGGGGGGGAAGGAGGGAAAATCACCAAAAAACCAGCCTTTGTTGATTTTTTTGGTCTGTGGAAATCGCTTCTTCTGATATCCTCACTTAGATTTTCTCTGACACCCTGCTGAGGTTTTGATGTTAGACTTTCATAAAGAATATTGAGCATGAAATCTAAACATTATTTCTGGGGTCTGATGACAGCTGATGAAGAGATAGAATGAAAGATAAAGGAGGACTTAAACTGGGTCAATCTGCTACCTGTAGGAAGGCAGGAGAACCTAGAGTAATTAGGACATGGAGATGGGGGTTAAAGGTTAAAGGCAGTAGGTGTTTACACTAGAGGAAGGAAATCATCTAAGGCAAAGTAAAAACTAGTGCAAACTTCAAATAAATTTTTGCTTTATTATTGGTGTTATTTATTCTATGGTAGCAGGTGGAGATGCCTTGTGATCTAGTTGAAAGAGAGAGTCAGAGGGCCCAAGTTCTATTCCCGGTTTTACTATTGACTTGCTGATCAGGACCTTTGAGCCTTACCCACCTTCCTTTAGATCACACTAATCGGAAGGGAAAAAGGATTATGTGCCTTGGGTTTTCCCATCTTTTCCCTCTGTGTTTCTACACTGGACTTAGTAGAGTGGGAAGCCAAAGTATAGCTGATTGTTAGAAGAGAGCCTTAAAAGCCAAGCCTTATGGAGGCAACAATTGCTTTCTAGTTTCTCCTTTTGGGAAAGATGGAGTAAGTCCGTAGTAGGGCATGGGTGATGGAGCTTTGGGTGATGCAATTGAGGGGGTGGATTAAAGGATAGTACAAGAAACTAGTAATTTGCCAATTACCTGAGCTAGTCACAGGCTACACCCAAAATCCCTGTGGCTTGCATTAATCACACTAAGGAGAGGCAGTGACAGAACAAGAACAAGGTGCCTGCTTAACAAGACAAATGTGATTGAAAGGAGAAAGCCTTATTATTAATCAATAGATTAAATCACTGTTCATTAAATCCCCATGATTCTTGTCTTTCTGTAAAAACAACAATTAACTGATTCCTCCATGTACCGTATGCCCCTATTCAACTACAATTTTCAGTAAAACACTTGCCATCTCATGTTTCCTGTCTAGCAATTATTTATTTATCTACATTTAACTTCACTAGCAAACGAACAGCATTTCAGCAACAAGCACATCCCAGCTAATCAATGCTGGGATTCAGTTACTATTTCTCTGAGGTCGGTGGAGTATCTTGATATATAGTGTTTTCAAATAATTCAGTGAGCTTGGCTCACTGTTAGGTGCCTTCCATTGCTTTTCTTATTTGCTTGGTTCCTTTTTGTTTGGGGATTCTATACAGGGCTCCCCCTTTATCCCTGCCTCTTCCTATTTCGCAAAGATATCGGCTGTAACTGCAGTTAACATCAGCTTCTTCCTTTGCATATTTCATCTTCATTCAGTGTACTCTTCTGAAATATGTTAAAGTGCCAAAGTTTGCTTCTTCAAAGAACTTCAAACTTCCTCCCTCTTCTCAAAGATTAATTACAGTGTCTTATAGCATCAAACCCTTCCAGTTACTTTCTTCAATTACTGCATCTCTAGCTAGTAACTTTTCAAGGATTAGAAGTTACTGTGCCTTTTCCCCGGGAATGTCTCAGATCAAATAGGGCCTCACTCTGTCAGCTGCAGCAAGTAAAAGCTTTATAAATTGTGGTTATATGCTGAAAAAACTGTTGTAAGATGTTACTTGTTGTCTCACAAGGATTTTAGATCACGTGTGGTTTACAATAGATTGTTACCAGTGACAATGTGTGAGTAGGAAAAAGCCTACCTTGACTTTCAGATCCCATTTTGAGGTTGCAGGACTGGCAGCTAGAAAAACAAAGGTCCCATTTCTGATCTCAGTCACGTCCATGGAATTGCACTGGGATGCAGCGGGTGTAAGTGTGGTGAGAATCAGGCCCTATGGCTCAGTCATGAAGTTTGCTGATGCTTCGGTAGATATGTGTGAGGCAGGACAGGACTGCAGCTCATAGCTCTTCTAGGCTAACCGAAGTAGAAGGCAGTCAGTGTTTATTTTAATTAGTCAAGTACTAATTAGTACTTGACTAATTAAGTACCTGCTCCTGACTCTGAGACACACAAAGAGCAAATCTGTAGAGTCATGTTTCTGACCATAACTGCACATTAAATCTCGCTGGCTGCCCATCCAGAATTTTCCCTCGGAAATGGCTGAGAAGCCTGTGTGTTTATTATCCTTGCCAACCTGAATGCAGCTTAGCTAAGGGGAAGGGGCTTCAAAAACCCAACGCTTTATAAATGGCAGTTTCAATTCCCATCTGTCCAATTGTTCCTTTGATTCCCAAACAGTTCCCCCAATGAGTGGTGTGCATTCAGTAAGGAATTCAGAAACAGAATGTAGCGTTCCTTCTGCCCTCCTCTTTCCATTTTCCTAATTCGAGGGACAGTAATCCCCAAAGATAGGGCCGTGTGCATGGATGTCACTTGTTGGGGCATTACGCAAGCTGAAGGGCTGGGCGCAGTGGTGGGAAGGGCTGCTATGTGCAATATCTTCAAAGCAGGCAGGAGGAGGGAGAAGGAGATGGAAAAGAAGCTGGGCCCTGGGAGTGAGATCTGTAGACCCAAGAGGTCCAAGTCAGATCGGCCTGAAATAGATCCAAGCGTAAGACAAGGATGCTGCCTGTCCCCTCTTCTCCGTCACCGATGTCTCAGGAAGAAAGAATGTCTGAGAAGAATGGAGGGGCGCAGACTATGAAGCAAATATGCTAGTTTTCTTCCATGTTGACTGACACGAGGACAGGGAGGCCTTCTCAATAACCATGCTCAGATGAGGAATGGTGTTCCAAAGAAAGTGGTGGACACGCCATCACTTGAGTCAATTAAAAGGTTGCTAGACAAAGCACTGGGGGGTATGTCTGGGGAACTATCCTGGGGTGGGTCTGTTGTAGGAGGGGAAAAATGGACTAGATGTCCTAGCGTATTCTTTTCATTGTTAATTTCTGTGGGACAAATGCTCTGAAAAACACCATTGTGCCCAGTTATACAATCCTGTGGGTCTTGATGTGTAGAGAGCTCTCCCGAGGCTGACGTGGAATGTTTTACACACAGAGATATCTCTTGCACCCCAGCCCCGTTGTTTGGAAATTGCCTGCAGTAGGATTAATGATTATCCAATATGCATTCTCATTTGGAGGTCTTTGCCTGATTTGATGACCTTTTCCTTTCGGGGTCGTGAGGCCAGAATGCATTGCATTTTGCATCACCATCTCAGCCACTGAAAGCAACCTGGAATGAAACACGATTGATATTTGCAGAGACAGCAGGATGACATCATTGTCTTATGAATTGCTTCTTTCTCTTTTTTTAAATTTTTAAATGTTAACACCATATTAAATGAACTTTTTCCAGAAGATGAACTGTTGAGTCAATTAGGTTTGTTTGCTTTGGTTATTTTGCTCAGCTTATAATTTGTGCTACCAGGACAGACTCCCTTCTGCTTCCGGTGAAGTCATGATGCAATTTATATCATCCCAGTGAACAGATTCTCTTATCTACATTGTCTGTACAGCATCTAATGAAGTAATGAAATATGCAACAATTCAGCAGAGAAATGCCCTCACTTTTAAATTAGCACTAATTAGAGATAATTATCTTGGATGGTTTGATATTTCCATGTAATGAGCCTGAGTTCTTTTTCATTAAGAGGTTGGTGTGGTCAAATAAATGAAATGATGCATTGAAGATGCACAAGTACCTTTTATTCCTGATTTAGTTTTTCATTTCCAAGAGCTACACTCTTCTCTTTGATGCCATTTTGTTTGATTGCAGACTCTGGCATTGCTGAGAATGGCCATTTTTTATGCATCCCATGCCCGGGTGAAAACAATACAATTCCTGCAGCTTTCCCATAGCCCTCTCAAAAGGGGGAAGCGAGGAATCAGCATGGAGGTCGGCACTTGAATCCTATGCATTGTCATTCGAATGCTGCATGGTCCCTACAGTGCTCCTATGCACTTGCTGATCACGGAGGACTGGACATGGAGCCCCAGGACATGCTCTGTGCTGTCATAACACCAGCAGTCCTGCAGCTCTCCCATCCATCTGCCTACCAGCCTGAACAGTGATCTGACGGTTTTCCAAGAAGACTCCTTCCGCTTCTCTTTCTTGGCAGTTTTGTCACTCCAGACCGCAGTGCGGGCTCAGGATGTGCCATGTAGCAGGACCCCCCCGGCTGACTGCATAAATCATATACTCAGCACAGAAATGATCAGGAGTCTTGAACTCTCTGAAAAAAACCCTATTACGTCTGTCTGTCCATCTATGGTATCTCTAATGCCCTGTCCGGGACTCTAGCTGTCTGTCCATCATATTTCTAAGGCATGTCTTTGTGGATATTTTGTTATACCTATAAAATAAACAGCAGGATTTTATTTAGGGGGACAAGGCAATATGCCAGGTTACAAAGATTTTTAAAAGCAATTGCTTACACACTTTTACACACACACGCACACAGAAGGTTCTACAAAGATGAAGTATCGTTACCAGCCTTTCTTGCTCGTGCTAGTCCACTGGCCAGGTGGCTAAGACAAGGAGGGAGCAGGGGTCTGCCGGTGCACACCAGTGCTCCTGGAGGATGGTTGTAGAACCAAACCCAAAGTCCTTATTTTGGGGGGTTTCTGATAGGGGTAAGCTTTTATGCCATTTTATAGGTTTTGCTTTGTTATGCTGCATTTGCATCCTGGTGTGATTATTAATCACCCATGTTTTGCAAGCGCGATCACGGTTGTTATTTTTTATAGTTTATTTTGTTTTTGTTTTTTGAGATGGATCCTAGGGTCATCAGAGTGGACAGTTTTGGCCATCTGGGTCGTAAGAGTTGTTATTTTTACTTTTTTGAATATTTGAGGCTGGAGGCTTTTTTGTTACTTTTTGGTTTTATATATACGTATTATTTATTTGTTTGTTTATACTTTAATTTTTTAATATTTATTTAAAACTGGTAACTGGAAGACATATGTATTTTTTAGAAACAATAACATTTTGTTTTAATTCAAACATTTATTATATGTTCTGATAACATGTTATTATAAACCATTTTTATTTAACATTGAATCTTTCTACGTGAGAACATTTGCTGATGTTACTTTAAGCAGTGATTTTAAAACATCTGTACTTTAACAATAGCAACAGCTTCACAGAATGATTTTTGTAACTTTACAAACAGGATAATCAATCACCAGTTGTTAGTTTCGGACAAACAAATGGTGGTTTTAAATAAACTTATTAATAGTGAACAGATCACCCTACATATTCAAAATGCAAAGCCTCACAGAAACTGCTGTGGTGGTTTGTCACGTGCAACAAAAATAAGGGTGTTTCTCATAGAATCAATATAACAGAATCAAGCTTTGGGCCTACAATTTCTAAAAGGCCCTAATACCATGTGTCTAGCTGTCCATGTACTGTATTTCTATTGAACTGTAGTACCTCCTGTCTATATATCTTTGCTGTTTCTACAGCACTTATGATTGCAACGTCTAGGTGATCTATCATACGTCACAAAGTTAGCTTTTACATCCAATAATCAGTAATTTGCAATAGACTCCCGATTTCTCAACGGAACGTCAACAGCCCAGCTCGTGACAAGTTGCCAGGCTGAAGCGCCGTGAAATGTGATAAAACCATAGAAGCCTCTGTCCCATAGCCCAGCACGCTTAACTCTCACCCTCCCTCTTCACACTTCCGTAACCTTCAAGGTGCAAAGACACCAATAAAGTGGGAATACAGAATGTGTGCTTGTGTGAAAGCACCCGCACTGTACTGAGAGATGCTAACCTGGGAGAGAGAGCTGTGGCAAAGCAGCTTTTGCTTAGAAAGAGGCCACCTAGTAAGTAAAGGGCTACTGACTACAAACTGCCATATAATTCTGTCAGCACCTGCTTTATGGGCCTGAAATGGGTCAGAGTGAAAGGTTTCCTTTTCTTTACGACTCACGCCTAGTCCCCGTTAATGAAACAGCGTGTCCTCCCCCTTTCCCTCCTCCCGGCTTCCGCCTAGCCCTGCGGAGCCCAGGGCTTGATCAAGGCCTTATTTCCCTCCCCTTCTTAGTGCAGGAAACCACTGGCTGGTTCGCTGAGAACAATGTATTCTGTGCACTTCCCTGGCTTTCGTCGCTTAATTGGAGTGATGCCTTGAGGTCCCCTGGCACGGAGCGGAAGGCCGGTGGTGGCAAGCAGCCAAGGTAATTATGGTTAAATGGTCCTCTCAGAGTCCCTGAAGAGTCTTTACGAATCATTGGGTAACGGCTATAGTTCAAGAGAGCGTGGTCTTTGGGGAGCTTGTATAATTACTGAGTTTTGTGCCCTCTCTGGCAGCACTTGCTCATGTTTTCCCTCATTCCCTTATCCTCTCCCTGCCACCCTCTTTCTCCCACCTTCTCTCTGACGCTGTTTAGCCAGCGTGTAATATGTACTAACACGCCTGCATTTGAACTCTTACTTGTAAGGGTGAAAAGGAATAACTGTCCCACAAGATGCTGCTTATTTTCTAGACTGTCTGTCTGCCATTTCAAGCAGGGGGAGGGGCAGCTCTGCGGATGGCACCAAGTTGTGGGGAAGCCCAAGCGAGGGCAGAGAGCATGGCAGGTGGTTCAGAACAGTCACTTGTGCCTGTGTAGGTTCCAGGGAAGCCCCAGCAGTGGAAAAGCTGCAGGACATGGGCCATGAAACTAACACCACTGCAGACCCAGGGAAACAGCTTCAGTAACCAACAACCAGTTCCCAAGAACAGCTCTGGAGTGGGGTTGTGCTGGGTGAAGAGACTGTGGAAACATAGAACTATTCAACAACTCTGATCCCTCCTTGTGACAATGACTCTTTTTAGTTTTTCTTTTACTATGGTTAACACTGTTTGCACCGAACCAAGTACTGGTTTCCCCAAGTATTTGTATTTATGTTTTCCACAAGCTTCTTTAATGCCGTCAGGAGCCCTTTATGGGTCCAAAATGAGCTGGGATCCTCCTGCTATTTCAAAGACCAGAGGCCAGCGTCGCAGCTGCTTTAAATCAGCATAGTGCCACTGAAGTCAATTTATATCAGCTAATGATCTAGCCCTAGGCCTTGAGTTAGTTTGCCCTTAACACCCTGAGGTATTAAAAATAAATCCCATAAACAATCCATGCAAATACGAAACTACTGGGCTTTATGGGATGACATCCGGTAGAACCCAAATGTCCTGGTACTGCACAGTCAATGCAGCTATGGAAAAATTAACCAGATTCTATTTCTATTAAACCTTGTGCATCACCAAAAATAGGCAGCTAAGCACTGATTGGGGAATCAATTGATTGGGGAATCAATCAGCTGATTGGGGAATTGATGATGTAAGAAGCAGAAAGGCTGTCAAACTGGATTTTCAGAACAAGGTGGAGTTTATGGAGCCAGCAGTTAAAAAAACAACCTTTGATTTAAACTGAGCGAACTGAAACTGAGATCCTTGAGTGAGAGTAAATATAGAAGTACACATCATTTTTAAAGTGCATTTTTTTCAATGATGTTCCTTTGGGTTGGCATTGGTTCTTAGATACTAAGATCATAGGTACTTAATAGATACAATAGATAGAAAGGAATGTTGCAATATCCAATTATATTTAATACATCATAGGACATTATTGGAAGTTCTGAGGTCGCACTTTTATAGATAGTCTCATAAATTTGGCTTAATTGACTGTACAGGTAGTTAACTCTTGGAGAAATACTCAGTGTTGGGTGTGGTACAATTCTTTTTAGAGCGGGTGTATATCATTAGTACATTGGATTGCTTGACTGAATGTCTCTTTGAGTGTTTCTTAGGTGCTGCCTACAGATTACAGCCCCATAACCAAACAAAACATCACATCTATCTGTGATAGTTACCTGTCTCCGATTACCATGGTATTTGAGCTTCTCACAGTCTTTAATATAGTTATCCTTGCTATAACCCTAGGACGTAGAAAAGTACTATTTAATAGACACAGAATGGAGGCACAGAGAGGCTAAGAGATTTGCCCAAGGTAAAATCCAGGAAAGCTGTGGAATAACTTCAGGTTTCTGGAGTTATAGGCTGGTGCCCTAACCACTGAACCATCCTTCTTCATGGTGTCAAAACAATAACTGGCAAATTAGAAGTGTAAATTTTAATCAGTTGACATTAGTACTATGTGGGGAAGATGGGCTCTAGATTCCTAACCAGGACTTTGGAACATCCAAAGAAGATCATGCCTCTTGAGAATCCATACTAGTTCTTATACTGAACCTGGTGCATCCTGGGTCAGAACTTCCAGAGGTTTGTGAACGATGTGAAGGTACCCATCCAGTGCAGACACATGCAATAAAACCTGTAATCAAGCACCTCAATGCTGAGCCTCACTGTTTTGGTTTAAGGAGAATACAGCAATGTAAGGACACGATAGCACCAAAGTGCAAAGGCCTCTGGGCACCTTAACAGGAATAAATACAAACAACATGACACGAAAGGAAAGGGAAAGTCTCAAGCTCCCAAGAGCAGGCAAACTAAACTGGCAGCATCACCTTCTCCCCATGCAAACAGCAAGAATGCACGATTCACAGAAGATAGACCGTCTTGTGCTTGGGGCACAGATGGGAAAAAGAGAAAAGGCAAAATAGATCACAGGCCTTCCGGCCCCTGCCAAACTGGGCAGGCAGAAGCATAATCTAAAGGAACAGAAAGCTCAGGCTGCAACGCAGTCTCTTCCTTCTGCTTCACTTCACAAACTGGCTCCATTTGCCATTGCAGCCTTAGTAATTAGGTGGGTCTCCCCTTTCTGCTTCTTCTTTGTCTTGAGGCTTCAGCCCTGGGGCTCGTGGGGCCAAATGGTCAGAAGTGCTTAGCCCCCAGCAGGTCCCATCAGCCAGCAGAGCTCTTCTGAGGATCGGGCCTCAGTTGTGAATGCTGAGACCTTCTGGATATTCTGGCGGGAGTGGACGTGGAACGTCTCGGTGGAGACTGCCGGAACCAGCGCATTAGAGCCCCAAAGGGAGATTCCTTTGTGCTGCCCGATCATGCAGTGTGCACACCACTCTTGATGGGTGGTCCTGAGATCTGGAATGCTCTCCTCTCAGTGATGAAGGAGGCATGCTGGGGCCGCCTTGATGGGGGGTCCCCGCATTTCAGAGACTGAAATGCTTTTTCTGTCGCAGGTCAGTGGAAACTCTTTGAACCCAAATGTTCCACCCCCACTGTGTTCCTGGCACTGAAAGAAGCTCTGATGCTAGCAAGAGGAGATGACGCTATTGCAAGGACAGCGACTAGGCCTGGCATCTGGATTGCAGGAATAGAGTGTAATTCTGAAACCGTGGATGGCACTCTGAGGTATGCTGTCAGTGACAACAGACCAGGAAGCACCAGCTCATTGTTGGACCGTGCTGACAAAATCTCATCCATGGGAAATCCAGGCTCAACCCAGATGTCCCAGACAATCTTCAGAGCCAAATCTTCAGTCCCCACAGCTAACCCAAGACTATTCTATCTGAGGGGGAAAGAGAGTGACAACCCCACCACTCTGTGGGCCAGTTCAAGCCTGGTACCTGAGGAACGTCTGCAGCCAAGTCTGGGGAGTTGAACTTGTTACTCCAATTTGGAATTTCTCTATAGGTGTCAAAGAAAGTGTGAACAAGGAAATACGAGTCCTTGAAGAATTCCCTGTCCCAGGAAGTTAGGTGTTCAAGCCGCAGCCTATATTAACAAACAGCAACATTTATCCAAGGCCAACCAAGATTCCTCTCAAATCTTCCTGAGGATGGGCAGAAAATGAACCGCATGCCTTGCCTTCTTTCTGCATGTCAAAGTTCCTCTTGTCTGCCCACCAGAGTGGTGAGGTTGTGTTTGCCCTGGTCTGTATCTCCTGGGGAGAGGTTGGGTTTTTTTTTGAAGTTGAGAATTCAGAGAATAGAGTATTCAAGTTGGGATCCACGATGTAAAAGCATCTTACGTCATTGGCAGGATTTCCTCAGCACATTGACTCCAGAGATACAAATTTTCTAATCCAAATCAGAAAACTGTTTAGCAATCATGATTACAATGATCCACGTCAAATACCCACCAAAGAAGTTGTCAGTGTGGGTAATAAAATTGTATTCAGGATCTATCCTTTCCACATTCCAGACTCCTCCTTTCCCCATCCACATATCCACACTTTACATATCCATCGTTATGGTCCCCCTCACTGCAGTCACCATCCAGGCATGGAAGGCAGGACAGGACTTTTTGCTTGCCAACAGACCTCAGCTAGCAGCAGCATTAATGGTCTCCCCAGTGAGTGGAACAAACAGAATTAGCCATGTATCCACTTGCCTACCTAATCTGTCTTTCTAACCATTTTTCCCATGGAATCTGAGTACCTGAACAAGGTGGATAGATGCTATGTGCACACTCAGGAAAAAGAAGAGCTTGTGAGTCTACTAGATGGGACTGAATGGGGAACTGCCTCTCAAAACACCTGTGTTGTCTTACTGGCTCTGCCTCTGCTGCTGTATGACTGGGTCAAGTCAATTAAGTAATACATGCCTCAGTTTCTCCATGTGTACCCTAGGGCTAAGGTTGCCTCCTACCTGCCTCCTAGACGGTTGTGAGGAGTCATTTATTTTTCATACAATACTTTGGGTGCTTTAGATGAAGCACTGAAATATTAATATTGACACAGAGAGGTCCGATTCTTGTGCATTCAAAAGAGGCTTCTTCACTGGGGTTTCAGGCAGGAATCATTTCTTGTAGCTCCTTGTAAGGACTAAAGTAAAAAGCTCTTTTCTTTTCTTGAGCAATGTAATTGTCAGCAGACTGGACAACAGAGTGGTGAGCTAAGTAATGCCTGGCTACAGTGTCTAGTACGAATTCTCTGGAAATGCCCTGCCTCACCCATTAACACATGCTTTCTCTTCCATTTCCCATTAAGGATGGGAATAACTCCCTTGGCACAGGGCGATTGTTGTGGTCCCTGATGTCCCTCTGTCACACCATCTGCTCCACCCAGCTTGGTCATTGGTCCCTAGGAAATGACCTGAACTACAATTATGATTGTTTAATTAAAATCCCCCAAATCCAGTTACATTCCGCCATCTCCCCTAGCCAGAGTATCTCGCTCCACGGTGCATCACCAGAGCCCGCATGAAAAATGTCCTCCACATCCCTGGCTTTTCCAACGTTAGGAAAGGAAGGATGGCACTCCTCCTGGACGCTTGGTTAGCGTTGGACCTCCCCCACTCCCTCAGTTTGTTGGCAGATCCCTATTGATGTGTGGGAGGCCTATTGTCAGTGGCTGCCCCAGCACGCTGGGTGGAGGGTGCATTGTGGAAATGATAATACAGCCTTGGACTATCTAGCCATTTGCTGGGACTCTATGGGCCCCATTCTGGGTCTGCCCACTGCTTCCCCTTCCCACCCAGCACACCCCCCCCGCCTTGATGTGGAAGTTAGCCTGTCCACCACATGGACCCAAAAGCTTGGGCGTGCATAGTACAGCAGAGATGGATGATTCCCTTGTCATATGGATGGGGGAGGTGCCCTTTATTTGCTGATAAGCGGGCAGTGAGGGAGGTGAGCCCACCCAGCACCTTGGAGCATCTCCAGATAGGCTGACTTTAGGGACCCTTGTGTAACATTGACTTCAGAAGCAAATCTGGCCCTGGGGTTCTTATAAACAAAGTATGTTCTATTGCAGTGATGAACCCAAGTTATATCATTATGATACTTGGTTTCCTTTTTCATTTGCATATATAAATTAATTCACATCTCATTATGTTCTCACTTGTCTTTCCTCTCCCAACACAGATGGCACTCCCATTAACTCTTTTGCTGCCATGCAATAATCCATGCAGCGAACACTGACTAGGGGACTTGATGTTTGTTAATTATCAATACTGCAGATTGGAAAAAGGCTGTTGTATTAGGGCCCAAATACCTACTATATATTTTTGTCTCCTCAGACTTGATCAAAGCTATAAATGTCACCTGTGGTCTTAACCAGTAGCAAATCTGTGCTGGATTGCATACAGAACGGCTGTCTTGTACTAGGCAATGTTTTTCTGCTACTGTGTGAGTGCTACACAGGATCTTGTTTAGATTTACATTTCAGAAGGAACAGGCCTGCCAAGTTTAATGTTGCACATCTCATCTGCTTAGTGCATTTGCATACAGTTCCCAGCAAGACAACATTCCAGCTCTTGGGTTTTTTGCAGGTTTTTTTGTTTTGTTATTTTGTTTTTGTTCGTTTTTTTCAAATGCTCTATGTTTATGCCTTTCCATTCCCTAATTCCTCTTCTCTGGCAGATGACAGGCTCTCATTCAATTGAACCCTTTAGAACTGTCTTAAAGTCCATAGGTTTCAGGCAGATGTTGGCTTTTTTGGCTCCACAGTGTCCCAATGTGGAGAGAAAACAGCCCACACTGCTGTGTGCTATCACTGTGGGAGATATAGGATACCTGCAGGGATTTTCAGTTCAGTGGGAGAGGTTTTCAACAGCAGGTGATAGACGCTACAGTGAAACCTGACACACTTTCGACCCATTTATCAAAGTGCCTGCAGGTCCCATTTCAAGCCTGGCAAAACAATAACAAATGCTGAGCAATGAAAATCCATCTGTGCCATTGGAGTGTTTGTTTTAGTAAAGAAAAATAATCAATATGCAAGCTTAGCGATGTGCCTTTCCTTGTCCTGATGCTTCCCCTTTGATCAAGGATTTAGGATAGAAACTAGACATTCTAATACCCAGGGAAGAGTCCCTTCCTTCTCTTCCACCAGGATTTTGGAACTACCAGGGTAGAAACAAATGCTGCATGATTCATTCCAAGATTCACAGCTAAGTTTTGCACATTTTACCCCAAGGTTTGATATTTTGGAGGTGTGAGGAAGACTATTTTTTGAATGATTTTGCCTTAACTTGTAGCAGCCCCATTGAGCTGGGCCACAGAGCAGAATAATCCTACCCGCTTAACCCTGTCTAGCACATTCCCCAAATGCTGCAAAAATGTTATGCAGTGATTTCCTTTGGCATCAAAGCTGAAGGCGGGAGTGTCACTAGAATTAACAGCACTGCAGTGGCATGGATATTAGCCTCTTACAGAGTGATAGGAAAGGGAATTGGGTGCAAAGGATCAGACACTGAGCTTCTCATTAACTTTTGCTAACACCTGAATGACTGACAGACACTTGCCTTTTCAGATTAGACTCTGCACATTTCCAGCCCTTGACCTTGGGGGTTCTTCAGCCCATTTACTTAATATGCAATGTCACCAGGGCTAAGGCTATTCAGTGCTGCAGACCTGTCTGAACTGTGCTTAAACTGGAGCATCCAAACCCAAGAGCATCTGTATAGAATTTCACATATGCTCTCTGTGTCCTTAATTCTCTCTCTCTCGCTTTCTCTCTGCTCTGCTGTCCTTAAACTGAGTGAAGAGTGGAGAATTCAGGAGTGTGAAAGGATTTCCTGCTTCTTCTTGTGACATGCTCTCCTCTTCACACTTAGAAAAACTAAGTCACAGACTGTGGGAGTATCTAGCTGTATCACTAATGATGCCAGGCCAAATTTGCACACAGCTGGTGGAGTACATTTAAGGCATGAACTTTCCGGACACACCATAGCACTTTATGTTATGAGGTAATGGGTAAAATGCCTTTACACAGTGGCACATCTGGCCCATTGTTCAAAGTTTGTGCATAAGGACAACAGACAAAACCTGGTGAATTGTGTAATATGTTTCAAAAGACAGGAGGATCTTGGCTTGTGCATTAGCTTTTTTCTCTAGAGGCCCAGATTCCAATGTGCTTTATATTATGCGTAAGAATAAATGTGATAGGTTTTCATACCAGACTCTTCAAAACATTTTTACATTCAACACAGTACATTATGCCCATCTAACATGATTTGCAGTCTTTGCTGAAGAGAGAGGTTCAGCATGGGTCCAGCAGAGGCTGTGGCAGGTTGGGACTGTTGGATGCTAATAGAGGTGTATGAGAGGTCCAGGACTGGAATCAAAGGGGTTCTACAGGTCAGGATTGAAGTGCATCAGCAGGACGGTGCATGGGGAGCCCAGGGCTGAACTAGCAGAGGATATCACAGGTCAGCAACGAGGTGCATTGGCACAGAGAGGGAGAGATTGAGGGAGAGAGAGAGTGTGCACGCATGCGTTGACCTCATGACCTGAACATGAAGGATCTATAAGTTTTGGGTAAAATATAATTTATCTGCTAAGAAGGCTTATAGAAATAATAATAGAAGCTATTATTGAAAATATAAATAATTGGGTTAGCAAGCCCGTTTTAGGGGTATGGGGCCTAGAGGTTTGGTGGTACTCATGCTAAGGCTGGGTGTTGTAGTTAAAATAACATAGGTCTGAAGAACATAACCCAAGACACAATGTATGCCTTCTCCTTCTGTGCCAGTAATCAAGTGACTACAAGCTGCACAAGTTAGAGGGAGTTCGGAGGCTTTTTGCAATATGGTAACTAGGTGGTTAGACCGAAATGATGTATAGGAATTATTAAGAAATGGTTGACAAAGGTTATTAATATTAATGATTATAAGTTTAGTTAGATATATCCAGAATGTCACATATAGATTATGGGTAGGTATTAATCTTGTTATAGTCACAGAAGATGATCAAAATGGTTGTGTATTCAAATAGTTACATAAAGAAGGGGTTTGAAAGATCCAGTCTAGTTCCCTAATTCTGGGGTACTTTGGGTCCCTGAGATGGTGTAAACTGAATCAGATCCAACTCTCTAATGTGCTCCACTTTCATTTCCTTCCATCTTTGTTTCTAATGATCTCCACAACATAAAATGGTAAGTATGAACAATATAAGAAAACACTTTACTGTATTTAATTCTTATGTATGTTGATTTTCCTGTTTTCATTTGTGTCTGTATTAACTAAAGCCCATAACTTCCTGAGTGTGTTCCACCAATTTTATCTTCTTAATTAACTGTAAGTAGCCACCTGAAAAAGAACCTGTTATCTGTGACAAGTGCATGTTTCACTCCCATGAATAATTTTATAATTAGCTACATGTGTGTGTGTATTTTGGGACTGAACTCAGGAGTAGCAAGTGTCTGGATTTCCCCCGTAGCCATCTGTCTTCATTAGCTCTTTTCACTAATAGCAGCTCCTCCCAGATTTTTAATACAACCTTTTGGGGATATGGCAGGTGCTCTTTAATCTTATCCACTGACAGACTTGCTGATGTGAAGCCTCTCCCCAAGTTCTTTTCTCTAGTCTTTGTTTCTGGTGTGGTTTGATATTTCTCTCATTTCAGTCACAGCCGCTCTGGGCTTCTCTCCATCTGCCCTGTCACAGTGTCCTTAGTAGAACATGAACAGAATGTTAACTTTGTTAGATTTCTTATTTGCTTTTTGTTCTTCCTTAAAAATCATCCTCTTAGGCATCCCCTCCCCCCCCGGCCACCTTTGGCTTTTGCTCTTTTGAAGCCAGGTTGTGATGGTTGGGCCCTCTCGGAAAGTGATCTAATATAGCTTGGAAAGTGGAAAATATTCTCTGTGTAGCCAAGCCAACCCTTAGGGTGTGATTGTCCTAACCTGCAGCTGCAATAGGCAGCCTCCGGCACTGCAAGAATGGAGACGCAGCATTTACGGCTCTGATCAGGTTTCTTGCTCTAACTGCTTGGACCCTCCTCATCCTGCACTGAAAATAAATATATGTCGACTATGAAACCCTTCTCTCTATTTCCCTTCCTCTGTTTGTCCCCAAAACACACACACACGTGCACACTCAAAAATTAACAAGATCTGTCTACTGTATACAACAGCTCTACAATAACAAGAGTGCAGTTGTTCTCCATGAGATGTGTGTGTGAAACACACCCGGTCATGAACAAGCTGCCTTAGCAGAACTATGAACGGCCCAGGACTAGTGAGTACTGCAGTGCTGAGAGGGAGGTGGAGCGCAAAGAGGCAGCTGTAGTTACAAGACAGGTAAGTGCTTTGCTAAAGAAGTGACGTAGAGTTAGCACCACAGCCAGGTGCATTGGGATCTTTAATTAACTCTTTCAGTGCTTAATGTACACTGGGGTTGTGTAGGTCAGGAATGAAGTGCATTGGAAGAGCTAAAAGGCTTTGCTGGTGCCAGGACTGGACTAATAGGGGTGGAGGAAATAGCTCAAACTATGCCTAACTCATGAATAACTTCCTTTCATGAAAATGCATCAGATTAATGTTTTTAAAATAACAGCAGTCAAAAGGCACAGCTAGCAAAGCTCTGCTTCCCTTGTTGACATTGCAAGCTACAAGACCCATCTCAGCTCCTCCTATTAATTAAAGTTAATGTGAACTCTCCTAAGACCTTGCTGTGTTGCTTTTATGCATTCCTGCCATAGGTTCATCAGTTCTACAGCCTTGGACTAGACATTTATGTGGCTAATGAGAACAACCACATTTCCATTAGCTAGGGGCAAAAAGGGATTTAAACCTTCATGCTTCAGGGCATAAGCCAAGCACAAACTGACTGGGGCTGGGAAGGAACATCCCTGGGGGTTAAGTTACTCCATAATTGTCTAGTATGAGGTTTCTTGCTCCTTCATCTGAAGCAGCTGCTATATCTGGAGATTGCCTGAGATGGATCTCTGGGCTGAGCCAGTGCAGCAATTCCTATGTTCCTAATAGTGCAGGACAATTGGCTGGTCAGAGGTACACAGGCCAGAGGTTTAAACAGCCCTTTCGGCCCTAGGCCCCAATATAGGATGTTTCCACATCACATATATTGGGGACAAAGGGCAAACTGTCCTTTGGGGACTCTGTGCCTGTTAGACCCCAGCTGCAGGGCCACAGAACCAAAGTGTTGTGTTGAGTCCTGGGTGCTGAGAGTAGCAGAGGGTGAAACTCAAAGCGTTTGGAGGCCCCTGTCAGAACATGGAGCCTCCTCAATCTGGAGGCTTCTCGGTGAGTTGAGTCTGCAATGCTGGTCTGCGTTTGTTCTTATTTTACCCTGACTTGTCCCCAGGGGATTATCTAACTATCCACACACCGTTCTGGCTGGCTGGATTTATCCACTCCCGGGCTTCCTCCCCTCTCAGTCCCACTTCAGTGCCCCTAGCAGTAACTGACTTTAGCTGGGCCAAGGCATGCTCCTCCCTGACAAGCCACACAGCCAGTGCAGAGGAACTTTTAACCTTACCCATGCCAGACATTGGTGCCCCCCCACTCTCCCATAAAAACCTTTAAAAATGACTACTACTTAGCGCTCACATTCACAAAGTACAAAGATGAACGAATTCACCCCCATCCTGGCATCGATGCATCCCCAAACAGCACAGAGCCGGTGATCATGGAGTTTTCTATGAAGTGTGCGGACAGCCAGAGCCCAGCGTCTCTGGTCAGAGAAGGACTTGTATGTGATGTGTGTGAGTGACTGCAGCTGAGCACGAAGGACACAAAGCATGGGGGAGCAGGGTAACAAAAGGCAAAGCTGGGCTTGGCAGAGCTGTGGAGATCTCCAGGAACCAGGAGTAATGCTGTTCCCTGCCCCACGAAGCCTGCCGAGAAGGGAATAGGAAGACTGATTGGGCAGAAAAGAACTGAGCATAATCTGTTCTCAGAAGCAGCTATACAATCAGCTAAGTATTTTAGGGTTACCCTCAAAACCACATAGCTATTTCAGCTGGTGGAGAAGGCAACTGCCCACCCAGGAAGCATATTATACCTGTGTTTTAGAGACAGAATTACTGACTGCAACTCAAGTGTTGGATAACTCCAAAACGTGAAGGGCTTTACGGATTCAAACCAAGAGACCTGAAAAGAGCTGCACAGAGGAAGCCATTTGTAGTCTTTCTTCATTTGGGTTTTCTATCATCTGAGGTCAACTGGGATTGGCAGCTTTTCCCTCATAGTCTAACCCAGTCTTTTGGCTTTCTGGACATAATGCAAGATGCACCTGTTTGCTCAGAAATGTTTTTAGGGGTCCTGGTTTAAGAGGAGACGGTTTCATTTAAGGATTCCAGTGGGAAGGGCTTTCAAGCACTTTTTGGATATTATGGAACAGATTCTGATTTCAGCCACCTCAGAATAAAACCAGAATGAATCGATACTGGGATCATTGAGTTTAGATTCCCTCCCAATGTGAATTTGGTTGCATACGTTATCAGGGTCTCAAGGCGTGGCTGATAAAGACAGCACAGGTGAACGACCAAGTGATCTGAAAACAAAAAAGTCGTCTGCATCCCTGAGCTTTGGCAGTTCAGGGGGTGGCAGAAGCAAAGGCTGAGAAATACTCGGATGCTCCTATGTTGGTGTAAATCAGCATAGTTAACTTGAATGGATCTACACTGATGTCCGCCAGCTGAGCATCTGGCCAACAGAGAGGGAAGTCTGTTCTCAGGATATTTACAAGAAAGCTGAGCTTGGGGCAAAAAGGAAAAGCCTGCCAAAGAACAGCCAGCTCTCCTAAGCTTTCTACCCCATATGACTCCTTGGACAAGAACCCCTCTGAATTATCATTCTGTCCTCTTGCATCCCTGCACCAGGTTGGGAGTCCTGCAGACACTGGGCTTCCTCCCTTCTGCAGATCACTCCACCCCCTCATATATCTGAGCTCTGGGCCTTAAATAAACATGTGACTACGTAAATAAACAAACCTGGTGTAGGTTGAGAAGCAGGATAATGGCTGGGGAAGCTGAGCTTGACCTCAGTGACATTTCAAATTAGTTCTGCTGCACTGGGCTGGGGCTTGGAAGAGATTTGTGCTCCAGCTGACTGTGGAAAGCAACTTTAAAATGCAGCACATGAAGGGTCTCTCTGGAGCTTCCTTCCTCTCAGGGAGAGGCCTCTGCCTCCCGTCCCGGATCCCAGGATTAACGTGCATGCTCATCACAGGTTGGGGAAGGTCGAGAGTTCAGCAAATGATGCCCAAAGGAGGAAATGCTTGGAACAGCAAGGAATTGAGTTGTGACACACGTGCAGAAGAATGACAGGCACCCAGCTGAAATGAGTGGAACTCACTGGGGGGCTGTGTGGCACAACCGCATGAGGACATGGAAGAGCTGGCAGAAAGGAACCCCATCTTATTGACCAGGAGAAAAGGCTCCCCAAGTACATGACAGGCTGTGTATGCAGGGATCACATCACCTGTGAGCAAATCCGCATGTACAGACCCATTTGCTATAAGCCAGAGCACCAACCTAGTGCCCCAGGGCAGTGAGTGACCCTTTGCTGTTTGTCTCAGACCTTCAGGAGTCCAGCCAAGCTTCATACCAGCTGGTTGTGTGATCACTTCCTCAAGAGAAGCAGAGTCAGCTCAGATTACAGGCCTTCATGGACCACCCCAGTCCCGCAGGAAACAGTATAGGTAATGCAGTCTGAACCATCTCCCCAGTGTGGTACCAAGAGGCTTTGTTGTGCCCAAAGAAGGGGAGAAGAATCCGAACTCCCACTCACCTGCCATCAAGACAGATCCCACTGCACTTTGTGCAAGTAAAAGTGGGCTGGCCCTAGAGAGCCTGCCAATATCCTGCCTCCTAAATCCTCACTGCATGTTCAGCAGGTTACAGTATTCTTCTCTTCCTGTATTAAACTGTTGTATAGTGCTGTCGCATTCTGCTAAACAGCTGTCACCTTCCACTCCAGAAGTGGCTGCATTTCAGCGATAGGTGAAGTAAACCCTACAGTTTGTGTGCTGTTGTATATGTATTTTGCATAAAAATACATTAAAGGAACGGTAAGGTTAAAAAGTCCAGCGTTCCAAAGTTAGGAAATGTCTGAGTTAAAGTCACCTGTGCAACTTTAATTCAGCACCTTGACATATGCATTATGATACAGTCTTTCCTTAGATGTTCACATACTGTTCTTTCCCCAGGATCACGTCTCTGATACCAGCGCAATCCCCTGCCAAATTTCAAGTTCCTGCTCCAAGGCATGGGGGCACTAGAGCATCTCAGCAAAATGGATGGAGGAATTTTGTTAACACAAGCAAAACAATATGTTTTCCCCTGATCTCATTCTGAAAAACAACTGAACCATTTTTGCTGAAATTTAAAATAAATAGAGAAATTCAGCCGGTGGCAGATGCCCAGTATGGCAAATTTCCACCTGACCGGGTAATGTTGGGCAAAAGTATAAGCAGCCGAAAGCAGGGTTTGATAATGGCAACTTTCTGGCAACGTGAAATAGTCATTTTTATCTGTGCCACCTCTAATACATATACACATACACGCACACACACAGAGTACAGTCTGTAAAGTGCATTGAGATCATTTAAAAAGTGATATCCTATACGTTTATTTCACAGGTTGCAATACTGAATACAGTCTTGAAGAGGAATGAGAGACACACACACATTCAGAGGCCGCACAGTGTAGTCTGCCAGTGACAGTATGCCATTATAAGCATGCAACCAGATGGCATTAGTAAGATTAGCTCAAGTGAGGGCTGTGCCCAAGGCAAACCTGTGTATTTTTAACAGGGCCACAGACCATTCATTCATGGCTTATCCTGCTTTCCTTTGAATCCTTCCCATTTTTCTGTCCTGACATATTTGTTTTCTTTCCTTATTAAAATACTATTAACAGTCTGATTAATGGAGAAACACTGGCGGGATTTGTTTCTCAACCACCAAGTCTGATGCAGAACAGCCCCTGTTTGAAATAATTAGTTGGCTGGAATTGTTTGACAGAGGGAAAGGGCTACCCTCCCCATTTAACCCCCTACCCTACCCCAGTGATAGGAGCCGCTGCAGACAAGTACATATGGCAGTAATTTCATGGCACAGTCAGTCTGTCTGTCAGTACTGTGTCACTGGAAAGATCTTTAACAGCAAAACATGTTATGCAAGAAGAGCTAAGTTCTGAGGTGAAATGAAAAGGGCTGTAAGTTACACATTGCTAAGTGGATCTTCAGAGCCTAAGTTAGCCTAACCCGCCCTCAAACCAGTGCAGGACCACTCACGTCACAGGGGTTTCACCAGTGTAAGAAAAGACAGATTTTTTCTCTGGGTCTGGAAGAAGACGTACATTACACCAATTTCCTTATTCTCTTTTGCACCACTGTGTACACGGCCTGTGAATTTGGCCCAGAAGTGCGGCTGACATGGTTGTTTTCACATCTCTCATAAGACTGCTGGTTGGTCCTTGTTCCCACTCTTGCCTCCATTGCGTTAGTCAGGAGATCTGATTTCCCTCTCGTCCCTCAGCCATAGATGCACACAAACCTCCAGCCAGGGATGCATGACAGCTTCCTTCTCACCAAAGCACTTCTAGGTGTATCTCCCGACAGGGAGCAGAGGGCTTAAGGTTCAAAAGGGCGCCTTCCCCACCTAAACCCCTTATTACTGTGACCTCTATTTGTCCTTCTCATGTGGCAAGACCATGCACAGAAGTTTCTTAGTCCGTCACTGCCTCTGAACTAATGGAGCTGATCTTTAGCTCATGATGTCCCATGTTTCATCCCTGCAGATGACCAGTCCAGGGGCCTCATTAAACTACTTTTAGCTACTTCTTCTCGTTTGGGTCCATGAAGCCCCTGTGGCTGCAGCAAGCATGTACTCCCAGCTAGCAGTCCTCAGACCCAGCTGCCTTGGGTTCCAAACCTTCCTGCAGAGACATCCTTGTCTGACAGGAGGCCAGGGCATGTCACTTCCCTAGATCCCTCCCAAAGACTCAGCATCCGAAAGTGGATCATTCCAAGGTATCAGGCAATTTCTCTTGGAAGACTGGGATCTGCTCTGGGTGCCAGACATGAGGTTCACTCTTTTCAACTGGGCCAGGTTAGAAATAGCGTATGGTCAGCGGGTTGCTGCAACCCAGGAGAGCTGCAGCTGCCCAGGAAATGAAAATGCCGTGAAAACCAACCCCTATTATTTAACTGTTTCTTCACTCAGAGGGCCAGGGTGTGACCTCGGTCTGAGCTGAATGCTCAGGTTGATTGGTAATTGTACCTGCCCCCGCTGGGGCACTGCCTTGAAACGTCAGAGGAGTCTTGCTTTGCCTGTGAGCTGGGACGAGAGGGTGTGGGCGGGCATAGCCGAGCCGCATTGCCTGCGTACGTCTCTTTTAGAGGAAGCACCCATTACCCACCCCAGGGCAGTGCTGTTAGCCTCCCACTTTCACAAGCACCGCATTCAAAAGCAGCGGAAGAAGAACGTGACGTTCTGGCAGTTGGGAGTTGATCTGAGAGGATTTTAACATAGCCACCTGACCCGCTGTGGTTTCCCATAATCCCTCTGATGTCACCGGGTGCGCCAAAGCTACCTCACTAATGGCCAAGTCCCCACACCAGCTGTACAAAATGTTCTGGTGCCGTACTTCCCGCCAGGAACATGGTTGCACTAGCTGGATCTGCAGCTGCTGGAGGTGCCATTCGTGCTACTGTTTGGGGCCGGTGTGTTATTAATGTGACTTAAACATTCACATTTAAGCCTCTTAAAATCCCAGAAAATTCAGTCTGGGAGAAAACTGATAAATGACCCAGCACACATTTTTGAGACCAGAGGCCAGATTCATCCTGGGTGAAAAACAGGCCCCAAGGGTTTCATACTGTGATCCTGCTTCTTCATTAACAGCTCTGTGTGAAGAGGAGGTACGATGCAATCAAATTGCGATACTCCGTTCTCTTCTCACTGGTGGCAGCATTTTACACTCACTTTGAATGGCTGAGCAACAGGATGCAAGCCAGTGGTGAATCATGCCCTTTAGGTTTGCAGCGCTGCATGAAAGAAGCCTGCGCAGGGGTGCTGGAACAATTTTTATAGTGGAGGTGCTGCTGATAGAAACCGTGGAAACCATGTGTTTGGTGTTTGTCATTACAACTTCGAGCCAGGTTCTAGCATGGCCGAGCAGGAGTGTGTATTTCAGTAGCTTTGGCTCGTGGCGCAGTTAGCAATTGGGGAAGATGAATCTCTCATCGACTGCAAAGAGGCATCGGCCTAGTTCTGCAACCTCCTGAAAGTCCTCCAAGACCTTTTGCCACTCCTCCTAAACGGGGATTATTTTGTCTTCTGAGAATGGCTTCAGCGCTAATAAACGCCATTAAAAATTAATTTTCCACGCTGTCTGTCGGCGTTTCTTCCATCCCTGGAATGCGCTCAACAAGCAGAACTGATAAGCAAAACCCAAACAACATCTTCCATGCTAATGATTCTTTCCCCTTTGCCTCCCCCATCAGACAGACGCGCTTGCACCAGCCAGGATTTCATTATTAGTGGCTGCTGTGCAATTATTAAAATTCCATCTTTCTTCCTCTCTTACAAAATGAAGATTTTGTTGGCAGCTCACGCTCCTGAAAAACAGCACATGCTAAAGAAATTATATATATATACACACACACACTGCATCTCTGCCACTTTGATAGGTCTTTGTGCATCTCCAAACTGCTAGGAGGGAGTTTTGCAGAGGGTAAAGTCTGCCGAAGAGGGAAAGGAGAAAGGAGCAAAGGAAAGGGAAGGGTCCCAGTGTCAGCCATAGGGCTGTGCTAAACAGTTCTGCACAGAGAATAAAATTGGCTCAGCTGGACTTTTCTTTATCTGTGTGAACAATCCCTGCCCTGGGCCAGAAATGCTGCAGGAAGCAGAAAGGGAATCGCCAACATCCTCATTTGGCCAGCCCTAGGCCCAGTGTTAATGTCCTCTTTAGCAATCTGCAGTCCACTCCCTTCGTATAGAGGAAAATCTGCCGCAGTGACGTAAGGTCTTTGAATTTCAGAGAAGGTGGAAATAGGAGTAATGCCCCTCACGTGGTGTATGTGAGTGAGGGGGGATATGATGAAAGCTGGCTTTGCAGTCATGGCGAACTTTCTCTTTCACCCAGACACCCCGCCAGAAAGGGAAAGCAGCTGGACAGGATCAGCTTTCTTGCCTTCCCAGCAAACCCCTTTGGGAAGGCCTAGGGAGGGTGCACAGCCAGGGAAAGGCACACACACCCTTTTCCCAGCCATCACCATTTCTGAGGCTGCCTCATTCACCTTGGAGCCACCCAATTAAAACTAATTAGCTTTTCCGCCATAAAACCCCAGAGAGGGAATGGAGAAAAGCCTCCTGCCTTGGACAGTAATGAAGTTAAATAGATATTTATTTATCCTTTTATTAGACAAACCAATTATAATTTTACGCTTGAAAAAGCTAATTTTTAAATGTGATGTCGGAGCGTATGTATATACAAATGTAATATATAGCCAGACGTGGCCTATAACAATCCTGCCTCATTAACAGCATGGTTACGTTTATATTTCAATATACTCTAATGCACCCATTCATAAAATGATAATGTAAAATAAGCTGACATGCAGCTAGTAAGACTAAAATCTCCATATTTATAGCCTTGGGTTTTATTCTGGAATGATAAAACCTGGAATAATTGCCAGGGTTAGGTGAAGTTTTGCTTTCTTCAATGCTCTGACCCTCTGTGCATGGGAGATTAAATGTTGTTCTTTCCCATAGATTTTGTTATTGGTCTGATAAGATATTCAGCGCCTACGTAAAATCTATCCACGAATGTGTGCATGGGTTTCTTTAATGTACGTTTAGAGCTGGAGAAAAGGTGTCTGATTGGCAGCCCTGGAGACTGCTTGTCAATTGTTTCGTTTCTGCATTTGGGTAGAACAAAGAGGGCTAGCATTCCCCAGATACTACGTGTCTGTCCCCTGGTGAAAATTAAAGCAGCCGCAGGACTGCTCTATCTTGTTGGCTGCTTCTTGGGGCCTCTGTAAGCAAAGAATACCCGGAATGCTCCAGCCATGTCTCTGACATATCCCTCCAGTGGGGCTGGGAGGAGGGCCCGGGTAAAGCCCTCATGCTAATTCTACATCTGCCAGGGGCTGCGTGGTCTGGCACTATTCTCAGGGAGCTGTTTTTGCCCACATTGAGGCCTAAGGGAGAGTTAGGACAACTGAGGGTCAGGCCAAAGGTGTCTGGATAGCCACAGTACAATAAAATGATGGTGAAAGCTTCTCCCCCTAACGTGTCTTCTTATCTGCCCAGAGGGGACAACTCCTAGGTCTGACAGAGAAGTTTATTCTCCACAGACCATTTAGTCCTTGCTCTCCTTGTTGAGCGTTCCAGTGAGAGGGACAATTAGCGCCAGCGGTGGCAGTGGCTTTTGTATGTGGACACTCATCCTGTTAGGAACTGACTGTCATTGCCACCTTATCTGGCATAGGGCCACTGACCAGTCATCAACAGCTGGTCACTACAAACCTGGGGTGGATTTAAACCAACTACCTAGAGGGGGATGGCATCTTCATCATCCAACAGCACCAGCCTCCTGCTCTGGGCTCAGCGCTACCATAACAAACAGCACGTGTGCCTTCGAACTCATCAACAGCCTCACAATAACACGCCAGTGTGTGCTGCCCAGGACTTACGAGCGACCCGATGACAACAAACCAATGAACACAGCCCCGTGCGTACGAGTAACCCTACAATAACAAACCTAGCAGCCTCAACAGCAGTCATGCAAATCAGCCCTACATTAACCAACCAATAACAACAGCCCAATGTCTCAAGCGTGACCCCACAGTAACAAACCAACATGTCCATACATAATAGAGAAAAAACATTCCTCTGAGACAAGACATTTGGGGTTTAAATGTCCAAAGGTCAATTTTATACTACAGCAGGTGAAGAAAAGATGCTTGAAAATGCTAACAAAATATCTGGATATTTTAAAGAAAAGAGAGAGCAAGAAAAGCCTGTAGATAGACAATGCGTTGTTTTGAATCCTGCAACAGTGGAATAAGAGAAATGATAATTAAGCCATGCTGGTCTACAGCATTTGCAGATGCTTAATTGGAAGCTGGAGGCAATGAGGGGGTTTGGGTTTGGTTTTCTTTCAATAACCAAATGTTTAGCGAGCCTGCTCCCGAGAAGCTGCGCTTTCACCTTTCTCTCCAGGTCAGTGACCAGGCTGGCTTGCAGCAAGAAGCACATAGTGTCTTTTGGAGCACAGATCTGCTGCATGCTCGGACGGTCTCTTCCCGGCACAGCCATTGAAGAGGCAGGTCAGTGCACAGGAAACGGAGCCCACGGGACTGTAGAGTGTTGTAGTGCGGCAGCTGCTTTCCTCAGTCATCCACAGCGTTTCATTTTCCCATAAAGCACCGTGTCTGGGTCAACAGGCAGCATCCTGGCCTCGGGGAGCAAAAAAGCCATGAATTCAAGTCCCTGCCTGGGGCTAGGGTTGTTTTCCAGTGCTGATAATACAGGGTAGCACTTTGTAGAGATGCTTAACTGAGCTCCATTTGGAGCACCTCTGTAGGCTGCTCAGGTATTAGTTAAAGTGCTACATGATACTTCTTGTAGAATGGGAGAGAGAATCCTGTTGTCCTCCAGGTACCTCAGTCAAACAGTGTCTGATGTCCCAGTTCCTGTGTGAGCTACGGCTGTGCACTGAATGGATGTGCCCTGTCTCTGTCCCCACACTGGCTTGCCAGGATCTGACTCGCAGTTGCAAAGATACCTCAAGCATGAAGAGCACTGTAATAACCACGTTCTATTCTGAACGAAGACCTGCAAGTCAGGGCTCAAGTCCAGTTTGAAGTCTTATGTGAAATGGGTTTGATGGGCTCAGCACAGCCCCAGTAGACTTGGCAGACTGGCATCTCTTTGCAAAAGGAACTGCAATGGTGGGAGCAGAACTCCCTCTAACCATTCCTGGGTGGGAGTTCAGACATAGCAGTGCTGTAATCACTGTTTGCCCAGGATAACGAAGCTCTCACTTCACCTGTCTGACTGTATTTGTCCTATGGGAAATTCAGGGAATTTCAATTTCCACTGATTCCTTGGATGTTACAATTCTGCATGGACTTACTCCAGCTGATCTCATGGAACTTTTCTGACTGCTTCTGTTTTCCCTCTCTGCCCTCATCTCCCCAAACTGTCTAGCACTCCCTTCCATCTGGTCACTCTTGGTGAGAGAGCCTTCTCCTTCGCAGTTTCTAGAATGGCTTGTCCGCACCTCTCTGGCTCAGCAACTCGCTTGCTCTCATTTTCAAATCTCCTTTGCCTCTTCCTCTTGACTTCACCCGTCCTCAGTTCTCATTTATCATTTATGTTGTCACTTGCATTATTCAGCTCCGTGGAGCCTTTTGGAATAGAGTTTGTAAGAATGAAGACAGACCAAATTAATTGTGTTTGCACGGAGTCTGGTGAAAAGCTTAGAGACCATGCCAGGTCTTTCAGCCGCATGTCACTGTCACTGGGGTGCAGCTGGGCTATTACGATGCTGTAGCACAAACGGTCTTTGCTTTTCTCCCAGAGTGTCGTTATTTCTAAATTTTCGCCAAATAGCTTAACTACATAATTATTAGGTTATGGACTCTCTCAGAACTGTTCTCTTGGATGATTTGCTATTTGTGTCCTGTGGCTGACCCCTTCATTCCCAGGGCATTGTCTTTTGCTCTTTCCCTGGGCGAATGAAACATTATAAGCAGACATTTCATGAACTGTGGACAGCATAACAAATAAACCTCTTCTCCCATCCCCCCAAAATGTACTTTCTCTTATAGGAATTTTCTAATCATGCCTGAAACTTCTGGGATTCACAGAGTTTTCCACGAGCACCCTGTGGTTTGTACAATCCTCACAAATATCCATTAACAGCCTGTGAGCAGTCGGAAAAAACTCAGAAATTGTATTTATCAAACTATTACTAATCAGGTTTTCACTATGCGACCAACTCACTGCCTTTGCAGGATTATTACCCTACGGTGCGAAATATTTCACTGTAAGGGACTCGGTTGCTGCCCAGTTCATACCTTTTCTGTGGCTAGAGAGAGGACTTCACACCTACACAGCAGGGCTCACGCTACCATGCTAAAAATAGCTGTGTAGATGGTGTGACCTGCAACTTGAAAGCATTCTTTGCATAGCTATTTTTAGTGTGGTAGCGCATGCCCCACGAGCCTGAGTCAATTAACCTGGACGGGGGGGACTCGCTGCCATAGGCTCTGTAGACTTACCCTCAGTTACCGACTTGTTGAACAGGAAAAACGCTGAATGGTAGGTCACATTCTGAGCTGGGTAAGCATGTCAGGGTCCCTATCGTATTAGGCCATTGATGCAACTTGCTCCCCCCAGACAGGATGTGTGTTTCGGTCATTTCCTCCTGGCTGCATTCCCTGCTACATTTGCTTTCTCTGCCTCATACTAAGTGTACACCTGGAATTTCTCTAGTCCATGACCCCTCACGGTCCCTGTTTGGCCAGAGAGAATTCTAATTTCCTAGTGTTTTTCTAACTATATATACCCAGCCATCTGGATGTGGGGTGGAGTGCGGTGGCTGGAGACCATCTGACATCTTAGCCAAATACTAGACATCACAGACTACAGAAGAGATTTTTTTTTAATTAAGTTTGCTGGATATAAAGCCCCATAAAGTGTAAGTCAGTGCTCTGCTCAGCTGCTTAGGGCAAATCCAACCACAATGATAGAAGAACATAAGACATTTTAGGGACATCAGGTCTGGTAGGCCCAAACTCAAAAGCACAAATCCCATCTAGCTCAGCATTTAGGTCCTGTTTCCTCACAGCATAATCCCATCTTCCATTCCTTCACCAGATCAGTTCCTCCCCAGAAACAAACCCAGAGATCTCTTGCACTTTTTTCTATCCTTTGCGTCACTTGCCTTCTCCAGCGACTTATTCCCTGCCTGCGCCCTCCTGTGCAGTTAGTAGTTCTGCCTGAATTCCCCGTTTTCCTCATTTTGAGATGAAGGGACCTAGTTTCTGACCGCTCTTCTTCTGCCAACATTCACACACCTGTGTGAAAAATGCAGTTCCAGAAACTTTCCACATCCCCTTTATCTATGTGATAAAGGCTGGCTCTGTTGCCTAGATCCATCCTCTTTTCCAATGAGAATGAGTTTAACTACTTTTACATTTCCCTGGAACTTAAATTCCTCTGTTCCTCCTCTCCAGGGCACTGATCACCTCTTTGTGGGATAAGGCACAGCACATGGGCTCCCAAGTGAGGTCTAATAAATGCATTAGAGTCCCAATATCACCCATTTGGGTCTATCCACCATTCTTCTGCTCATGAAGCCAAGTATCTTGTTTTCATTTCTAGTGTCTTTGCCGTTGGTTGCTCTTTTAATAATTTTCCTTCTAAAAGATCCCAGTTCTTTCTCTTTATCTGTTTGCTCACAGCTCGCTGAACGAGACACTTCTTCCACTATGTGAAAGAACACCATGAAACAGGCAGATGGGAGAGTTGTCTATGTAGCTTCTTCCAGCCCATCCTTGTGCAAACGCAGTGCCATGGGACAGGTGCTGTGGCCAGTGCAGGTGGATTCATGGATCTAAGTGGCATCTTCTACTCTCAAAGCAGAATGACTTACGAGGCAACAATGCACTGTAAGTTACTGCTGTTCTGAGCTGCAGTAAATCCCCCTCCAACCCAATCCCCCTGTAGAGGGAACAGGCAGCTAGCTAGCCAATGGCAGCATAGCACAATAGATAGCTGTTGGGTAGCCAGGAGTCGTGGAGTGGAAGAGCCACAGAATTTGCACTGGGGTCTCTGGCCTACTTTAGGAACTGGTGCAATGTCCCATCCCAGGCTGTTACTGACCCATTCATGCCAAGGGGATGCTACAGCAGACTGGTGGCTCTCTCAAGACTATAAAACTGCCCTCTGTGCGGTTTGATGTGGCAAGAGGAGCAGAGAGTGCATAGCTCCCAGCCTCACAATATTTTCATCCTTTCCCATCTGCTGTCCAGCTACCCAAACCATCTGGCTCCTTTGGAGCCTGGATCCATTCATAACGATTTACTCCTTCCTAGCCTGAATCTCTTCTGTGAAGGCAGAGACCTTGTTTAGATACCTTCTCCAAATCATTAATACATGTAATATATTACATACATTAATGCGAGGTTCCTGACCCTGACCTGGGGAACCCTCTCGTAGGCCCTTCCAAATGGAAAAGTTTGCACTTCTCTGTTGCCTGCTCATGAGTCAACTCTTTGGCTAGTCTTCCATTTATCTTCCAGGCTCGCGCTCCGCATGTTCCATCCTGCTTTTCTCACGGGCCCAATCAGCTACTGGACAGGAGTAGGTTTGTGTGCCACAGATGTCAATTTGGTTCTAAAAGGAAGGGCCTGGCTTGCAGTGAGGGTCCAGGTGAGGGGAATTTTGAGTAACAAGGCATTCCACCCAGCCAGAGCGGGTGGCATCTCAGCTCATGGGAAATGGTGGATTCCAGTTTCTAAAGCTCTGTGTCACCTCCACGTCTACCCATCTTCTGAATAGTCATCCAGAAACCTAACAGCTTCACTTAGACATTCACAGTCCAGCTAGGTTACACTCAAACGTCCACTGCCAGCCACCAGCCCGTCCTCCACCCTTTATCATAAAAGCATCCATCTACTAAAGGTTCACAAAGATCTGGGAATCCTGCAGCTGTTTCTGGCCAGCCACGCTGTATATAATTCTCCTTCCATTATCCATCTCTATAATATTTACATAGCCAATGAAGGGAACACCATTCTGCTCCTAATCTCTGCACTGCATTGCATCTAATCAGAGGGTAATGTCTTTGTTTCAGAGACGGAGCAGCCTGTAATTTCATCTTGAGCAGAAAGGGACCTATTAGTAGCTTTGCATGGGAGCAGGAGAGGGATTTGCTCGCTGAAGGTGACGTTTGAAAACGATACAACTCAACACATATCCCTGATGTACGAGAACATCCACTTAGATTCGTTTTTGTCTGAGTTGCTCCTCCCTCCTCCTCTTCCTCCCGCTCCATCACCTTTAATCTAACAAAGGCCAAAGAGCCTATTTAGAAGTGTGTTGGTGTGTGTGGAAAACATCCATCGAATCAACGGAAGAAGGGAGTTACAGCAATCATATGGAGGTGGGATTTCTGAGAGCTAGGTGTGCTTTATGTTACAGGACAAAATATCCCCTACACGCTCGAGAATAGAAATTCTCTAGGGTTTACTGAGCGAAGACCAGCAAATGTCAGCTTATCTTCACACTGCCCTATAGCAATGCCCAGTATTCCAGTCCCAGAGCGTCTGACACACAGCTCCGTCCATGCGTTTCAGTAGCACCCCTCAGGCTATCCCACTCATGGGCTCACCGCCCAGCTGTACCAATGCCCCTCAGTCCTGGGCTCCCCACACAGCTCTGCCCAGGCCCCTCAGCTTTGATCTAGACTAGAGCTTCCCACCCCTTTTCAGTCCTGCAACTCTTGTATAACCTAAATAGGAATGAGAGCTCCTCTCCCCAGAGGTGGTGCGTTACCTTCACTTTGTCACTCAGCATCCTGAGTGGGCTTGCTCTGTCTCAGCCGTAACTGTTGCATCTACGCGTAAATTGGTAAGTCACTTCCCAGTCAGTTTTCATTTTGCTGGGCGACGTTAGGAGACAGGTGTCTCCCTTCCTGGGGCTGCCTTTTATCATTTGATGTGTTCACTTGAGTTCGGTATCATGATCCATGTTATCTCTCAGCTTCTGTCAGCCAGCGATGGAGAGCTGCTTTTGATTATGACAAGCAGTGCCATCGGCATGTGTTGCAATCAGACACGCACCCAAGGGACTGCGGGAGGGGAGAAGGGATGTTGCAATCAGAATAATTCTTCAGGAGATGTTCCAGATCCGTTCGTATGAGACCACCCAGAAGATCCTGGGGTTGTACTGATTTTAATTGCCTTAATCTCTGGTCCCCTCCTCTCGGCTATTTACATTTTTGTGAAAGCGAGGGACCCAGGCACAATGAAAGCAGGCCCTGGGAATGTTTCCACACGCTGCTTTGCCAATGCACCTCCCTCCTGACCTGTCACAGCTGTTGATGGTCCAGTCCTGACCTCCTACCCACAGCCAGGGCTCTGCAATGCCCTTGATCCTGGCCTACAGCCTACCCCGCTAGTCCATTCATAAGCTCCCCCAGTGCAAATCTGGGCATCTGCCTTGCTACTGACTAGCAGCACCCCAGTACTGCAGCCCCACATAGCTTTACTATTGCCCTGACCTGAGCCTGTCCTGATAGTCCAGCCGTGTACTTTTCCCGAGCACAATCTGCCATCTGTTCTAAGCCGCTGGAACATTTTGTGACACGGTCGAATGTTCATTAGATAGAATAGGATCCTATTTAGGTTTTGAGCCTAGGTCTCTATGGAGATAAAAGGATGAGAATTAACCCAGTGAGACAGCCACCCTCGTTCGCCTATTCTGCCCTGCCCCCACATGGAGTGAAGACTGGAGGGAACATGATGTCGAAGTCTGCACTTCATTCAGGGGAACCACTTCTAGCTTTTGCACGGATGTAGGCAATAGCAGCCAGTGAGGCTGGAATTGCCTTTAAACATGTAAAAGGTGGTGGACACAGATCTCTCTGATACTGATCAGAAAACCAGGCTGCATCCAGGCTCTCAGGAATGTGTGGGAGCTGAGGTTACGCAGACCAATCAGTTATTGTAAGGCACTATCTCTCCTCCACATGAAGACACAAATGAAGTTTTAAATGACAAGAGGGGAGGAATAATACTCTCCCCCAAAGGAGGGTCTTTGGGTCAGGCTGTGGGTAACTGGGTCTGCCGCAATGCAAGCCTCGAATCTCGTGGATGTTGGGGAAGGCATGTGTAGGTTTTGGGGCATGAACTAGTCTGCGGTGACTGAGCAAAGACAAATCAAATGGCGGTGGATTCACCCTAATTCTGTTCTACTGCAGTGACGATTCTGCCACTTCTTTGCACTGCTAAAGCATCAACAATGGCTTCACAGATAGGCATTTAATCAAGGCTCTTAGCCACCCATGGGAGGTACCATATATATCATTATCCCCCTTTGGCAGTTGGGGAAACTAAGGCAGAGCGGTTAAGTGAGTTTTCCAGAGTGATACCGTGAGTCAGTGGCAGAGTCAGCAACGGAACCCAGGAGTTCTGGCTCTTGGTCTCAGTCGAACCACTAGTCAGCTCAATGCATTTCCTATCATATTCACTCCAGGCAGAAATCCACCAGCTTTACATCCTCCTAGAGAGAGCACAGATACACACCACTTAGCGGGCTAAACAGGAACTGCAACACATCATTTATTAAACGGAGGCTGTCAAGGTTGACAAGCCCCCAAATTAAGTACCTTAAAAATTCCATTAGCTCAGGTCCTCCTGATGTCATGTCCTATCTTGCTTTTGTTTATCATCCTTCATGACTTTGAATATCTAGCAGCAACTCAGCTGTATGGCAACACCAGAGAGCAACAGGAAACGAGAATTCACACAGAGCAATGGGCAAGCAGAAGGATTTCATTACCACGGTGCACTGGAACCTAGTAACATCAGCCTGTAAACAAAATGTCCCCGTTTCACAAATATAAGTATTGAAACAGTTGTTTAGATGGAGAAAAAATTCACCAATCTATTGGGGAATTGGTTTCAGTTTCAAGCTTCTAATATTATGGAGATTGTGAACCATATTCCACCATTCCCTTTGAAGACGACACATCCTACACTCAGGCTGAGGTTTCTTGGCACACTGAGTGTTTTAGCACCAGTGTAGATAGCTGCACTGAGGTAGCTGAACCACAACATATCCCTAGTGTAGATGTGCCACGTCAGTGTTAAGCCAAGCTAAAACTGCAGTGGTGCAAATCACCGTAGACAATGGTGCAAAGTGTCTACAAGCAGGTGCAGCCCTGAGACCGCAGAATCAAAAATTGCCATCTTTGCTAGCTAATTTGGCTGTAGGAGACACCTGGCCAGGCTCACTACAGGGTGGGGTTGCCGCCTCTCCTCTCAAATCCAATATGTAGGACATGTAAAGAATTCCACGTTTTGCAAAGGGCCGATGTGGCATTAAGATGTTGTACCAAAGGATGATGGCAGTATCCCACCTGCAGCTGCTGCTGCCCAACTTGTATTATTGAACTGTTGGGCAGCAAAATGGGATGCTCCTGGCTCTCAGAACTAAGAAAGAAAAGAGACAGAATCCCTATGCAGGGGCCTGTGAAATCCCTTTCTATGGTCAGGAGCAGAGTTTAGTTCCTTTGGACTGCAAAATGGTGTGGGGAAGAACGCCACTTTACTGCGAAAATAACCTAGCTGCACCACATCAGCGATGAAATAACTGATGAGGTGTAGCCAGGTAGATGTCATATAGTCATACCACACTGCTTCCATGTCTTGGGGAAACACAGTGCTTGGGTCTTTATTAGACCTTTCATCAACACATTGCTATATGTCCCTACCTAACTGTACCTGCAGGGCACGTGTATTATAATGGCAGGTCTGCCAGGGATATTATGGAGATATTGTAGGTTGCAAGGTAGGGGCAATGGCTAACCCAGTGTGTTCACAGGTTTCAAATTGCTACCTAGACAGCCTAGAAATAACAGGCTTTGATATGCCTTAGGCTAAAATTATATAGTTTAGCTGTAGATTTTTGCACTTGACAATGAGGTTTGCAATCCCTCTCTGTACGGGAAAATTTCAGAAAGACAAACTTTCTAACTGCTGTGAAATGCTGAGCCCCATGCTGCACTGACATTTTCCTGAAGAATGGTTTAGTAAGTGCTGCTAGAGAGGCAGAGGTGTGCGTCTCCTCACTGAGCTCTGATGCAGCCTGGGCTCACCAACACTCACAGAGCATGGGGAGGTGAAGGGGGGATTACAGAGGGACATGTGCATCCATTCCCACCAGCGCCACCCACTCTAGAAACCCAGAAAGGGAGACCACTGCCTCAGCGCTCCTTGACTTAAACAAAGCCTCTCTCCCAAGCACAGAGGCTGCATGCACGGGTCACTTGGAAAAGCAGCACTGGCTTGTTAGAAATGATTTTGCTCCCCTCTCACAGCATTCAGGTGTTTCTCTTCCTTTTTATTTTCATTACCTAGGACAGTTTCATACAGGATATCGATCCTTTTTTTCTGCTCCTGCTGCTTGTTCCCCACCCTGAATCTCTCAGGGTCACATCACTACAGGTAGGTCTGGAAATGACAGTGATGTCCCAAAAGGAGGAGGGAGTGCAGCTAAGAGCAATCCCATTCGGATCAAGTAACCAGCTGGACATTGTGCCTCAAAGCTCAAGGTAAACCCGCCCCTAGATGGCAGCAAAAATATTAAACAGAGGTGACAACCTGGATGGGGGCCATGGGCAAAATCTGAAACTGATGCTCCCTCCATCCTGCTCCCATGAAACAAAGGCCTCCAGGGAGTGGTGGGGAGGTTGGAGAGAGAGCCCTCCCTGCATTCACCCCGCAGCAGCAACTCCTGTCCAGGAAGGCTGGGGCCAGCTCTCTCTTGTGGGCATTGCCACCTGGTGCATGGGTCACAACACTGGCTGTGAGTGTGGAGTGGCAGTTGGCCGAAATGTTAGTGAATGGCTTTGCAACATGGAACTACAACCGTGTGCGCCAAGTCACGACACCACTCACTCAAATTCCCTGGGTGTGGGGGTCTGATCAGATGGGTGAGCCTTTGTTCCCCCCTCGGGGTGGCCCTGCCTGGGAATATTGTAAATTCACCTGAAAGCTTATTCTCATAAGATTTCCAACCTGATTTCCAGACCGAGAAGAACTGGATACATCAGGATGACCAGGCAAACTTTGGATGCTTTTCTAAAACGTTGTTTATTTTTAAAATATATTTGTTGTACCTGTTCCCACTCTGGAAATGCAAGTACAATGGCAAATCTAAATAGAGATCACATTAGTAATCCAAAATGAGTCCAATGTAAGAAAGCCCTAAATCCACAGTGAAAGAACTACCTGATCCATTAAAATCCTCCTTGCTCACCACTCCCTCTCTGAACAAGCAAGAGGGACTGCATGTGTCCTGTCAGGAAGATCCCATTCCTGGACAGTTGGTACATTGGCCTTTATGGGCACAAGATGGCAGTTAGATGCAAATCTGAAAAGGCACCATGAGGACAGCTCATTGCCCACCCCCTGGATACTGAAATCTAGGGATCAGAATTGTGACTGATTCCTAATGAATTATCTGCTTGTCAAACATCTGGCTGAGAAATTCTCACATTGATCGGTTATTCACATTCTTTTCAAATGAGCACCCAGATTTTGCGAAAGGTACCGGATCCAAAGTTTCTGGCTATGTTTTCATCCAAATGAAATGCCTGCTGACTTCTGTGGGCATTAGAGGGGTCAGGATTTGACCCTGAGAGACTAGGGGCCATATTCTGCTTTAGGGATTGCAGAAGTGAAACTAAGAGCAGAACTTGACTTAAATCCTAGCCACAGAACAGGTTCAGCACAGGTAGCAACTTTGCAAACTTTTCCCTACACACTTTGCTGCCAGCCAATGTGACTCTACCCTGACCTGGAGAGACCATCTCTCGGGCTGAGACCAGAGTTCAGTCTCCATGACACATTAAGCTCTTCAGGTGTCTGCTGAGGCTGTCAATTTTTTGGGGGGAGCACTTAATGCCATTTGTAGTGGTTTTTTTTTCATATGGACGCCTATCTACTAAGACCTGGACTGAGATTCACCACATCACTCATCAAGCATCCATCCAATAGGAACCACTCCAGTCTACTAATTGTGCTGCATGAAGGGGGGAAAGGCTATTCGCAAGGCTATTCACTAACCCTCCATTGATTCCCCTGAGAAAATCAGTTTTTATTTGCATGGGTATTGGAGTGGGATATTTGCACAGTTGTGGTTATTTGTGCACAAACAAGTGTGTGTGCAAGAAAGACCCAACCCATACACACAATTACTTGATGTAATGTGATGAGCAAATTGAGTGCAAAATTGACTAGACAGCAAATACATTTAGCTCATATCCTTCCCTATCCCTATGTGGGAATGGACCCAGATGTTTTTAAGGTCAGCAACCATGCATAAGGCAAGATATAATGCTCTTTCTTGTGCAAAAGAAACAGGAGAAATGTCCTATGTCTAAGGCCTGACTATTCCCTGTATCTCATTCCCCATCCTCTCTCCCCTCTTTTATGGCCCAAATGATTTATCTCACGGCGCTGCTCCTGCTTATAAAGTTTATATCAATTAAGCAGGAAACAGAAACCAAACCATGTGACTTTGGTGGCCAACCACACAGACCAAATTCCAAATGTTGACTATCTGAAGGAGCCCTTCTCTAGGAATAGTGCGTGAAATCCACTAACCCAAATATTTTGATTCGGAGCTATTCACTGGACAATTAGGAACAAACAAATGAAACAGTGAAAATCAGACGAATACTTTATTTGCAACTAATAATCAGATGACTTCTAGTTACTTGTACTCGGGCCCAATTCAAAGAGGTGCTGAGTGCCTCCTACAAGGGGCAGAGCACTGTTTGCTACGCAGGGTTACAAAAGTACCATGAGCACAATCTTCAGAGTAGCTGAGTGATCTCAACTTCCGCTGACCCCCTGGACGCAGTCATAGATAATGCCTGTGCTAACAAATACATTAGAGAGAGGGAAAAGGGGAATATAAAACTTGTGTTAACCCAAGTCCATTACTCCTGCTACTGATGCCTATATAACTTAGGGCAACTTGTACTTTTGGACAAAAAGAGGCTGCAGGCTGCAGTGCGCGAGCTGAGCCGATGGAACTATTTGTGCCTGGGATTATTGCCTCCTCGCTCGGAAACGATCGCTTCTGACAAGCTCGCTACATGAATAAAGCAATGTGAAATTGACCTCATCACCACCAATCATATCAGATTGTTTAGTACAGTGGGAATGTTTAGCCTGACAATGACCTAGTTAGTTCCTTAAAGGAACAGTATCCCTTGCTATGGGAAGATGGCCAGGGATGAAGGTTGGGGGGAGTGGGAAAGGGGAGCGGGAGAGACGGGGAAGTGAAAGAAGCAAGACATTATAAAATATAATTGCCCCAAATTGTTTCTTTTCAACTTATCACCTGCCCTTTAGCTCCAAAGGGTCCTTGGTGTGTCATAGACCCATGGGAATTGGCACTGAGGAGGGCCGGATGCTTTAGAAATTCACAGAGAACTCTTGAGAATGTTAAATCTGAAAACTAAGATGAATTTGTCACCCAAGAATCTCCCTGAGGGGGCCAGCGAGTTAGTTAATTTTAAGACTGATGAGATGAGATGCCATGAGGGGGCTAGCATAAAGGTCAGGAACATCCATTGCCTGGCAAAGAGAAATATGTGTAGTCTTTGTCCATAAACGGAGTCCCTTAATCCTGAAGTTTTTTCAGGTGCTAGAGTTAGCCAGAGGAGGAACATGGGGGACTGATTCAGATTCTTCCTTTGAGAATGCTCCTCCTCAGCACTGCAGTAATGTGATCGCAGTGTGACTATATGGCAGAGGAGCTTGTATGGGTGGGACGGGGCTAATCGATGCCTTCCCAACTGTAACCATGGAGCCGCAGTGCCTCCTACAGGATTCCTGCTGCATGAAGACCTACAGCCAGCCAATCCCGTCACTCCCTTCACTGACCATTCCAAAGGGATGATGGATTCTCTATAAGAGATGAGGTTCTGTGACAATTGCTCATTCCTTTGGATAGTGCCAGAGGAGGGCTTGGTTTGGTAACAATGGCCTGTTGAACTGGGATTGCATCAAATGGGCATTTCACTGAGATTGCACCAGAAGGACTTTTGGTAATAATTGGGCATTCCAGTGACATTGCATCCAAAGTGTCCTGGCATATGTCTACATGGCAGAAATCCCATTGTGGCAGCAAGTCTCAGAGCCCGAATCTACAGGTTCACACCATGGCACTAAACGTAGCAAGGTCGATGTTTGGGATCAAGCTGGGGATTGGGCTCTGAAGCCCAGGGAGTGGGGTGGGTTTCAGAGCCCAGTAATAGGATGAACCCTGACATTCTTCCTTCACCTCACTTTCCCATATAGCTTCTATTAAACTTCGTACATTTTAGCTCTTAGTAAAAAGCAGTGTTATTTTTCCAGGTCACCTCCAGACTGTTATGAACAATTACATCAAGCACAACATAATTTAAATACAGAAAGACATATATTTTGCTGCTGTTTACAATTATGAATCATATTTACTATGGTACCCGTCAAGCCAATCAAGCACAAGGCCCCATCCTGATAGGAACTGTATGAATAGAATAATAGAGAGTCCGGGCTCTGAAGAATTTATACTCTAAATATTTATGCTTGAATAAAATTTCCTTAGTACATTACAAGATTCTTCTTTCGTTTCCGGCACTGGGATAGACTCACTTTTCACTAGGGCTGAATGTAAAACAGGAATTATTTTCTGCAAAAATTTGACACAAAGTGAACATTTCCATTTCATTTGATTTTTGTGAGTGGATTTTTCAATAAAACAATTGAACACAACAATCTGTTTAGAACTGGTTTGAATGGAAACATTTTTGTTCCCCTTCAAATCAAACGGAACTGAAATGATTTTAAATATTTTTTGGGGGGGCTTTTTGTTCTATTTTCCTCTTTTCTCTCTCTGTTATTCCTTTAAAGGGGAGGGGGAACCAACCCTCAAAACAATGTTTCGGTTTGGATTCCAGTCAATTAGACCTGAAATTGAAAACTCAGAAAGTTTCAACCAAAAGTTCACGTAATTGGAAAATCCATTTTTTCATCAAAAAATAATTTCTTATGAAATTTTTAAACCATTTGTAGAGAGCGCATTGCACGCCAGGCTCCTCTGTGATTAATACAGGAGGGGGCAAGGGGAATCTCCTCTAGCAATGTAAGGCAGTCTCCATTACTGAAACAGAGGACACCCTCCAAAAACAGTGGGCACATTATCTTTCTCAGGTGTTCCCGGTGGTCAAAGATCTATTGAGTTAATGGTAACTATTATTACCATTGCAGGCAATATCCAAACATTTCTATTATTACCTGATGTTAAAACTAGCCCAGATTTGCCACACGAGGCTCAGTTTTGCAGTCTGTTTTTCTATTTTTTTTTCCCAGAAAGAAGTTCGGTGGGATTAAAAAAATTTCAATGCACTCTTTGATCAACCCTGCACTACATACTCCCCAACACAGTTAAGTAAGCATTCTTCACCCAGCATTTCTATTCTTTTCTCCTTGCAAAGCTGCTCACAGATGTCAGTTTTGTGCTATGCTGCTTGACCTAAAAAGCAACAAGCTCTCTGTTGCGTGGAATCTAGTTTTGTTTGTAAGCATTGTACTTAATATTTCAATTATGGCTATTGTGATTTTGCAGTTAATTTTGTATTGTCTCTTTTAAAACTAAAATAGTTAATTAAATGTAAGAAGGAAACAAAGTGCTGCTTGGATTTGAAAACAAGTCACTTGTACCCCATTTGCCTAGTATTGATTCCACAAAACTAGAGAGTTTAAAATATGTCGAGGCAAGACTACCATGAAATATGTAAAACCAGCAGGAAATGGCAACAAGGGGTAAATACTAAAAAGAGACTAGAATTAAAACCTTTTTTTTTTTTTACAAAACTGAAAAGACAAGAGATAAACTAGGCAGAAAAAAAGAAAATGGCAAATGCCAAAAATTGAAAAAAGTCTAATTAAAATTTAGAAAAACCAAGGTGCAAAAGGAAAATGTTAGTGTTAACTTTTTTCTACATTTGTTATATTATGTTATATATATTAGGAATAATAATACATAATTTTGTACACACACAGCTAAATTTGTTCAAAAAACTGGAACTAACCAGCCATGCGTCTATATTCACCCTGAGCACGTTGCTTGACTGTTGTATCCCCCCCACTCACTCTCCCTTCCTCTATTGGTTTCTTTAGACCCTGGTCCTGCCATTGGTCACATTAGAGTGGATCCCTGGGCTCGGATGGAGCTCCTTTGCCTTAAAACGGGCTGTGAGGGCACAATAAATAGTAAGTAACTACTCAGACATGTTGGTAAAGAGGGATCTGTTCTTACACAGTGATAGCCCTGACTTGCCTCCTCTGTCTGCCTGTAACCTTTCCCCTGCTAAGGAAGCCTATACTGACACCATTGGTGCTGCAACATACTTTTCTAACCCTGCTTATTACCGCTGTATTTCCTGAATGCTTTAATTTCTTCCCAGTCTCTCTTCATTACACACAAGGGCTCTGCCTCTCCCTGCGGGGAACAGATCTCTGCAAACATTAACAGCCTTTTACATGGAACAAATACCTCACCGCTCACGTTGTGGTTTGCTGACATGATCTCCGTCTGCTGCACCACCATTAAATGTATACAAAGACCGAAGGAAGGGGAGATGGCCTTGGTTTCTGGTCTCCTTTCCATGTTGGAAGCTCCTGTTTCTCAGCAGAAAAACTGTGCAATGAATCAGAAAACTAACAACGAAGAACATGCAGGCTTGGAGTTTCAGAGGCTGGTGGCAGTGGCCATCTTGATGTGAAGTTAAAACATGTATGACTCCAGCAGTGCCCGATGGGGGCCTTGTGTGTCTGAGATGTAAAACCAGCCTCCCGGCCTGCTGCTATAGAGGGTTAGCAAGCAAAGGAAAAACCTTACTGTGTAAACATGGAAGGTCGTTACTTAAACATTCAAGTTCTTCTTGTGATGTTCAGCCAGAACCCCAGATGGCTGGAGACAGGTTTACACTAAGGATGGGAGGAAAGGCTGTGGTAAAATAAGAGCTGACCTGACCTTTCATCCAGAGTTTAAGATGAACCCTGAATGTATTCTGAGCGTCACAAAATTGCACTTCGATAGTCCTGTCTGTTATTTTTAAATCTTTTCCTGAGTCACTTTGTGGCCCAATTTCTCCTGGGGTTAAAGAACAAAGTGGCTACTTGCGGCGACGGTGCCTGCTCTGGACAGACTCCTAAGGGTCAAGAGGTTCAGCTCAACACATCCCAACTCTTGGCTTCCTCTCTGAAGTATCCAGAGCCTCTGAACATTTGGAAGTTCAGCTCTCACTAGCCTCCAGTCTCTGATGTCACATATAATGTCACCTTTATTATTATTTATTACATGTATGGCAGTAGCAACTAGGCGCCTCAGTCAGAGACCAGAACCCTATCGTGCTAGTTCTTGTACAAACAGAACAATGTGATGGGCCCTGCCCCAAGGAGTTTACAATTTAAGATAAGACAAGACAAAACAGGTGGATGCAGACAAACTGAAAGGGAAGCACAAGGAAACAATGAGCCACCTCTCAGCAAGATGGCCACTGGCAGTACAGATGCCCTCTGTGTAAACACAATCTTGGTTAGTTTAAAATACTCATCACAGATTAGAACCTGTCAAATTTTTTTTTTTGACAGAACAATTTTCCATCAGAAAATGCAGCTTTCTCAAGGCCAAACATTTCATGGGACAATGTTCAGTCTGACAACATTTCTGATGGGAAAAAAGTCCAAATGAAATTTATACTATCTCGTTTTGTTTCGATCAGTTAAAATGTATCATTTCCATTTTATCGTTCTGCGTAATTGTATTTTTACTTTTATGTTGTATTAAATATTAATTGTCATATAAATTATATTATTATTCTCTAGATATATATTAACTAACTATTATATTAATTCTGTATTATATTTAATATTATATATTATATAATAATGTTTAGACATTGAAATGAAAGATTTTTATCTTATCGAAATGAAATGATTTCGGATTACTGATACAAAACTTTTCAATGGTTCCAGATTGAAATTTTTCAAAATTTTCATTTCATGGGAAATTTTAGCATCTTGTTCCATCTGGAACAAAGAAATTTTGAAATGTCAGCATTTCCTGTAAACAGACTTTCTGACCAGTCCTCTCACTGGTTATTACTATGCCTGCTTCTGTCCCTATGAAATCAACCTTCTGGGTAACTGAGACTTTCCCTGTTAAACAAATCAAGAAACAAGGCTTCTGACATTTAAAAATACTTCCTCGTAAATGAACTTTCAGAGACAATATAACTGGATTTCTTCCTAAGCAGCAGATTCTTCATTATAGAGGCTGTACGACCTCATTGGTTTAAGGATTTTATTAATGTACATCCTATCCTTTAAGGAAGATACACTGAGCTCTTTTCTTCTCTCTCCACCCATGAATTCTCTTGGGGAAACACACAAGTCACTGGATATTGAGATATTATTTAGCTCAGCTAAAACAGACTGAAAAGTCAGATGGAGGTTTATTTAAAGGGATTCTGACAGCTTCTCAAGCCCATTTTGGCCTTCCTTAAATTTGTGCTGATGTAAGGAAAACTGTTCTCTCAATTCTAGCTGCTTCACTGTTAATTATTAGCATTATAAGCATTTGTAAACTGTTTACCCTCCCTATTTATTTTTGTATTCCCCTACATGTAATCTGTGCATCCATATGTAGGGCCCTGATCTTGCGAGTGACCGTGCAGATGGATTTTGTGCCCATGCAGAACGACTTGTAGGATTGGGACCCAAATTCTTATCTTGGTGCCCATCACTTTACTACCTGAGTGCCATCGTGCACAGAAAGGAAACCTCTATGCAACAGTAACCATTGTGGTGTGGTGTGTGCAGTGTGAACACACACTCTTCTCCTTGTGTGGCAGACCTGTCACTTTTATTCTGTTTATAATGAGACACACATACTAGACACTGTGGAAATAAATAAAATACTAACCCCACTCCCATGTGGGACCCCTTCTCTGCTTACTGTGCTGCTTCCCCAAATTATTATTGTCTACATTTTACAGGGTCTATTGACCAACAGAGAGTTAAAAATACACCAACAAAGAAACCCCCTCAAATCTACTTTTCTTTAAAAATTGCAGTGGCTCTTTAAAAAAATGTTATGTTCACACATATTGGATCCAAATTCAGGCCACTCCCTTCAACCCTCAGACCTAGCAAGGAAGGGAAGAAAGAAGGGCCTCACAACACTCATCTCTAGTAACCTCTTCTGGTGACTTGGGAACCCTGTTGCTAGTCTCTGTGTCCCGCTGAGGAAGATGGGAAGGATGGGTTAGCATGACATGAAACCTAGGTGGGCAGAGTCCAGAGGGGAAAGTAAGAGGTATCCAAAAGGCCACCCCTTCTAAATGAAAAGAGGAGGGAAAGAGGTTAAATCAGACGAGACATGTAGAGAGCTCCTGTGAGTTTTTTAAATGCTAAGTTTCTTATGATCAAGTGCCCCTCTGTACACTTTTTAATGTCACCTAACAGAAACTGAACTCAAGTGAAACTAGAAGCGCCTCTGCCAGCCACTGAATTTCGCAGGGCAAAGTATCTCGCTGACCCTCTTCTTTTGTCTTCCTTTCTGTTGACTCAGGGCATTTTTACATCCCTATTGACAACGTGTTTGGGACATTCAGACATTACAGTGACAGTGGCATTTCTGTGACCTGAAACCAAAGACTCTGTTGTTGTGGGCTTTGAAGACATTAGCTGTCCATAATCATGAGTTAGAATTTATCAGGCTTTTAAAAAGCACATGATGAGAACAGCTAATGACAAAGTGTTTCTACAGAGAGTGATCTGGCCTGGCAGTGTTTATCTCCCCAAGTCCTTGGAATTTGCAATATTCATTAGGAGTTGGGGAAAATGTGCTTCCTTTGGAACAATGAAAATTCTTAAAGAGAACCTTTCTCACTTGTAAGCCCTGGAGTGGTGATTCTACCCACAGTGAGGAAGAGAGTGTGTGTGTCGGGGGGGGGGGAAGCAATTAAAAATGTTCTAGCCCATTAATGACCTAATTCATTAGAAATTGTTGTTATTTGGAATGGGGCGCTTTGTGGTGGAGGCAATGGAATGAGATTAATGCATCAGAAAGAGGAAAGAAGCGGCACAAAATACTTCTTAACAAATAAAGAACACAAGAAAAAGGAGGCTTCCCCTTCCCCTTCTTTAAAGGAGCCCTCCACCGTGCTGCTTGGAGTAGAGAAGTCTAAGAGTTGACATGATTTCCTGCAAAGGGCTTGTCACCAGGACTAACCAGTGAAGTGTATTTGACAATAAAGTGTTTATTTGCAATCAAGGTGTCAAAGAGCCTGCTAGTGGCTGCTGCCATCTTGGTGAAACTGACGTGATTAGTGTATGGCAGGGGCGGACTGGCAGTAAGCAGGGAGCCCAGAAGCAGAAAATATAACCCGGATTCTGACTGGCTTTGACAATGGTTTAATGACCAGACGATGAACCGTAACAATAATGACCTTACATGTAGCTTCAAACTGGAGGGTGTTTGAAGAACTTTATAAATTAAACACAGCAATAACTACACTGCCCACTTCTGGGGTGGAACACAGCAGATGCTTAACAGAGCACAGCAACGCCAGCCAACAGTTCAGCACAGGGCATGAAGACTCACTTGTCCAACTGAAGTCACAAAGATGATTTTAGGATACAAACTGCAACTATCTGAGTTTGAATTTGGCCAGAACCCTGAGAAAGGGGACTATTGTGATTAACGCATTGGATCAGGACTCAGGAGAGCTTGGTTATGGTAACAACTCTGCCCCAGACTTCCTGTGTGCTCTTGGGCAGGTCACTTAAGCCCAGATCCACAAAGATATTTATACCCCTAACTTCCATGGATTTCAATGGAGCCTAAATACCTTTATTGATCTGAGTCTTAATCCCTCTGTGCCAAGTTTCCCATCTGGAAAACAGGGATGATAAAATTTTCTTTGTGTCTATTTAGATGGCAAATTTTTGGGAACAGGGTCTATGTCTTATATCTGCACATACCATGCCTAGCACAAAGTGGTGCTGATCTTGAGCACAACGTCTAGGTGTCAACAAAAACCACCAGCCCAAAGCACCCTAACTCTCACAAAGAGTGCCATAAAATCTTTAATGACCACAGGCGGTCAGAAGGACCAGGGCTTTACAGTTCATCCTCTCAGATGCAAGACACACTTCCAAAAGGACAGCACACCCTAAAATCATTGTAGGGAACTGGTGGAGTACTGAGTCAAAGAGAAGACTTAAATGAATATCATCTCCTACAATAGCTATTCCGATGAGGTCTCCCCTTTAAATGGTCACCAATCCTAATGCTGCTTAGCTTGGGGGAACCAAACACAATAACAACTTGAGGTGATATAAGTACAGGCTTGTGTTAAATATTTCACAAGGATTTAGCTTTTAAACATGAAAGTTATTTTTTGGATTGCTAAGCCAGTGGGATCACAACCAGATGGAAACTGGTTTCAATTCTCCAACATTAGGGCTGCTCCCATGCTGCTTGTGTCACGCACAACATCACTTTGCAAGCAAGATGGTGGCCGTCAGACTCCAAAAACGCCACGAAGCATTATTACCTAATAATGGACATTGCACAGTCTACTCCTGCTGAGATAAGCCGCTTAGCATGAGAACATTCACAACCAGCCACACTGAACAAGTTTTGGGGGAGTTTCCTTGCAGGGAAGTTTCCTGCAAATGAAGCGCTTGAGTTTAGCTGTCAGCCAATCAGATGGGCCTCCTTCCTTCCATACGCCTGCCAGGGGTGCTTGTGCGGATGATTGTCTTAGCAGCTGCCAACATTTTGGAGGATGTGGGTGGTAGGATTTTTGCTCCTCCTCCCAATCCCTCCATTGCTTCCCTCCACACTCTGCTACCAGATGTTTGATTTTCATCTTTTATGTACACATATGTATATTTGTTGGCTTGACCTTGGCTTTTTCCCCAGCCCCTGCAGAAGGCTTGGCCGATGAGACTTCCATTTCCATAATGACTGTCAAAAGGAATGAACCAGGACAGGCTGGGAAAACTTTTCATCAAATGGCCCTCTCCCCTACTAAGGCATCAAAGCCCATTTACATTTTCAAACCCAGGCTTTGAGAGTTTTGTGACGCTAACAGCTGTATTAGCCAGCTGCACCTTTCTTCAGCTGATGCAGCTAACAACTCCTGATTTTAACCTCCCTGCCATTCTGCTTAACTCGCCTGGCAAGAATCCAGCATGGGACAAAGCCCCAAAATACGGGACGTGAAACCCAAAATCCCCCCACACCCGTGAGCGATGTAGTTATGCGGACTTAACCCTCCGTGTAGACAGCACTATGTCAGCAGGAGAGGCTATGACCTCTCGGGGAGGTGGATTAACTATGCCAATGGGAGAGCTCTCTCCCATCAGCTTAGCGCATCGCCATTGAAGCACTACGGCAGAGCAGCGGCATCGGTGCAGCTGTGCCAATGCAGCATTTTAAGCGTAGACGTGCTCTCAGAGCACAGTAAAGACATTAGCTCATAGCCCCTCTGATAGGTAGTCCAGTATAATTACCACCATTCAAAATGCCCACTTTTAAGATGGGGAAATGGAGAGACAGAGCAGTGCAGTGATTCACCCAAGGGCACACAGCAAGACTCAAATTATATCTCAGAAGCTCCTGATTTCCAACCTCAGGCTCATGCCTCTATTCCAAACTGTCTCTTGCAAATGTTTTATACAATGAAATATCTCTTGCCACTCCATCGCTCCTTGACTCCTTCCCTACAGGAGTTCAGTCTTCCACCCTCCATTGCTGGTTATACCACCATGAACGGTCTTGCTGAGCTCCTAGAATGGGATGCAATACCTGTTGCAACTCTTGTGTGGTTCTGTGTGTGACCTCTTTCCCATTTGGTCAAGTACGATATGTGACCCGGGTTGCACGATGGGCCAGTGCCCCTATCCCAGGCAACATTCCTGTGCAGATCCTGTCTCTTACACAGCCACTCATCTTTACTCAACAGTGACATTTCTCCTTCTTCAGCCACCAATATTGGGTGGAGAAGACCCTGTCTGGAATGACACACTTATTGGCACTCAGGTGAGGCTGAAAATTGCTGCAGATGAAACCTGAGGAAGGAACACCACAAAGAAACAATCGATTTGTTGTGTTTGACACCATGCACTGCATCCACAGCACACCACGCAATCTACAGAGGGAACGGGAACTCATCTAAATTTGGTCAATGTCCATGGATATATTGTATGTGTTTCAACACTATTTATTTTGAAAAGTGCTCTACAAAATCACTTTACCTTTCCTCTCCAAACTCATGCCCAGATGCTCTGCTCCCCTAACCTTCACTTTATCTCTGTAGTTCTATGCCAGCCTTCTCCCCATCTTCTAACTCTGCCACTTAGAAATTTGGCAGCATCTCTGCCCCTCACCTTGACTTTCCACAGTGATGTGGTTTGCTAGCTTTTTTCCCCTTGTTTACATGTAACCCCCGCTCCTTCCATCTCAGAATTTCCTCTCCATTTCCTTGATGCTTTACCACTGAGACACTCTGTGGAGTATTTTGGTCTGCTCCACATGAATCAGGCTCTGTACATCAGACATTGATATTAAAATATGGTGAAACTGGGATATTGGTTCTGTATTTGAAATATGCACAAATATCCTATCAGATGTAATTTACATCTATTAGTTGCATACAGTAAGTGATATGTGGAAATATGTGAGTACTAGCCAGATAGACAGACAGATTGATAATGTTCTTATAATGTTGCAGGGATGCAATCTAATGCTGTGGGTGATTGCCATATCCTTCTTCCCACCTGAATCTGACAGAGGGTCAAGTCTCTAATTTTCCTTATGAAATAACCAGAGGTGGGTGAAAAGTAAAAGCCGGATTCACAAATCTTTTGGTGACTAAAAGCGTCAAATCGGGTTTGCAGTGATTCCTGGGGCTGTACTATTCATTTTCAAGAGCATTCAGAGTCCCGCTGGGTATTTGTGCAAATAATCATGAATCCTGGAACTTTCACAAAGCTCGGGGAAAACCTTCAGGCTGCGAAGGGCTGTACGTGGGGAACATCTGTGAACCGCAAATGAGTTCAGATGAAATCAAGGCTGGCTCACGAAGGATTCACCAGTGAAAAAAGAGCCTAACTTCAAAATGACCGTTATTCAAAACAAATAGTTCAAGCCAGCCTTGAAGTTACTGTAGGACTCTGGAGTCCGCTGGAGCTTCCAGTGAAGCTTTCAGTGAAGTTATATACATGCTTGCATAGTGAACGCACCAGGCCTGTCAACTGTATTGAAATATAAGCAGCCATGTCACAATAACAGAAAGTTCCTCTCCAGGCAGTGCGACCTAGGGCTTCTTATAACACTTCTTGGGTCGTTCTCACGTACTTTGGCCTGGTGCCATGTAACATGCCCAGAGGGGTGCTAAAATCACCCAGAGCACACCAACTGTCATGTCCGATTACTGTACCGCAAGCCATCTTGGGATGCAATGCCAGTCAGACCACTGCACGTTTGTAACCCTGGCGCTTGGCACCAAGGCCCAATCTCAGGCCCCGGAGCCAGCTGCTCTTTAGCTGGCTCCACTCTCACTGCTGGTGTGTTCCACGTAAAGGTCACATCGGAGGAGCATGGGGAGAAGAAAGCAGACACGCTACCCTGTGGACTTGTATGTCATCTGATTTCACATCCCTGATTTTGGTATTTCGAGGAGGTCATTAGAATTCGCTGGCCCCTCAGCCCCTGGATTTTCATTGCGGAGTGTGTCCCATACTCAGCAGGTCCCAGATAATCACCCCTCATCTTCAGTGCATTCACCACCTGTGCGGTAATGATTAGATGCCACTTCTGTTATTATGGTATCTGCAGTTAAAAGTTAGCATTGGCCATCAGCTACTGTAAAACACAGCGGCATCTGGCGATTCCCCCTATGCTTGGGATAGGAAATAGCTGTGTGCTGCTTGTCGGTAAATGTTGACAGTTTAATGGTGGCCTCCATAAACTTCAGAAAGGAAGGATCTACCCTCAGACTGTCCACTGAGAGCTCTGAACCAGTGACATCAGCCGCCATGAGGGGGCCTACCTTTCAGAACTACACAGCCTCTTCACCAGCTAGATCACGGAGCCATATCCACACAGGGGATTTATTTTTTTTAATTAAGCAGCGTTTTTATAATTTACTTTTAATTAAAATGTTCTCAGTTGAAATCTCTTTTCATTGTCCTCTAGCCATAATAAACACATGCCAGCATGTGTGTATGTGAGACAAGTATTAAAAATCCCTCACATTGCATTTGACTCCCCCTGCCTTTTCCCCCCTCCGTCAGGAAGAGGCAGAAGTCAGGGAATTAAATCACCTGTACTTAGAGCTGTAAACATGTGGATGCTAACGGCAATTAAAACTGTTGCTTGTGAAGTGTCGGTGGCACCTACCACTGAGCGATGCCTACTCTGCAGCTACCACACAGCTGAACCTGTAGATCTACCATCTACAAACATAGAAGGAAACCACTTTGTCTGGTGCATGATATTTTGGATATTTGGCTTATTTCAGTGTTTTGAAGAGTTTCTTTCTTGGTGCTCAATAAGCCATTTTCTACGCACAGGAACAAGGTGTCTTATAAGCACAAACTCTAAGGTGTGCACGTGTCCCTCAGCCATTAGACACACACCCATTCCAAACCCCATGCACCCTGCTGCCTTTGGCATAGATCATCAAATCCCGAGCCGAGCTGTGTGCCTGCACTGACGTGCTTGATCCCTCTCAGGATGTCAGCCATGGTCACAGAAAGAGTTAATCTAACTCACTGTCATAGGGTTTTGGAAAGTTCCTTTTTTCCCGGGAGGTTGCCTGACACACAGTGACGGAGGCTTTCACTTGAGCACAAAGGCAGCCCTCTCCCCTTGCCCTCTCTGTCTCTCCCAACCGAGCCAGCAGGCAGCTATAATCTCACTAGCAGAGACTTTTACCGCTGTCAGTTTGAGCCCCTTTTGCAACGTGAGTAGCTCAGATCTCTAGCAATGCAAAAAGCTAATGAACGAGTAATAAACAAGTGTAACCAAGCAGAAAGCCTGCATGTAATGACATCTGAGCCAATTCAGCTTTTAGGCAAAGCTTTGAGACATGACCGACAAACATATATCTAATTATAGAATGTCTAATCTTCACGGGTATCCAGAGATAAAAAGGGGAGATGGAGAAACGGAAGGAGAGCAAGAACCTGGCTGAGAGAGAAAGGAGGTGGAATTGTGAGGGTAAGAGTGAGTGATTGAGTGAGGTCAGGAGGAGAAAGAGAGAGGAAGATAGGAGTTTTCATGGAGTGTGTTTTATATTTAGTATATTCTCTTCCCAACAAGAGAGAGCAAAGCTAGAGATTCCTTGTAGGTGAGTCACCTGCCCCTAAGATATTTCTTTATATGATGACGAATAAGATTAGCTCTTGGAAATATAGCAGATTCTTCTCCTTCACTTCTAGGGTATTTCCTACATTACAACCACACGTGCATCTCTGTGCTCCTTGCTTGTACCTGCATCACAGCCCAATATACGCAAATCTTATACCTAAAATCCACTTGAAATGCTTTATAAACCTTGGACTAATAATAGTACTTGAATCCACATAACTCAAACTGTATGTTTCATCTTTTCTGTAACACTGATGTAAAAAATATGGTCAGAATGGTATGACAGATGGATTGAAACTTTGGGAGATATCATAGACAATGATAATCTTTTAACATTTGGTGAAGTGGCATCCATGTTCCAAGGCCAGACGTTGCAATATTTTTCCTAATTCCCATAACTAAAACAAAATTGCATCCCAACCTCAACCCCCGTGAAATCAAGTCACTGAACAAAATGGTTGATCTTGTTACCACTGGCTGAAAGTCAGGAAAAAAGCAAACTTGTCGCATCAACTGTTCACAAAAAATTTTGACGCAGGAAGCTGAACAATTTGAAATGCAACTAAAAGGATTTTGGAAAATAACCTGGGCCTTGATTCAGCAAGGTGCTTAAGCACAGGGCTAACTTTAAGCATGTGAGTTGTCCCATTGAAGGAGGGCATTTGAAATCAGTAGATCCAATTATGTGTTTAGAGTTAGGCACATGAAGTGTGAAATGGCCTCCAGGACGGGTAGGGGCTTCTCTTTCTCGGCTCTGATGATCAGGTTCTATGATGCATGCACAAGCGTGTCCTCCACATGTGTAGTATACTCCAGCCAAACTAAACTGACCTGGAACATCACAGTAAGAGTTTGCTGACCATGTCAAAAAGACACCGACATGCGTGTTCTGTGATTGGAAAGTAGTTCATGGATGTTGGATGCGAGTTTACTCTCAGACTACGTGGATATTGAATCCTATATTATCTTATTCAACAGTAATTTAAAAATGAATTCTCTCACCCATAGAGCCATTCCTATTAAAAATGGATGGGCATCTTTAAAACAGCTGCCGAGTGAAATGTAAGGAGAAAACTGAAAGAGGAATCTAAATAATTGCTTACTGAGTGGTTTAATAAAATCAGTGTAACACATAGGTCGGAAAATAGCAGCAGAAAAACGTTACCTTGATCTCTGTTACTGAATGTGGAAATTTGTCAGATTTCATAGAAAGAGACAAGATATATATTAGATTTGTTGTTTTTTCTCTAGTTTTGTTTATCCTTGTCATGGGTAGTCCTTTCTTGGCAATATGTTTTATTATCTTAGATTTTATAATAAAGTTTATTATTATTATCTAAATCCTGAAATTTGCACTCAGTCCTAATTCAGGCAAAACTCTTCTTGACATCAAAGGCAGTCTTGCTTGCGTTATATCTAAATGAAAATGGAGTAGGGCGCTGAGGATGTGGCCCTTTTGGGATTCCTTTCAGAAAACCAATATACTTCTCGGACTAAAACATGCAATTAAAAGATCTCTGCCCATTGCACACCAATGAACACCTGTTGGAACTACCAGTTGACTTCAAACAATTTCTGAGACTTGAAAAAATGATCTTGATCTTGATCTTGAAAAAATGCTTCAGGATACGGGAGCAATTGTGTCGCAGATGGATCCTAAGAAGAGAATTGATCTGCTCTATTTGGGTAATTCCAATGTATTTAAAAGGGACCAAATTCTATCATCTCTCTTCCCAATGGAGCCAATGAGAATCTTACTTAAGTAAAGACTAAATAGAAATCAAGAGCCTCAGAAGTAGGGCCTGGATTAGGAATGTTTGGGTAAGTGACTTGCCTGGCATCATCTCAGTACGAAGAAGAATGAGTAATTTTCCTCCCCATCATACCAGTAAGCCATCCACCCCGTGTCAGAAACCCAGCAAGCTCTGTCCCAGGAAGAAAAGAGTTAATAAAGCTCCAAGAAAAGCTGCACTCTGGAGTGTTATTATGTATGGGGGCTGCAATGAGGTTAAGTTGCGGTCTGGTATCAGGCTAATGGTTAGTAGGAACAGTCTGCTCCTCCATATCCTGTATTTTACTCAGTGGTTATTTGGCACAGAATTAGACACTTCAGCCTTTCAATTTGCAGAGTAAAAATAGACTGACCAACATTTCCTTAAAGTACATCTAGAGTGAGTAATGTATCTGTCTGCAGCTCTGATTCAGCCAGGCCTGAGAGAGTTCGCAATAAGAGCTGGGCTTCCTGTACAATATTAATAGACAAATACTGACACTTGTTTCATGTTATGATTATGAGTTGAAACATTAAGAAGTCAGGGAGTGAATAAGTTTAGCTTCCCAACTTCTCCTCTTAACATCAACTCAGACCCATTGCACGTGTAGGGCTATTTCATCACATGTAGATGTAGCCATGCACTTACAACTATATTTAAGTATATGTCAGAGACAAAATGTGTGAAGAAAACACAACCTCTTTGCAACACAGCTAAGATCTATGACATCCCTTACCTTTTCATGTCCTTGTTTTTGGGCATTTAAACTCATAACCTGGGCATTGGGCATTTAAGCTTCGTTTCCTGTGTTTTTTTGTGTTTTCTTTTTAATCCAAGAAGTTGAGAAGCGATGGTAAGTGCCTTGAAACCCATCTACTGGACTTGCAGAGTTTGCAAACTCCTCAGGAGAATCAGCTCCCTCTTGTGGCAGAGGTTCTAAGCAGAGCAGGAGAATGACAAATTGCAAATGGGTTCTGTGATAAAATCTGGCTGCAGGGAAAGGTTTCGGCATTGAAATCTTTACCCACAGATATTATCTTTGTGGCTACCTTAATGCCTTAGTTAGTGCAATTGCTCCCAACTATAGCTAAAATTATTATTGTGCATGCATGAAACCAGGTGTTTTAAAAAAATGTTTCCAACTCAATTAGTTTTCATTTGTTGCATATTGCAAATAAACAAAGGAACCCAGTGCTCAGAAATGAGTAGTCAGTCTGAAAGCTGACAATGCTAGATCTCTCTTCACAGAAACAAGGGAAAACATGAGATTGAGACATGAAATAAGTGAGGGCCCCAGGCAAAAAGGGGAAAGGAATAGGAAGGACGACGGTAGCTCAGTAAGGTCCTGATCCAAAGCCCATTGAAGCCACTGGGGGGCTGCCCATTGATTTCAACGGCCTTTGGATCAAGCACTGCACCAGCCTGTTGCATTAGTGTATTTTAACTCAATTGTGTGTGACGCAGCAAGAGTGAGATCTGAGGAGGGGTCTGAATGAGGGGAGACCATTCCAAACATAGGGGGCAGCATGGAAGCAGATACAGAGGCGGCATTCAGGGAGTTCCCAACTTCCATCTGACTCCACACAGAAGCACTCTGCATGTGGGGACCTCTAAACTGATGGAGGGATATGAAGAGGAGAAGGCAAGTGTTCCCTTTGTAAGTGATTCCACTCCATGCTCTTGTGAAGTCCATTGTGCTCTTCCCTGCTGAAATTCCACTCCCAGTTTTTCACTTTCTTCCACTTCCCCAGCCTGCCTGCTTTGGACAAATGTGACTGAGGCCACCGAGCTGGCTTAACCACATAGGCAGAACACCAGGGAGATGGCTCAAAAGCATCTGCTCCAGCAACTTGCAGGTTGTGACCCTCAGCGAACAGCAGCTCCACTCATTCAGTGGGCGGTGGGACTGAGGCTCGCATAAGCATTTTTGATACACAGTCCAACCAGTACATGGGCTGTTTTGCCAGGAGGACACTAACAGTAGACATTATGAAGCACAGCTGAGAGAAAATTCTTCATGGTGAGGCAAACATTTCCAGGCTCAGTACATTTGATTTTTCACATCAGCGTGTCAAATGCCATTTTAGTTGTCAGGGAAGCTTCGAGTTTGATGCCTGGACCAGCTAGTCACCTTTCCCTGGGACAAGCTTCTGAGAAGGCAATTTAGAAAAGAAAGTTCTTGTAAGTATTTCGTACATGTTTACATCTCACCTAGGTAAGGGTTATTGTAATTGCTCATGATTATTTATATTGCAGTGATGGCCAAAGGTCCCAATCAGAATCGAGGGCCCATTGTGCTGGGTGCTGTACAAACCCACAGGAAGACATAAATCCCGCCCCGAAGAGTTCAAAATCGAAATACACAAGGCAGTTAAAGGGTGGGAGAAAAGGAACCCATGCATTAGTACAGTCATCAGAGTGATGACTGTCCTTTTCATATTTAAAAAAATATGCCATGGGGTGGGGCGTGGGATGAGAGGAAGGCAGGGGAGAAGGTAACTCAGAACAAAGGAACAGGAAGAGAAGGAAAGGAATGGGAGACACCGAGACGGCAGTTGTGGGGAGTCGTGCGCAGCAGGAATACATGTAATTGCACTTTGTTTCATGCCCTTTCTCTGGATAGCCACTATCACCCCTCTGGAATTTCAGTGTTATCTTTGCAAGTTTCTCCAGCTGAACTCCTGCACGCGTGATGGACGTGGCGCACTGGATCCCTGCCTCACTGCTGTCTTCCTCAGAGCAGTGCCGGCTGCACATACCTGCCCTAGAGGCTCTGCTAATGTGCTGCTTAGTCGCTTATGATTGCCCTGAATATTCAGTTGCTTCATCTCTCTGGGAGGTTTGGACCACTGACTCTGTGACCTTCTTTATGTGCTTTTTCCCAATTCCTATTCATTTGCACACCTCAGGTCCTTGGTGTCGTGAAAATTGAAAAGCATCACAGAAGAAGTTGCTCTCTTTTAACACTGAACACGAAACTTTGTCAGAATAAGGAAAACTGTATTATCTCTAAAGCTATTCTCTCTCTCTGTCTCTGCTTCATTGTCCAGGATCTTCCCCAGTCTATCTCCCAGCTAGCTGCTTGTTATAGACTGAAACCACAAAGTGATAAGACATTTGACTACTCCCACCGACACTCAGCACATGACACTCTCGTGGAGACGTTACTTTTGTTCTTTCTCGTCGTGCTGTTTTCAGTTTAAGATAAAGGTCATTCCATCCATTAGTCCTTTGCGTATGGCAAAAGTGAATAGAATCTGCTCAGTTAAAGGCTGCTTCTTACTGGACAAACTGAAGGAGCAGAAGCTTGGATAGCGAATCATGATCTGTTGGTTTTCTGCATTCCTCCAGCTCCCTTGACTTGACGCTTGGAGGGCCATGGCGTGCTGCACCAAGACCGTGGGGTTAACGTTTTATGACAACACCAGTGAAGGGGGAAAGAGGAAAAAGGTTTTTAAAGGTCAGCCAAAAAAAAAAAGTTATCTTGTGCAAATAAACCTAGCAGAGGGATTATCCCATCTTTGGTCTCGGGGAGAAAGAACTGGTTTGTCAGGGAATTACTGGAATGCCTGCCTGATGCAGGGCCCTCCCAAAAGCTGCTGGGTGCCTGTGCTTGAATTCCACAGGGCATTGGCTCCAACCCTTTTTGCTTTTCTCCTTGTGCTTTCGGAATGATTTCCCTCTAGTTCTTTTTCCCAGACTGTGCTCTGGGTACATGCATGCTGCATGATAAAGCAACTGGGGATGTTTTAGCCATTCAGGTCATGCAGATGGCCCAAGATACTTCTCCCTGTAGTATGGATAAACAGTGCAACACAGGACTTTGGTCTGGCACTTTCTGTCCGCCCTGAAATCATCCCTTTAAAAGAAAAGAATTAGGAATGGCCAGGGAGAATGCTAGGGCAATACAAATTAGTAAACAAATAAATTAAAGTGTAATTCATTTACCCTTCCATCAGAGGAGTTCAAAGCTGATTAATCAGTATAATTTATAAGTATAAATGAATAGTAAAACATAGCACTGACTGCCTATGATGCTTTATATTCTGAACAAGATTAATGACTAAGTCTCTGCAGCCTGTGGGGAAGTAGGTTCGTTTTATTTTCATTTTAAAGATGGGGAAACTGAAGCAGAGAGTGGAGGGGACTTGCCCAAGGTGGCTTGTATATCTGGGAATGGAGGGAGCCTTGAGGCTGCAGATGGTTTAATCTGCCCCCCGCTCTAACCAGTAGATAGCACAGACCGGAAAAGCTGGGTTAATGGCAATTGCTGCTGGGATACTGGTTAACACCTGAGATGTGTTGGAGCCACAAGATGCTCCACCGCATCCAACCTGTCCTCATGTGCAGAGGAGAGTGGTAACTGCAGGGAGCTCTTTGGAACTCCCTGATCTGCAGGCACCAAACCCTGGCAGCAGTAGGCACTACAATTTCTGTTGCTGCTGGCTGTAATGGTTCAGTGCAGTTCCCAGCCATGGAATGCCCTGCCACGTCCATCCCCTCTACCTATGCCAGGTAGGGAGGCTGGCAGTAGGGGTGGTGGAGCCACCTTTGCTAGATTTCCACCGGGAGTGGAGAATTCGCCCTGGCTAGTTGCAGAATTTTTAAGGCCACTTTGCACTGAACATCCTGAAAAATTCAGCCTGAATGTTGAGATCTGGATTTGAATCTGAACTTTAACAAAACCAGATCAGAAGTTCCAGTTTGGCCCCAAGTGGCCCTGGCTGTGAAGTGCGGATCTGAATCTGAACTTTGAGAGCCTAGAGAGGCTCAGATCTGCAGGTCCATCTCTAGCTGGGGCGGAACAGGAGAGAGCTTTGTGCTGGGGTGAGAGAAGGCACAATCACTGTCCTCATTGCCTGGCTGAGACCGTCATGTGCAGTAAGATTTATATACACAGATGCATGCGTATGCACGTGCACACACAGGCTACATCTACATCTGAGCTAGGATATGTGATTTCCAGCTCACGTGGCTGTACCCCCACTAGCTCTGCTCCACCTAGTGTACTAAAAATAGCAGCATGGCTGGGGTAACGCAGGCAGTGGCTGGACTCCCGGGGTATCTACTTGGGCAGCTAGCCTGACTATCCTGGCCACACTGCTGTGTTTCGCATGTTAGCCCAAGCAGAGCTAGCACAGGCACATCTATGTAAGCTGGAAATCATACCTCCCAGCTCAAATGTAGGCGTAGACACAGCCGGTCACAATTATGTTCATGCAAACACCTGTGCAGACAGATATATCCTACTGCGGTATGCTAGGTCAGACTAGATGATCTCATGGTCCCCTCTGACCTTAACATCTTTGAAACTATGAAACGTGCACTCGTGCAGTTACGTTTGCACAGACAAACGCACACACATTCATTTACCTACATGCAAACTACATTCAGACTGGAAAGAAGGTGTCAATTTTTAACAGTGAGTGTAATTAACCATTAGAACAATTTAGCAATGATCTGGGTGGTTTCTCCATCACTGATCATTTTAAATTAAGAATAAAAGAAAAATCCTAGGAATGATTTTGGAGCAGTTCTCTGGCCTGTGTTGGACAGGTCAGATTAGATGATCACAGTGGTCCCTTCTGGCCTTGAAATCTATGAATCTACGAAACGTAGTTTGGATGACACTGTTAAGAGTATCATAAAGCACAATGTACAACTGTGGTGCTATATAACTAAGGAGAAAAGCAGCTCTTGTGGTGTGTGAGACATCATGGTCCCCCCTAGACTTAGTCACAGTTTCCCTGTGTTATATTTAATATAGATAATGGCTCACACAACACTTTAACGACCGTCCCTCTGTGTTTTTATTAAAACCATATAGAAAAATCTCCCTTTGCCTAGCTCCCCTACAGAGTTACTTCTGCTGAGATTCTGTTTCTGGTAAAGACAATCGGGGAAAGAACAGAAGGAAAATTGGGGGATACTTGGTTTCTTTAAAACAAATAAACTGACAATCTCACTGTACCAGTGTTTGTGCTGCAGATAGCGAGCAGGCGCGAGTTAAAAGGGGGTTGGGACTGTGACCTCAGCCAGTTGTCAGAGAGCATTTGACTATAGCTCACTGATACAGCAAAATGCTCTTGGTAAGAAGGATGCTAAGGCAGCGTCAGGTTGTTCCCACACTTTGAGTCATTTCACAAGCTCTGATGGTACATTTGTGCGTTATCACCGCCTGATGAGAACACAGAGAGGAAATGGGATTTTTGTAGTTGCTGTGTATGACTGATTTGCTATATCCATGAAACCTAAAAGCAATGCCAAGGGAAGAAGTGTTTCCTCCTGCCTTGATGTGTGCCAGCACCTACCCAGTGTTATATTGGTAATTATTATTAAACATTTAACAGCATGTGTGAGCTGGGGCAAGTCGCTTAGCCTTTCTGTCTTAGTCCCCATTTGTAAAATTTTAGCGCTGACCTACCTCACAAGGATGTTATGAAGATAAATATATTAAAGACTGTGAAGCGCTTTGAGAGCCACTGATGTTAAGCACTATATAAGAGCTAGGGAGTATCATAATTTATCTTGCAGCTGTATCTGGTGATAAAACAGGTTTGGACTCCATTGTGTTAGGTGCTGCACAAACATATGGTCAGTCACAGTCCCTGTCCCAAAAAGCTTAGTATTTCATCTCCACAGCATGTTCATATAAAGCATTTCAGAAACTAATATACAAGCAATATATAGAAATCTCTTCACCAACCAGTAAAATGCAGCCTCCCCAGAAATGGAGCAATTTAACAGTGCACAGTAACACCTGTATAAGAGTTTAGGCCAGGACGTGTAGAATATCTCACTTGTATTTTTTTTAATTAATAGTATATCTACCCATGGTATAGAAAGACTGATTTGTGAACAAGATGAGAGATGTGCTGTGTATCTGCCACCTCCTCCGGTCTGTGTGGAGGAAGGAGCTATAAATGACTGAAAGGAAGTTTAAAGCCTTGAGCTGTCAGGAGATTCCACAGAGACATTGTGGCACAAAGGAGGGGGCCAGAGAGGGACAACAGAAAAAAAATGTGCCCAAACTTCAGGGAAGTTTGGATTAGGATCCAGTTTTGAAAATTAACTTCACACAACTTTAGCTCATCTTCACATGAATCAGCAGTGCCTCTTTTCCAGAGGACAGCTCTGTGTCTGTCACTTCACATTCCACCGGGGAGCTGCCAACATCAGCTGGACTGAGCCCCCCTCATCTTTAGACGGGTCAGCTGAATTTCTGTCACGGGGCCCTTTGCTACATGCCCATGAGCAGCACTGACAGTAGCACAAACCTCTCTTTGAACCAAGGCTCAAATTCTGAACTTTTTTTTTTTCAAGCTATAGACCAGAATTTTCAAAAGTGACCTGTGGTCATTGGGTGCCATCTCTTTCTGGGTGCCCAGCTTGAGACACAGGTCTAACAGCTAAGAAGTCTCTAAAATCCTGTTCTGTTTCTATAACACATCTGGGACCTGTCATCTACTTATATCTATCAACGGACTCTGGCTGACTGTCCCCAGGTCACGTAACGGAGTTGTGCAAACTCGGGGCTGAGATGTGGAGGGTCAGTTAGGAGTTTCTTTGAGGGAGAGATCTCAGTTTTGAACTGGAGCTTTGAACCTCCCTCCCAATTCCCAGGGACTCTGACCAGATGATCCCATCAGTCAGCACCAATAGCCCAGCAATGCGGTTTGCTCTTCCATCTGTTTCATTGTCCCAAAGCGCGTGATGATGGATTGGATATTTCAGTCCTTCTGGTATTGGGATATTCAGAGTGGAGAAACTGATCTAGATGTGCCATATCATGCCAAATGTTATGGTTCCTATGGTAAGGATGCCCTTTGGTAGTATTAAGGAAATGACAAAGTATTATAGATACATTAATGCATGAGAGTCTGGTCATTGGCAGTTGCCCCTTTGATTTGAGTAGGATATTAAGGATTTGCTATCACTAAGTATGAGCTGTAGAGCTCAATACCATCACAAGGTTTCCTAGGACCACCAGATTGCAATAACCTTTTCACAGTGAATGCACTAAGCACATATTACTCTTGGGGAGAGCAGGTTGGTTTCTTGGGTTTTATTTTCCCATTAACTCTCTTTCTATGCGACGGCTGCATGTGTGTTTCCCTCCTTCTCTATGAACTCACAGAAATCGGGGACATCTTCTCCAGGACTTTAGGGGCTCCACTAAAGAACCTGATTTATGCCACTCCAAAACTCGTTTGATTGTAAATATCGGGAGAAGACCATCATATCTCCTCTGCCAAAGTGCAGAACTAAACCCTAAATCAAAAGAGACTGTTTCTTACCTTCCCTTTTCCTATAACAAATCACAAACCATTTCCATTTGTTCATAGCCAGCACGCTGTTCCTCTTAATGCGCTAAGCTTCCCAACATGATGTTTAGCACATGTTCTTTCACACTGCCCCCCTCTGCTCAAAGGCAGCCTTATAGTTTGCAAATGGGATGAAACCACTGTTCAGCCCGGTGTCTTGGCTCTGTTCCTGCTGTACTCCACTGGTGCCAGAACCTTTACTGTACCTTCCAAGCCGCTATGTGTGTTCAAAGCCTGCCAGAAAAACTGGGAGGATAAAAGAAAATAAAGAACTAAAGCACACAAAGGAGAACCACTGTAACTGAGGCATAGCCTCCATGGCGGAGCTTTACCTGCAGGGTTCTTGCCTGCAGCCAGAAGCTCATTGTTGCACAACTTTCTTCAGGTGGGTCTCCTAATAAGCTTGCCTCCTGGAGAACAAAAGGTATGCTTGCCTTGGAAGGAAAATCCTCACCCTGATGGATTTTTCTGGGATGGTTGCCATGATCAACATACCTGAGTCACTTGCGAAAGCCTTAGGGCGATCTGTCAGGGGAAGATATGAAATTCTAAGCCTAGGGTTCTGTCCCTGCTTCCACACTGAGACCTTATCATGTAGGTTAGAAAAGCTACACAGGAACTAACAAAAGCGAGTATATTGAACCGTGGCTGCATACAGACAGACTCCACAGTCATCAGCAGGGATCAAAAGCAAGGTATTGCACCACCAAAACCACAGGCCTCTACTGCTTGGGCTAGAGAAGAACTCCTTAGCTGTGAGAAAACAGCCAGCTGTAATAGCAGCTGGGGCCAGCCACTAAAGGGGGAGACAATCACACATGTGAAGACACCAGGTTCTCCACAGGCACCTCCTTCTTAATGGCTGTTTATATTGGAGTTGTGCTCACAATGTGCTGGGCACTGCCCATGCACCTAAAAAGAGACCATCCCTGGGCGGTGGAGTATAGACCCTAAAAAGGCGGCACTGCTGAGGAGAGGGGGCCACGGGGGGGGCAGCATATCAGCAAAGTGACTGGAGAGATGGCAGAGCAGTCCCGTTCTGCCAGCACAACACGCCTGCTTTCATTAGCTTTCTTTTGTGGGGGGGAGAGGGGAGAAGGGAAGAAGAAGCCGTACGGGGGAAAGAAGGAATGTGAGATGGGGAGGATGGAGAGTGAAGGGGAACGTTGCTGGCCGCAAAGGGACTGTGAGATAGACATGGGGAGAAGGTCAGAGCAAATGGCCCCTCAGCAGACAGAGAAGAATGACCAGAATTCAGATGGTATCAATGGGGCCCAGGAGCTGAGAAAATGACCCAGCACCATTCACTTTTCGAGTTGCCACTGTGGAAGCCTGCAGGCTCCTGAGGGTGGGTTTCACCCCCAGCTAATGAAACTGGGTGAGAAGGAAGCTGCTTGGGGCCTGCTGGCTACTCGATTCCATTGGTGGGAGAATCAGGGGAGCATGTCCGGATCTCATTCCCATCCTACTCTACTGCTCCAACCTTCCCTATCTGTCTGCCTGCAGTATGCTGCGCTAGTCACCGTGGGAGCTGAGCGCCTGAAGGGAGTTCAGTCTCTGAACGTAGCATCATGAGGGGAGTCCAGTGTTGTGAGGGGCCCCCTTGGCTGCCTGAGACTGCAAACAAAGCAGCCTGCGATGTGCACACTTGCTTACTAGCCACTGGACTAACACCATGGACCCATTTCATATGCAGCTGCTGTCGTATGAGAACATCCCTGGTCACTTCTTGCCTGTGGCCCTGGACTCCTACCAGTGACTGGAATTATTCTGTAGTGTTCCTGGAGAAGACAAAGCTTTTGGTGCCAACTGAGCAGCTGTATAAATGTTCCGTGACATTTCTGCGAGGGAATAGATCATGCTGGCTAAAGCTCTCCGTACAGAAAGGGCCCAAATAATACCGCTTTCAATTTAAAAGAAGTTTATTTGCTTTAAAGATTTTATGATAATTTCCAACAGATGCCAGCAGACAGCCAATCGGCTTAACTTCCATCTATCGCCCTACGCTCCCAGCATATCCTGCATGCCTATGCTAGGTTGTCCACTGAAACCTGTCCTCCCTCACACCCACTGCTCTGCTTCTGGAATCTCCCCAGTTTTTTAAAATCTTTCCCAATATACAGTGGCTATGCTAGTTATTAACCAGCCCTTTCAAAATACACACTTGATTTGATGCAGTTTTTTCAGCCCTTAAAATGTGGACCTGACCAATCATCTCTGGGCTGTGGAGAAAAGCTAAAAACAGCACTAAATTTGTTAACTGGTGTTAAATCCAGAGGATTTAGCTTTGAAATTAAGCTATTCCATATCACATCAATATCCCCCGTCAGCAAACCCTTGGACAATCTCCCTCCACTCAAGACAACAGCAAGCTTTATACCAGCCAAGAAGGTCACCAAACTGGGCTGTACTGTAATAACTGGAAAATTAACTCACAGATTGGGGCCTTCTGCTGTAAAAATCCTAGAAATGTAGGAACTGGTAGTACAATGCATAAGCTAATCTCAACTGTCTGGCATTGCAGAAGGAGGGAGACTAATTCTCATCTAGCTGAGACTCAAAATGCGTATATAAAGATCTATATCAACCTTGACTGTACCTTGGTCTTTGATCACAGTCAATTCTGTAGGCAGAGTTTTTCCAGGAGCAGTGGTGTTGGGCTGAGATTCCTGGGAGAAGGATGCTAATTTCAGGGCTGGTGTAGGTGTTAAATAAAGCAAGTTCCTTCAGCGGACTTTAATCCGCAGCCTCTCCACATACACCGCTATTAGAAGAGGACAGATGAGACCTCAGTCCAACATTTCTGACAAAGAACAGCACTTCTGACAATATTGCACATGTAAAAATACTGCATCAGTGTCAGCAGTGGGGATGTACCCAACTTTTGCTATGACCGGGGTTTGAACCATGACCTCTGTTTCAGAGGCAAAAGAGCTGCCCACAATACCCCACTGACACAAGAAGCAAACCCTCCTGAAAGAACAAAGCCAGCCAACAAATACAGCCCGGACACTTGCAGGCAAGGAGGGGAGCAGTAGATGTAGACTGGCTATCGGCTAGCAGCATTCACATGCCTGCCATATGCCATTATTCCTCTAGTTTCCATGTGGGACCATGGGGAATATTAACTGTATGTTTATTCCAGAATCTTTTCTTTTTTCTTTTCCAAAATATATTCAAATTCATTATTCTGAAGTACAATTATTAAAATGTATTCTTTCCTCGAAGCTTTTATGCAGGGAGAAGAGGCTGCTAAATGCTGAAATATTGACCCCACTTTTACGGAGCACGAGAGAGTATTGAGTGGCTTTCAGCTGTGTAAAAGTGAGACCACTCCAAGGCATTGTCACTGGTCTAAAGTGATTTATACCAGGTGGGAAACATAATTTAGGTGCTAACTTCTCTTTTGAAAGAAAACATCACTGTTGCTGAGAATTTACAAAACAAACAAGTAGTCTGTTTATGTGGAACCTACAATTGTGAGTGCTCTGTGGCAGTCATGAAAGGAGCACAAATTGACCAATGAAACCTTTGTTCCAGAGCTGTGCAGTCACCATAGAGAAGAAAATGACTCAAATGAATTAGAGATGAAAAAGACCTACTTTAGCCCAGCTTGTCAATTCCCATCCTCTGCCCCTGTTGCCCATTGCCAGGCACCAGTGTAGAGTTGTTCTTTACAACAAATCCTCCAGGGTGCTGGCCAGTCCATTTTTAAACTGCTCATTTAATTAGTCTTTCAGCATCGCCCTTTGGAGACAATGGATATCATGGATGATGCTGATGCTCAGCTGGAATGATTCTAGGTTGCCACCCAGACAATATTTTGTGTCCAATGCTGGTGTTAACATCCCTAGAGTAGCTGTGAAGGCTGGGTCGTGGGCAGCACTTCCCACACATATGAAAAGAGATGGCTAAAAGCAAAGTAACATAGCTTGGAAAGGTCAGAGGCAGAGAGGGGCCTGAGGGAAGTTTGCAAAATCATGAGGAATGGAGGGGAAAGTGATCAGGTCCTTCACGCCATACCATAATAGGAAGGAGGGAGATCACTCATTGTCCCTCCATGCCTCCTTTCCTGCAATGTGGGTGATGGACACCCCAAAGGAAACTAGCCATTTTGCACAATTGCAAAAAGGTTTGGAGTCCTGATTGGAAATATCGTGACGCGGTGCTCTGCATGGAGTAGGATATTTGGTTTAAAGGGAAAGACACCTTTTCCCCTGCAGGGCCTTTGAGCATATGGCATTGAACCATGCCAATGACATCAGGAGTGAGAGGACCAGGGAGCAGGTAGATATGTGCAGGTGGTATGGGAGCCATGAACAGTGAGAGCAAGGGGGGGAGGGTATAGAATGAGGAGAAGTATGGAGAGCCTGGCAATGGTGCACGGCAAGTCTGTGTGGCAGCACAGCCTAAGGGACTGAGTGTAGGGCTGTGTGACTTTGCCACGCTACGTATCCCTGGATCTCTGGCTTTGCCTGCTGCCCTCTCCTGGCTTTCTGGACCCTGCTGCTTCAGAGAAGATGCCAGTGATTTGGGGGGGAAGAGGTGGCAGATAGATAGATAGTTCCACTTGGTGTTGTAAATCAATCAGTCAGTCTTCTATGCCTTCCCTGTCTGTAGTAGTTCTAATGCACCCTCTGACTGAAGCATCTAGGCCTCTAGTATCTAGTAAACCTTCCCCTCATTCCGCAAGAGTCACCCAGCATCAGCAGGACCAAGACATTCAGAGTCAGGCTGTATCACTCAGCTGTGCTCTGAGAATATGAGTTGAGCCCAGAATTTTCTTGGGGCTTTTTTTTCCTCTCAATAGCTTCTGCAGCTGTATTGGGTGGAGTTCCCCTTGCGGGTGAAGGAGCTGCTCGAGGAATGAAGAGATTGAGCCAGATGAGCACGGGGCTTTGACACACCTGTGGCAGATTATCTTCCCACTCTGTCCCCTCTTTGGATATTCATGGCACTGGGGAAATGGGGGATTGAAATGATCCTGGACCCCACCTGTAACTGGGCATATTTTAGGATATGGGACTGGGAGGTCCAATTCCATGAGTGAGTGCGTATTGTACAGAAAGTGTGAAAACAGAGAGCATGTCCTATCTCACATCAATGTATCCTCTGCTAGACAGACATCATATGATACCTCCTTCCCACATATAGACAGATGGGCAAAGAGTCATTCCATGATCCTCCCGCTGGGGTGAAAAGATTTTCCATTCCACGGGGAAGCAATGTAGCCTGGTGTATAAGGCCCTGGTTTGGGAATCAGGAGCACTGATTCCTGGCTCTGCCATTAACTTGCAGAGTGACCTTGAACAAGTCACTTTATCTCTCCGTGCCTCAGTTTCACATCGCACCCTCTGTCTATTTGGAGAAGGAATTATCTCTCACTATCTGCTTGTATCTAGCACAATGGGCCCCCAATCTTGGGTGTGTGTGGATGGGGACAGGACCTAGATGACCTCTTGAGGTTTCTTCCTGCCCAAATATTACTATAATTCTGTGAAATATACATTATAATTTTCTTACTCAAGTCACAAAGTTTGGATCTGGATATAAGAATGGATCAGAACATCCCAAAGTTTTACCAGTTCTGATCCAATGTCCTACCTTTAATTCCTATATCTCCCATTTCCTCAGGTACAGCGGGTAGTGCTATCCCCCTGATAGGTATCAGCTGTTGCTCTGGTTAGAACTACTAGTGTGAGAGGGGTGAGGCAGGAAGGTGGGAGAGAAACAGCTACAGGAGTGAAAAAGATGCCAACATAGAGAAAGTGACACAAAGAAAAGTGAATCAGAATGGCAGACAGATGAAAGAGAGTTATTGGCAGTTTTTTTAAGTCCAAGAGCCAGTCCAGTTTAGGAGCCCCTCTAACTTCCTCAGCGAGGCTGCCTTCCAACCTGAATTTTTTTCAAGTATGTCTTTTAACTGGGGATAATTTTTTCCTTCAAAGTTTGAGGTTAATTAAACAAGGCATTTTGGAGATTCATAAGTCTGATAGTTGAGAGGTTTGTCACTCTGGGAAAAATCTTCTAACATATTTTTGAAATGTCACATGTTAGATGGCTCAGTTTAGAGACTCTTAATACATTTTTTGAAGTTGTCCTCAAACTCAGAAGTTGTCTGAAAGTGCCTATGAGTATCTTTTAAAACAGTGACATGGTTAATTATAGATTTATTAGTTGTGAAACTCTGAAGATTTGAAAACTCCATCAGATGTTAGCAAAGCAGGTAATCTTAGACGGTTAACTCTTTAGATATCAAAAGTTATTCCTGCTTCTTTCCCACTTGACCCTTTCTATCACCTGTGCTCTTCTTAAGTGCCACACCACTTATTTTGAATTTCTGCTCCTGGAGTTTTCTGAAGAAAACTACTGTAGTATTCATTACATACTACATACATATCTCCCACTAGGAAGGAAATTCTGAACTCTAGGCAGTTTTTAACTCTGTGTGATGTACTGCTCCCTCAGCAGCACAATCTGGTGGACATCTTCCATCTCTTTGGTGCATAAATTACATTGCCTAAACTCCCTTAAATTAGTCTCTATTGCACCCATTTATAGACATGCAGCTTCCACTGCTTTATACATCATCTCTGGCATTACTTAGAACTTAAAGGTTTTCCTCTGTAATGTGTCATTAGAAAGGTCATTTTTATAAGGATGGCAATAAGGTTTCAGATTTCAAAATCAGGAGACTTCAATGATTTCCTTTACTAAAGAACCAGTCCAGGGGAAAATCCAGCATCTCTCTCAAAGACAAGAGCTCATCATGTTTAGACCTAGAGCAGGACAGGGAATGACATTGGATCAGCATTAACAACCTATGATCAGACCTGGAAGAGGGTGGAGAACTATCTTGACCAGGAATCACTTTTTTCTCATGTAGCACTTACATAGTACTCTATAGCATTTCTCATTCTAGAAACAGAGACAGATACATAGACAATAAACAGGTAACCACGGTTTGTTTATAAGTTGGCTGGAATTTCATTAATTCATAAGGTTGAACTTAATTAGAAGAGCTCATTAATTTCTTAAATGCAGTCTATTTGCACTGACTTGGATGGGGAGCTGTGCCAATTAATAATGATTATTTTGAACAGTTGCTGTCTTTCTGAACTTACATCAAAGGTGCTCACATAGAAGATCTCCCTGGCAGGAATATGGAAGTCAGAGTTACCCTTTCCCGGGCATGTTTACAGTTACACTTGATATTATTACACATCCTGTGTCTATCTGGCTTCCTGACCCATCCTCCCCCGGATGATCTTGGAGACCTCCATGTAGGGATGGTTTGTCTGGAGATGGTGTCCTAGACCAGGTGCGGACAACTGCCAACACGTTGCGATAATGCAGTACGGAAAAGGTTTCACTTTCAGATGGTCTCCTTCCATTTGATATTTGAGATTCCCATGAAGCATACAGGCTCTCGTTTGTATTTTTAGGTGACTTTAGTGCTGGTGAATAGTGCAATGCAGACAACTGCGAAGGCTGAAGTTCTCTCTTTACACTCACAGCAGTGGAACATCCCAGGCACCAACATCACACACACAACCCTGGAAGTGTGCCTTAATCCGGTGCTGGACCAGCTCCCTATAGGGAAGAGCTAACCACTCCTTGGTCTCTGCTGACTGCCATAAAGAAGACAAAATTGTTATGTGGGCACCTGAGTGGAAGGAACTGGACTGAACACACAATGAAATATAGGCCACAGGACAGTCGGGAGCAGCCTCCTGTCACAGCCAGTGAGGACCAGAAACCAAAAAGTTACATCTGAGAGGCTGTGACTGATGTATAATTTTTTAAATTATAGAACATGACAGCTGCGGAATAACAGGCTGGCCAAACAGACTCCAATCCACTTTATTGATTTATTCCTTCCACACTCTCCTGTAATGCTCAACTTTGTTCTATGTCCACAAATCCCCTTCCAAACTATTCCCCCAATGAATAGGTTTGTAGCACTGAAAGATGTCTTCATTTTAATAACTCAGAGCTAAATGGATTACAGCCATGAGGCCACATTCGGGCCATTCCCAAAGGAGAGGAATGTCACACATTTTTATGTGCCTCTGGAGTCATCAAAGATCTGAGCAAGTTATTCAGCTACTAAACCCCGCCCCCCCATACTTAAAAGTTAATTAGGTCTTGAGGGGTCTTGGTGCTGGGTCTAGGAAAAGAATGCCCAGATGCTACAGCAGATTTAACACATTCATAGACTCTCCTAGCCAATGGCAGGAGCTACTGCGTATGTATTCTGAATGTTACAGCAGGCCAGGACCAAAGTGAATTAGCAGAGCTGTGTGGGCCCAGAACTCAGTGAAATTCCAGACTGAGGTATATTGGCTAAGCTGAGGAGGGGAGATCGCAGGACTGGAATAGCAGGGAGAGGCTGCAGGATGGGCCCAAGGCACATCAGCAGAGCCATCTGAAGGACCAAGTTTGGGAATAGCTGGGTGTAGTGCAGGTTGGGACCGAGGTGCATTGCCAAGACTGGTTGGTAGAAGCTGTGACACTGGCTGGATTAGAGGGACCATTTATGATACTATTTAACCTCAATATTTCAAAATGACAGTAATTCATATGAGATATACCATGTCAGGTACCGTTAGAAAGGTTATAATTTGCTAAGGATGTTGATATAGTTTGTGTGCATGTGTCATATTTGTATTGGCAGTTATGGACATGTTTGGTGTATCTGTATTTCAATGTGTGCTGTATTTCTGGGCAACTCCCCAGTCAGGATGGCAGCAGCAATAAGCTGCTTCATAGCCGATTAAGGAAACTCACAGGTACAATATTGCCCAAGGAGAGAAGCTGGGACTACACCTGGTGAATCACCAAGGCTTACTCATGTGACCCTAGACTCCACCTTATTTCTGTAAATTTCCACAAGCATGAAGCGGCATGGCAAAGGCCAAGGGACATAAAAGGCAGCTGTACCACATCCATTTTGTCTTCAGTTTTCAGTCTGTCTTCTTCAGTCTTTACCTATCTCTGGATCAGCTCATCTGCAACTGAAGCTGTGAATCAAAGGACTGAGATGCATCCAGGTACTGGATGTGCACCAGAGGGACTGTACAAGCTGCAAACTCCACAGTTCTACTGGAAACCTGATATATATGGACTTTCCAATCATTTGTTTGCATGTGATTGCTTTAATCCTTTAACATTTCTCTTATAGTTTGTTTCTTTCCTTTTATAATAAACCTTTAGTTTTAGTTAGTAAAGGATTGGCTGGCAGCGTGGCATTTTGAGTAAGATCCAAACCTACATTGATCTGGTAATGTGGCTGACCCTTTGGGATCAGGGAACCTTTCTGGTACAAAAGCACAGAGTTTTAAACAACTGATCTCTTTACTGGAGCCAGTGTCTGACTGGGAGCCTGAGACTGAAATACAGTAAAGCGGGCTGCGTATATTTTTGTTTTAGCTTCTTGATAAGCAGTGTGGGGAATCAGAAACACTGTTTGTGGCTGGTTGGGAAGTCTGACTTCAGTGTCACCCACCAGCGCTGGGAGAATCCGCTCTCCTTTTGCAGCCTGCCCTGACCTTAACATTTTCTAGGCATGGACAGGTCACAGAAGCCTTAGTAGCACCTGGCTTGCCTTCCTGGTTGTAGCTGTCAATGTGGATTTTACATATCGGTGGCGCTAGTACAAGAATTTCTTAGGAGGCTTCAGTCTCTCCAGTGACCTCTTCTCCTGCCCCACCAGGAACAGCTCTCACCCCCTCTCTATATGTTCTTGCACTGGTGACCTCACTGTAGTACCTGCATGGCTCCTGCGATTCAAACCCAGTCTTTCCAGGGTCTCCAGTCACTCTCACCCCTTATTAGCTTTTCACTTTTTTTTTTAACAACTAAACACAGTCCATTGCCCCTGCATCCCAGCCCAGCACTTTGCCTGCTAAATAGGGCTGCCACAAAGAATTTTAGTACAGCCCCAAGACTAGCTTTGCCCCCCACGTTTCACTTTGCTGAGCATTACATTGCTCCTCTGGAGGTCGTGAAACTTGCACTGGAAAGCAACCAGAATGGCTGCCTATCCCCAAGGATGAGGAGTGAGATACTGAGCCATTTACCTGGGACGCACATTCAAATCCATTGCAAGCTGGTAGCTGCAGGATAAGCCTGAGCCATGAGATTCTGATTGGGATACAGACCTTGCCAAAGTTAGGAGGGGCTCAGATCTGATGTCCTTGTTTGGGATCCTATTTTACAGTGTCTGCAAGCCCATTGCCCTGTCCTGGCCCTTTGGGAATCTTTGTGAAACAGGCTGGGAAACCTCATTAAATTAAACAGTGGGAATAAAAGCTTCCATCGCCCATAGCACTAGCTCACTCCCTTGCTGGCAATCTCAGCAGACTCCATGCTCATTCATACCTGCGACCCTTCCAGGTCAGGGTGGAGTGGATGCGTTTGCTTTGCTACAGCCCAGGCATTTCCTGGTCTGTATGGTGGCAATTAGAAGGTTGTCTCTAAATAGGAGGTAACCCTCCAGAAGCAGTGCCTACTCACCCCGGTCCAGCTCTCAGACCACAACGAAACATAGTCCTTTTGTTTCTAGGGCTGTCAGTCCGGCACCTTTCACCAGGACTGAAAACAACTGGAACTCAGTCCCCATAACCTAACCCCAGCAAAGATCCTCGTTCATGCAGGCGGAAATCTGCCCTGCCGTACTCCCCACCCCCATGCAGAGGGCCAGCACCATTAAATCTCACCCAAGCCCTCAGCATACAGTGTAAGTGGTAGAGAGGATTCATGGTGGCTTTCTGCCTGGGGATGAATTCTACCTTTGGTTCTGAATGTGCTGGCTTATTGGGCCTAGTTACACAATCCACATCCCTGTACCAAGAAGCAGCTTCATGGCGTGTTTTCTGCTTCAGCCTCTATAGTGGGCAAAATAAAGATGTTGGCTTCTTTTTTTCAAGTTGACCCGAGTGTTTAGGATTTGAAAGGCCTGCCAGCTGGCTATCTCAGCAGGGCTGCCCCTCTCCACGTGGATTCATAACCCACCATTACCCAAGATAACCCGAAACAAAGACAAACAGAAGGAGAGGGAGCACCAGAGCTAGCTAGCCAGCTAGAAGCTGATAGATTATAAGGTGTTTATAGGTTTGCAAAATTAAAGTCTTGGAGGCGAGACAGGTTTACACGGACAAAGAATTAATGGCTTGATGTAGCGCGAGGGGGTGGCGAGAGCAGGGAGAAGGCCCATCCATCAGCAGGTACTGATGGCATGAAGGAAGATGTGAGCATAAATCAGGGGGAGTGCAGGAACAAGCAGGATGGATAACACACAGTAGATGGTGATCTGTTATTGCCACATTCGCAGGAGATGCAGCATATGACTGGGTGCTTTGGGGTCTCATTTCCTCAACCACACAATGACCGGCATTCAGCAAAACCTCTTGGGTAGAAACTGGCATGAACCGTGGACAGGGATAGAAGCACAATCTACCCAGTTACCTCCCTACAGCACATGCCCTCCTTCAAGTCCCCTCTCCAGGCAAATGCAGGTACCATTCGTCCCTATGGGTGATAGACCCTGTCCGAGGTAGAGAAAGGCCTGGACCAGAACACAGCCTCTATCCCTCTCATACTCTAGGGACATCTGCATCTGGATCCCATCTCCAGTTTTGCTGCGATCTCTGAAGGGCACCAAGTGTATCCACTAGTCTTCTTAGAGGTTTAACTCTCTGGTCAGTAATGGACTGAAATGGAACAGAAAGGACCTCAGGGTAACATCTCTGCTGCAGAGCAGTTCCGTAACACACCTCATCTCGACCTTTCCCCAGGACTATTCCAGTGTCGGCACTGGGGGTTGCAGATCCCAGTGTGAGGCTTGACTCCTCTCTCCCCTGTCCTTTCATTCTGACGCATGTTGCTTATTCAGGGAGCGTGGAAAAACACACGGGGGAAGTTAAACAAACAAAGAAAAAGACACCTCACATTTCTGAACCTCTGACAAGGCTTGGGTCAAAGCTTCAGGTTGGTTCTGATTTCAGCCCCTTGCTCTAGTTGGTGACTGCGATTCAAGCACTCTTGGGCCCACCTTATCCGGCAACTCAGAGAGCTTGCACAGAGCAGCCCCTTGTGTTTTTCTCTCCTTCAAAGGGAAATGAAACCTTACACGTTTAATTGAAGCCAATTTCCTCCATGTTGTCAGGTTAGCAGAGGGGATTAGCCAGGGCTGTGGCTCAGTCCTCTGGAGACACCCGAACTTTTCAACATGTAAAGGCAGCCCTGGAGTGGGAGAGGAGAGACGAGGGGGAGCTGGTGGTGATCGGGCTTGTCAGAAGCCTGGTGAGATACATAAATCTCCCAAGAACATCAAGGGCTTTGTTATTGTTATTATTATTAAAGCTGCATTTTTAATGAAATCTGAAACATATGAATTCTCTTTCATCAGAGCCCCCCGCCCCCCGCCTTGCCTCCCTGCCCGTGATCTCAGAAGGAAAGGGAAACGGGAAGGAGACATGAGGAGGGCTCCTGCAGGACAGACTGTAGAGTAGGTATGCTGCAACTGATTCATGTCACTCCAGCATGCCCACCGGCAGCCAGGCCTTTAAAGGGAATTGCTTTGGGGGCCGCAGGTCCTTCGCTGGGGCTTTGCCTGCCTGGATTTCACCCGCTGCCCAGGCTGCAGTGAGAAAGCTGGGACTGGCAGCCAGCCTGAAAACTGCGGACTGGCCCCTGGGGTGAGCAGGAGGATGAGAGGAAGCTGGGGTGGTGCAGTGTGAAAGAGAAACGAGGTAGCTTTCCTGGGGCAGAAAGAAAAAGACGGGGCAGTAAGGAGTGGATGAAGGGCAGCGCGGCATTCTGGGGCAGATATGCGGATCCTTCCTATCTCCTGTGTGGCTTCTCGCTCCATACTCAGACATGAGTAGCACCTCTCCTGAGATGCTTCCTTCTCCTCAGGATGCATTGACTCTGGAGCAGTGACCATTGCATTTACCACAGAGACACCCCAAGTGGCAAGAGTCACAGGAGGATACCCCATCCTCCCACTTCAGATTCCCTCCACACCTCAGACCCATCCGCCTCAAGGCCTAGTATCCCACCCATCCTCTTTTCACTCAGGGCTAGCATCCTTGGAGTTTTGAAGCCTTCTTGCTGTCCTAAAATCCTTGCATCCTGGCTAGACAGGAATTTCTCCAGTTGTCCCCCACCCATTGCACTTCACCTCGGTTCTGCTCACAGAGTCTAATGTTTTGTATCTTAAAAACAATTGGTATTTGTGAGGGGAAACATATAGGCTTTACAAAACCAGTGCTTGGGACTCCTGACTCAGGCCTGAGGGCTGAATTTCTCACGGCCCATTACTAAACCTACTTTTCTCCTGTTTCTGTGGCTGAGCCTAGCTGACTGGCTGGGTCTGTAGTCCAGTGTTCACGGAGGGAACTAGGATTGATTCTAAGAAAAGAGTTCTTGTCTGGGATTTACCTGGGAAACGGTAGGTGGGAAGACTCAAAAAGAAACAGTAAAATGTTTTTTAAGTACATCAGAAGCAGGAAGACTGCTAAACAACCAGTGGAGAAACTAAGGCCTTTTCTACGCTAACACTTATGCCAGCAAAACTTTTGTCACTTAAGATCAGAAAAAAACACCCACCTGAGCAACATAAGTTTTGCCAGCACAAGCGTTTCTGTGCACAACGCTATGTCGGCGAGAGAGTGTCTCTCACCAACATAGCTATTGCTACTCATTTAGATGGTTTATTATGTTGGTGGGAAATCTCTTGCCCATCGACATAATGCAGCTACACATGTGCTCTTACAGTGGGTCAGCTGTACTGATACAGCTGTGATGCTGCATGCTTTAATTGTAGAATAGCACTAAATGAATTCTTTGCATCAGTCTTCATGGCTGAGGATCTGAGTGAGATCCCCAAACCTGAGCCATTCTTTTTAGATGACGAAACTGAGGAACTGTCCCAGATTGGTGTTTCATTAGAGGAGGCTCTGGAACAAATTGATAAATGAAACAATAATAAGTCACCAGGACCAGACGGTATTCATTGAAAAACTCAGAAGTAACTCAAAAGTGAAAATGTAGAACTAGTAACTGTGGTATGTAACCTATCATTTAAATCAGCTTCTGTTCCAGATGACTGGAGGATAGCTAATGTGACACCAATATTTTTTAAAAACTCCAGAGGAGATCTTGGCAATTTTAGGCTGGTGAGCCCAACTTTAGTGCCAGGCAAACTGGTTGAAACTATGGTAAAGAACAGAATTATCAGACACATAGATGAATATGATTTGGTGGGGAAGAGTCAACATGGTGTTTGTAAAGGGAAATCATGCCTTACCAATCTACTAGAATTCTTTGAGTGGGTCAATAAGCATGTGGACAAGTGGGATCCAGTGGATATAGTGTACTTAGACTTTCAGAAAGCCTTTGACAAGATCCTTCACCAAAGGCTCTTAAGCAAAGTATGTGGTCATGGGATAAGAGGGAAGGTCCTCTCCTGGATCAGTAGCTGATTAAAAGAGGGGAAACAAAGGGTAGGAAAAAATGGTCACTTTTCAGAATGGGGAGAGGTAAATGGTGGTGTCCCCCAGGGATCTGTACTGGGACCAGAACTGTTTAACATATCCATAAATGATCCGGAAAAAGGGGTAAAGCATGAGGTGGCAAAATTTGCAGATGATACAAAACTACTCAAGATAGTTAAGTCAAAAGTCCAAAGACTGAGATGAGTTACGAAGGGATCTCACAAAACTGGGTGTCTGGACAACAAAATGATAGATGAAATTCAATTTTGATAAATGCAAAGTAATGCACATTGGAAAACATAAAACACATAAAAAATGATGGGTCTAAATTAGCTGTTACCACTCAAGAAAGAAACCTTGGAGTCACTGTGGATAGTTCTCTGAAAGCATCCACTCAGTGTGCAGCAGCAGTCAAAAAAGCTTACAATATTGAGAATCATTAGGAAAGAGAGAGATTATAAAACAGAAAATATCTTATTGCCTCTTTATAAATCAATGGTATATCCATATCTTGAATACTGCATGCAGATCTGGTTGACTCATCTCAAAAAAGATACATTGGAATTGGCAATGGTAAAGAAAAGGGCAAGTAAAATGACTAGGGGTATGGAAAAGCTTCTATATGAGGAGAAATTAATAAGACTGGGACTTTTCATCTTGGAAGAGAGACAACTAAGGGGGGATATGATAGAAGTCCATAAAATTATGACTGGTGCGGAGAAAGTAAATAAGGAAGTGTTATTTACTCCTTCTCATAACACAAAAACTAGGGGTCACCAAATGAAATTAATAGGCAGCTGGTTTAAAATGAACAAAAGGAAGTGTTTATTCACACAAAGCACAGTCAACCTGCGGAACTCCTTGCCAGAGGATGTTGTGCAGGCCAAGACTATAATGGGGTTAAAAAAAGAACTAAGTAAGTTCATGGAGGTCCATCAATGGCTATTAGCCAGGATAGGCAGGGATTGCTGTTTGCCAGAGGCTGCAAATGGGTGATGGGGGCACTGGCCACTGTCAGAAGACAGGATACTAGGCTAGACGGACCATTGATCTGACCCAGTGTGCCCGTTCTTATGAAGAAGGTGGTGAATGGGCTGAAGGAGTCACTCCTTGCCTGGCACCAGCTCAGATTTGATTAGCATTTGCTCCTTACCTGCGAGGTCCCAGCCAAACCACAGACTGTGCTTCTTGTCTAGGTTAGATTTGGGTTACTCGCCCGCTTGCTTTAGGGCTTTTCTCCTGATTGTGGCTGTCGTGATTCCAATCCGGGGACTATGGGCATGGCTCCACTGCAAAGAAAAACCTGCGATGCTAAGTCTCGGAGCTTGGATCAATTGACTCAGGCTAGTGGGGCTTAAGTTGCAGGATCAAAAACAGCAGTGTAGACATTCCCACTCAGGTTGGAGCCCAGGCTCTGAGACCAAGAGGGAATGTCTGCACTGCTGTTTTTAGCTCCACAGATCGAGCAACGCGTGTCTAAGTCAATTGATCAGGGCTCCGACATTGAGCACAGTGGGTTTTTCTTTACAGCAAAAGCACCCTGTAAGCCAGCTTGGCCCTGTGCTTATGCAACAATCATGTATAATGGTGTCCTCTCTCACATACGTATGTATATACATCCATGTGCACACAGTTACCCACATGTGTTAGTATACAAATGCATAGTCACTCCCACAAGGACACTCACAAAATCATACAGGCATGCTCACACCTATTGTTAGCCACACTTGGTTATACACACACTTGCATGCACATTCATACGGACACGTCCTAGGCCACATATTTGCAAACAGATTTCATGCCAGCCTGATTGCTTGGCAAGGAGGCTTTTGCCATCATGAACTGCAGCTGCTCCTTTCAGGGAAATAATGGCCCTGGGGAAAAACGCACTGGATGAACCAAGCACCTTTGTCTCTCTCAACAGGGCCTGGGTTGTGTTTGTTTTCCTTTCAAATTGCTTCTAAGGCTGGTTATTATTGAACAAGAGCTCCGCCAGAACTCATCTGTGCCTAGGTGGCTCTGTATCGTAGAACGAGACAGCTGAGAAAGAAGGGGCTGTGGCAGTAGATGGCTTTGGGAGTAGCAGGCACGCTCTGGCTTTGCTTTGATTTTAATTTACCTCCGCACTCTCCCTAGGCCAAGGGCTTGGGCTGGAGGTGGACAATGCTGCCAGATCTTCTACTGGATCTGAAGAAAAGTCACAGCCAGAATCCATCTCTCTCGCCAGCAGCATCTGGGTTTAGATATGAAAGGGGCTTCCAAGTCTGCACCGCGTTGCCATTATTGCTTTGGATCTACCAGGTCCCTCGTGGTCTGTTTCTCCTAGGTCTGTCAGAAGCACAGTTGCAAGAGGGGAGATATGGCTGAGTCATTCTGAGCATGGCACATTTTTCAGCTTGATAGGCTGGAGTGCACCCACTGAGCTATGATCCGAAGGGAGAGCTTAGGTTTCCAGGATGGCACAAGGCCAGCAGCCATCTCTGCTCTCGTGTGGTACACTTCCCCTGCCGGGATCCCAGTATCTGCCCACCATGCTATTCCAATCCTGGCACCCCACACAACGCTGCCCAGAAACCACAAGCCAAACCTGCAACCCTCACTCCCCCCACATCTCTGCTGCTGCACTGAACCTGCTGTACCCTTACTATTCTATTTCTGGGCCTTTCCTAAGCCAAGGCCTAAGCCAAAATCATACCAAACTGTGGTGGTTTCCTGAGGCTCATAAATGGGGATTTGTCTAAGCAACATTAACGTCAGAGCCAAGATGTCAACTCGGGTCTCAAAGGCCTTGTTTTGTAAAGGTGGTGTTGTCTAGACCTGTTCTGGGTGTGCTTAGATGACAAAGTGGTAAGCATCGGCGGCAGAGCTGAGCGAATTTTTCTGTCCAAAATGTTTTTCTGGTAAAAGAAGAAGAAGAAAAAAAAAGATTTAGCAACATTAAAACGTTTTGCAAATTCATGTCAATTTCATTACAATGTTTATGTAAAACAAATATTTTGATTTTTTTGGTTCCAACGTTTCTTCGAGTTTATTTTAAATATTTGAAAAAACACATACAATTAAAACAAAATATTGTATTAAACCTGAAATCTGAGAGGGGTGTCAGGGCAGGGGGTTGTTTGTTTAATTTTCAATTTGCCAAAAAAAAACCCATTTCCAGTTCTACCCAAACAATTGTTTGGAGTTGCCAGAGAATCAAAATATCCCATTATTGGCCCAGCTCTAATGAGCAGTGGAGTCATGAGAGCAGAATTTGGGTTATATAGGCTACTTCATACTAAGGCACCATATCCAAGAAGATACCAGCAGTGCTGAGACCGAGCAGGCAAATGCATCTATATTCTGCGCTCAACAATGATAGCCCGTGAGCATTCACACCAGTTCTCTGGAGAAGGGATATTGCCAAGGACGCTGGGGTTTCTCTTTTCAAAACGCACCTGGAGTGTGCACAGTGAGGGACAAAAAGGACCCTGGTTTAACATCTCACCTAGAGGTCAGCATCTTTAGTGCCAGTGCAGCATCACATCTTTTAGTTCTGCTGGATGTAAACCCAAGTCCTGGTGTGAGATTTGAACCCACAATCATCAGCCTTCTGGCTATAAACCATAGTTCAGTGGTGTCAACCACACAGCTGCTAAACTCCATACTGAAACCCCCCAGCCAACTGATATCAACTGGTGTAATAAGCCCCTGTTTATCATTTTTTGGTGCCATCAAGTGGTAACATTGTGTATGACTAGGCTTAGCAGAATTCGATATTTTGATGGGCAGTATCAACCTTTACTGTAGGCTTTTTTTTTACATTTGTATTGATTTATATTTTCACAGTTGCATGACGTTATGGGAGGCTAGACAATTGTTTAATGAGAACAGATGTTGAGATTCAAAGAGTTAAACTTTATAAACAGTTGAAACACAAGTTATGAACATCACGTCAAAATATACAAAGTAAATACCCATACATCAACAAACCATACCCGTTTTTATTATCACATTCACTAGTCCATTTGTAAAAAGCCTAATTCAAACATCTAAATCACTAGATTTTGACTCTAATAAGTTCTCAACCAGCATTTTTCATACTTTGCCTATCTACACATTTCAATTATCAATGGAAATATATTTTCATCAGGGTGCGTGTGTACAGTGAAATTGTCATTGACCGACCTTGACTGATAAACCTCTAGCCCTTCCAAGCCCATGAATGACTGGTTTAAAAACATCTATGCTGTGAGCCATTTCGAGCTCTTGTCTCACTAGGTCTCATGACAGCTGGGCATGACGCAACAACAGCATGAGTGACAACTGACATTTCTTTTGTGTACTTGCATGTGGAAAAATCTCTTCCTGTGGCAAAAGAGCCTATTTCCACAGGTTTGTGAAAACCAAAAATTTCATTTGCATTCACCCTAGATCATTCCATGAAAACGGAGGGTGATTTCTGAGGATGGAAAAGTGTAAGCCCAACAAACAACGGTGACAGGGCACTGTGAAAAAATGATTCTGCCCTACAAGAGGCAACGTTTCACCTTGAGTCAAATTGGTGAAGATCCGTGACAAGCAGCGAGCACATATGGCTGGCTTTACTCTGGTTTAGTGATGTGGTGGCATCCCAAGTCCCACCGTTCCGAAGAGCCGCTTCAGCACAGGGGCTTGAGAGACAGTTATGGGGAAACTGGATGAGACTGGGGAAACCTCCCCAGAGAAAGCTCTGTGAGGTGTGCTCCTTAGAAGGGTCAAGGCAGGAAGAGAATGGCCTTTGCTCTCCTCCCCTGGAGAGCCCTGCACCAGAGGGCTGAGCAAGCCACAGATTCGAGCAGGACGGAAAACGAGGCTGGACCTTGGGAAGGATAGAAATCACCTCAGCCATAAACACTTTGTGATAAAGCTTCTTTCTGGGGTTTTCAACAGCCCTTATTGCCCACAGGAGAGCTGAGTCACAGAGAGCTTTTCATACTCCACTTCCTGCCATATCCTCCTCCCCAGCCCCCTTCTCTCGCCCCTGGCTCCTTCGTTGCCCCTCGATCTCTCATCAGACAGATGGTGCTGGCTTTATTTTTTCAGCGTGGAAGAAAGTGAAAATCTTTGATGCCAGGAAATGAGGAGAATATTTTGTTTTCCAAAAAGAGACCAGAAATATGAAATCAGTGAGGTCCTTGCTTCTTTTCTGGCCCTTCCCTCTCTCACTGTGTCTCCCTCTCTTCTTTTCCCCTTGTCTCCTCCCATTCACCATCTCCTTGACAAGGTGAATTTCCTGACAGAGCGAGTTGTCATCTTTTCAACACCTCATTTTCCCCCCTTTCTCCTGGTGCACAGGGAGTGCCTCTTCCTGTTTACACACCTCTGGGTTTCAGACAGGAGGTGAAACAAAAACATCTTTCATTCAACAGAGGAGAAGGAGTGGGAGCTGGAACAATCCCAGGCTATGAGATTAGTCATGTCCCCTCTCCCTTCTCCGCCTGACCCTCACACAGGGGTCAGGTTATCTACATTTACTCTTCCTCCAAACTCCCACCATTCCAATGGGATTGTTACTCTTAAAGCAGTGTCATTTCCCACCCCCTTATCCCGACAGCAGGGGATGAGGGGATATTGCCAGAGGTTGTGGAGCTAAGAGGGGATGAGAAGGGGGAGCTGGAGCACCACAAATCTGATACCTTCCTATCCATGTGTTCCCCCCCAGAGAGGGTTTGCGTTTGGGCAGCCCCCAGTGTGCTCTCCTGCTGACTAGGATTTTAGAACAACTCAAGTGGAGACAGCCACTGAGGAATCCAGCCCAGGTTTTTACATCAGCCCCAGCGTGTGCCAAGTTGGGAGGCTTTGGGAGTGTACAGCATCACCAGTTCTGTGGAGACCCCCCAGCCTGACTGGATGCAGCCAGTAAAACTGACAAGCCCTTCTTCTCTGTCCTGAGTCCTAGTGCAGTTATTCCAGGCTCGCAGTGATGCATCCCCCTCTCCCCCAATGTGGTCAATATTTTGCTTATTGAATGACAGGAATTCAATGAGCAAGCCCTGCACAGAATGGCCTTAGCCAGTTCCCTCCCTCTCTGTGTTCCCTAGGGATTGCCTCTCCTCTGCCCCCAGGGAGAAATTTACCATCCAGTTTATGGCCGGAGATAGCTACTGGCTGGCGTTCACCTCTCTCCTTCCGCCTGGGATCATCAGCTCTTTCCACAGCAGCCTGACAGCACGAGCTGCTGGGGATGAATTTCATCCATGTTATTACACGGCCAGGCAGGCTGTGAAGCTGAGTTTTATCGATGACACACGGGAACCCGGCTGGAAGAGCAAAGCCCGTAGAAAGCCACCCACCTGACCTATGTGATCCTTTCGCTGTGCAATTTAGCAAAGGCTGGACCTGTCGCAGCCACGTGTATGCACAATGGGGAGAGAAAAGTGTTCTCTGTAGCGGCACAGTCAGACTCTCAGTGCTTTTAACTGCAAAAAGCCCCCACCCTTCTCCTGTCCTTCTCTTTCTAGAAAAGGATAGTTTCTGCCTGGGGGGGTTGCCTCCAGAACTGCGCTCCAGGGAGATTCACGACTGCTTTCTATCTACACAAAAATATATGATAGACAACTTTGCCAACAAGAAATGTGTGTGTATCCTGGAATCGTTCACCCCAAGGCCTGTACATTGCATGTGCCAAAGCCTGTGTACTATGGCAATCTCTGATGGCCAAAGAATTCTTGGGAGGCCACCCTTCAAGCTCTATCAATAATGTTTGGCTTCTACCAGTGTCTCACTTGAGGGCTCTGTGGCCCTGCTAGCCTGAAGGACCGACCAGGGCACTGAACTCTAGTACCGTGCATTGCAGAAACACTGACTGCAAGGCTAGTTCCACACCGAGAGTGCTTCACTTGAACTGGACAGGACTAGTGCAAGGTGCAGGCATGACAGAGCTGGAGAGTGAAGTTCCCTAATTATCTCCAGCACAGGGAGAGCACAGGGGCAGGATGGGGTGCTCCCCTCACATTGCTGCATGAAATGGGCCTCACCTGTGATATGGAGACCCACCTCTGGCATTGAGAGGAGAGCTTGGGCTCCAAGGACCATTCACTCCTTGACCTCTCCCTTGAGAGTGCATGAAAGTAGGTTAACAAGTGCCACAAACTAGCAGTGATGGTGTTTTGTGGTGTGGATACATCCCACTGAAAACTGGACCAAGACCTAAGCATTTCACACAAGACCACCAAACCGCTATCAGAGGGGGATGACTATTGCTCGGTACTGACCTGGGATTGGCAGCCTGCTGGAGAAAGTCCCTGTATCCCATTCCTGATCCCTGGAACCATCCCATCCCACTGGTTATAGTTGCTTGTTGTTACAGTTGGTATCTGATATTTTTTATTCATATGCATCATAGTTACCACTCACTCTTATGATGTGACAGAAAACATACCAGGCAGAAAAGTAAAATTCGCTGAGTCAGGTGGGATTTTGTGCTACTTGGGGGACTGTGTCCTACTTTCTGGTGTTTCTTTTTTCTTGTTGACAATACTCCAAGGGCAATGACTTCAAGGATATCAATCCTTTGTCCTTCACAGGCAGCCGGGACTCATTGAGATGAGGCTTCCCTGTTGGATTCTGGACTGGAGTGTGCATTAAAAATGTCGATTGCTCTCTCATTATAATGAAATGTTTTAAAAATATCTTTTCAAATTACTTCCTGGTGGCAAGTAGAGTAAAATCATTCAGGGAAAACTCAGAACATGAAATTTTAATTGCCACCTTGTGAAAGGCAGTCCTTCCTAAGTTAGTGGAGTTACATTTTTCTGTCAGAATAACAAGCTCTCTCTCTCTCTTTGCAATGCCATTGATGTGAGAAAGAAAAGAAAAGAAAAGAACAGAAAAGAAAGACATTATCTGCACAGATGCATTAAATGTGGTGTTACCATTCCATTAAATGTTCTTTCCAATCAGAGATGGCCTTTGGTTAAACGTTGTAAGTGGTGAGAATTGGGTTTCCTCAAGCAAATCAGGAGAAACATTTCACTTATCACATCAGTAGTGAGAGGCACCCTGGGCATTAGGTTCCTACCACTCTTTACACTTTTGCTTCTTTGACAAAGTCTTCCTGATATTTGTCTTGATCATTCTTGATGCTGCATTATCACTAGAGCGTGAGCAAATAATTCATAGTAATCAATTAAATGGATGAATTTTGCTTAATTTTCTGTTAGCAAATTGCTAGTGGCAGCTTTTGATTTTAAAAAAAATTAAGTCCAAAATATTCCCCCAAATAGTTTTGGGCAATAATTCTGGGCCTGTAAATTGCTCATGAGCACTGTGTTGCAATTATTTCAGAGTTTGGGCTGTGTTGGTTAGTTTGGTTTGGACACATAAATCACAGGGCACTGTTTCTGATCCCTGACTGGATGAGTTTAACTCTTAGACTCAGATTTTTGATGCAAATACTTTTTTAAGAGTTCAAACTGTGTTCTTGGCAAATATTCTTTCACACTGGTATAATGTTTAGCATTTACGTTGGATTATCTGAGGTTGGAAGTGTATGCTGATACCCAGTGGGGATTCAGCAGTCTGAAGGAGTCCAGTCCCTCCTCAACATCATTTCAGGCATTGTTAGCAGATGATTTGGTGTTGGGACAGTGCCAGATAAATCCCACACCAAGCTCCTTCTCTAGTGAAAATAGATTCTTGCTACTCCTTTGGTGAGTAGGTACCACAGTGATCTGGATAGCAAAATATCCCTTCTCACCATAGGCTTCCTGCATTTGGAACTAATTCTTCGGACAACTGTTACCAACTACGAACCTCAGAAGCTGGACTGAACAGAGAATAAATTATTTCTGCTGGAGTGACAAATACATCAGACCTTTGGTGTGTCTTTGAATAGTCTTATTAATCATCACAAAACTCAGAATACGTAATTCCAACATGAGCATATTAGCAGCCAGTTCCAGTATAGAGCAAGTCTGCAGGGTATGACAATATGGCACCGTGTCTCAGAATATACACAGCTCTCCTGCAGCTGTTGGCTATAACGAAATATCATCATTCAGACTATGCACATCCTATTCTACAATTATGTGAGTCTCAGGATCACCCAGAAAAAGCCAGCTTGCTGCTTAGATGGCAGACAGAAAGTACATTTAAAAAAAAAGAATTAAATGTGCCATCAAAATGTACGGAGTTCTTTTGTGTTATTAGCTCTTAAAGCTGAAGGAAATATACCTGAGAGCCCCAGGCCTGCTAATGAACTCTGTGTTCCCTTATCTATTTATTTGCTAACGAGTGTGTTAATATCACTACTTGCCTGTAGCACTAATAATGTACCTATGGAGATGTTTTCCAGCGAAGATTGCCCTGTCCTAAACCCATTGAGATTTCTTCCTTTCTCTAGAGCGACTGAGATTTCAAATGGCTTCAGAGTGTGTCATGGGAGGGAGAGCCTCGCAGCCCCAGGGAGGGAAGACTAAACATAGTGACACCACTTGGCATATTTCCTCTCAGAAACGTAATTCTAAAAACTCTTCAGCTTTTCCTGCTGGCTCTCTGAGCACACACAATACAGGTACACAGCCCTCGCAGATGTGCATTCGCTCCATAGCCACTCGCCTTTCCCTGTAAACAAAAGAACTCTGCTGGACTGAAAGGTCGAGAGCAGAACTGAGGAGGAACCCATTAGAGGTCTCCAGCAGTGAATAGAGCTCTGCTGGTCCACAGGCAAAAATACATTAGCTCCTCAATACCAGCGAAGAGTCCTTAGGTCTAGTGAACAAGTCTGTTCTATCTTTGTGTATGTTACTTTATACCATGCTCATCTGAGCACCAGTGTGGCATTGGGAACTGAGCGACCATTTAAGCTTGAAACGTTACCTTGCTTCCCAAATCCTGGGGGGAAGGGCTCCCTTGTTTCTGAGATGTTCACATTTCTCCCAGACAAGTGCAACTTCCTTGCCCCTGTCCTCCCCACGATGCCATTCAGCTCCCTCCGTTTTCCAAATAACACCATAGCTACAGCTTGACTTTAGCTTGTTTTTTGATCAGAACATCCCTTTTCTCAGCAACAAGGTAGGGATTATCGCTCAAGTGTGCCTTCATGTCACCAACCCCACAATCAACTGTGCAAGCCACCCGGGCCTTTGGCTTCTGTTTGGTCTCATCGGACTGAAATTCATATACCCATATTAATGTACATCACTATATGCTTTTCTGATTGTACCCATTCAGATTGGACATGTATGAATCTATATATAGAACTAAAGCATTTCATAGCCTCCTTTCCCAGCACTCATTGGGACTAGTATAGAACGTGAGCTGTATTTTCCAGGAGGTCTATCTTGCATTCTTTGTTCCAAAGTCCTGGTCCGGAATATGGAGACAGTTCACATGAGGGCCAGGGTGGTAGAGGTAGGCATGCAAGAACGTCTTTCTGATTTTAAATTGAGGGGTGTTCTTGAGAATATACAAGGATCAATGAATCCAAAATGCTAAAGAGCTACAGCAGGTATTGGGAGAGAGAACAAGAACATAAGCCCGTGAATAGTAATGGTCCAGGACATTTATTTGCAGCCTACTCTATCCATATAGGTAACACACCTCTGCATAAGTGGCAGGGGCAGATTCTCAGCAGGCGAGGATTCACCTGATGTAGTGAAATCCCTGGGTGGTATAAAACTTGAATAGTCAAATCTATGCCACCTTTCCCTTGCTGAGACTAGGAGGCATTCCTGATGGGATAGAGAGCATGGCTGGGAGTGGGGGAGGACATGGTCAGAGAACAATGCACTCCAGTGATCCCTGCCTGACAGAGAGATCCCTTGGGGACCGTTCCAACCAACACAATTTGGAGCAATCCTTAGGTAGCTCTTAGGAACACCAGGGTCCTGTGCTAAGTGGAGTAGAAAGATGGCTCCCAGCCAGCTTTCCCTCCCACGCAAGGTCTTGAACTGCATACAGCTTGGCTTGAGCCAGGGTTCTTGCCCGGGATCTGATAAAATGCACAGGGAATGGGGGGTTTTCGGTTAAAAAGAAACCTAAAAACATAGCAGAGAATGCATATCTGTTCTCAGTATCATCACCACCACTGTTCTCATCACTCATCTAAGGTTCTCAGATATCATAGAGATGGGCACAGTGAAAGAAAGGACTATTTAAAGAACTAAAGAAAGATTTTTTCCCACTGGAGACGTGCTTTTCTTTTCTTCCCCAAAGAACATCAACCATTTGCACTTGGAAACAGGAAAATTACCTCTCTTATTCCATCTTTCTTTTCAGCAAGCTCCTGGCTTCATACAGTTTTTAACTGCTGATAACAGGCAAATCAAATATTATTAAGGTAACTAACAACTTACAGCCAGCCACTGGTTGTCAGCATCTTAACTCTGGGATTCTTATCAACAAACAGGTTTCTTTGTCTTCAGATATACAGGTTGCAGGATAAGTATCCTTGAACGTATTCTAACTAGTGTATCAATTCAGTTATACTTCAGCGTGCATGCATGTGTGTGTGTGTGTGTAGCTTTATTGATTCTAAACCACTGCAGTGTGGAGAGTTTGTATAACCTCAGATGAGGCACCCCAGCCAGGAAAGCAGGATCCTCAAGCATCTGATGGATCAATAGCTTTCATAAACCAGACTGAAAAATAGGGCAGAGCAATAATGACAGCGGAAGTGCCAAGTACACTTACAGAAGAAAAACAATTTGAGGATGACCAAACAGCAGCATTGATCAGACAGCCCCCATTTTCCCGTTTTTATTTTTCACTGCAAAAGTAGTCAGCTCACCCAGGACGATACAAGGCTTTATTTAAACAGAAACGTAGTTATGTGCAGAATATTGTGTTGCTGCTCATTGCATTTAGAGGGTGCTAGTGCTCCTTAGAGAGAACCCTTACTTTAATGAGTTAGATTGTGTTGGCAGACTACCCCTTCTTGGAGTGAAAGATTGTGAGGCCTGGAAGACTGTGAATCTAAGGAAATATGGAAGAGTTGTGGATGTGAATTGAGAGGCTTGCAGTGAATATTCTGCACATTGCCTGTCTGTCCGAGAATGTTTAGGGATGAGGGAAATCATCCCTTCTCGCACTGAACCCGTCTCCATCGCCAACATGACACAACAGTAAATCCAGACCTATGAGTCCCTTGCAGCTGCATTGCTTCTTGTCTTTGATCTACGCAGAAAATTCTTGATGAACCATCATGCCTTAGACAGCCTGGATGGGTTGCTGCAATAGGACTTGGCATAGCTATCGTGACATGCTGTGGGGCTTCCTGGGAAAACAGCACACCTGAAACATATCAGCCGGCCTGAAAATCCAACCAACATTGTGGTTTTGACATTATGAAAACAAGCTGAATCAGAAGAGCCTTCCAGAGAAAGACCTCCCCATGGATCATAGTTGTTGTAAGGGTCTGGTGCTGTTCAGTTAGCAGTGTCTGTAAATAGCCCTGAGTAAGAAGCTTGGCCAGTAGAAGTGGACCTAGTTATTATTCTGGTTATTATGTGATGAACACCACGATGGTAGATAGGAGATGTTTTTTCTTCCACAAGAGCGCTGTTAACCGTGCACAGACCAATGCACAATTGAAGATGTCAGGATATGTTTAGAGTCCCTTGCTAGAGAGCCAAGACGTGTAGCTCATTAATATCTAAATCTTAAAGGTGGCACAATTCCACAGAGACTTGCTTTCCTGGAGTGACAGGTGTATATCACAGAGGCTGCATGAGTTGTGTTTTGTGGTTGGAAATAAGCATATGCCATTCTTGGTGGTACCTGAGAAGGACATGCTCTGCAGGTACTGTGTCTGTGATAGATGTCTATATGTGCCAAGCACTATGGGGCCTGGAGCTCTGTACCAGATATGCCAAGCTGTGCCTGTTACCTGGGGCTATAATGAAGTCTAGCAGGGCATCTATTAGACAGCCTGTCAAGAAGTTAATGAAGTTTGCTGAGTCCTGCAGCAATCAGTGTCGGCCAGAACACGTCTGGGGGCAAATAGGTTAGTTTGAGTTACCTAGTGAATTGCTGTAGCATGCCAGATCCCTGTTAAAAGAACCAGGAAAAAGTGGGGTTATGAGGAGTTGGCCTACCCAAGAGTTGTGTTTTCTTCATTTGTTAACAGCAAATTCAGGGACTACAGTGGGTTTATGTGCAGGCAGTTAGAATGGAAATCAACCTAAGGAGAAAAGCAGGAGGGCAGTTTCACTTATCGATCTCTGGTTATCTTTGCTCCTAGTTCTGTCTGGTGAAAATGACAATTAATTAACAAAAATCACCATCCTTTTCCAGATTTCCCAGAATGTTTGCTTAGAGTTTTGGAGCCAAGGTTTGCTTCACTTGTTAATAACCCAGCTCACTGGTCCATGTTCTAGAAAAATGCATGGCTTTTCGAGACCAGTCCTCATCACCAGCTAGAAGTTGTATTGGCAATATTTTCCTGACTGCGCCACTGCATTGTTCCCCTCATATCTCTGTGGAGATTCACCATGACTCCATGCTGTCCAATATCAGAAGAGAAGGTCCTCCATTGAGCTTCATGCAGAGAAACAAACCTGTAAAATATGCCCTCTGCCTTCCATTGCTCCTATCCCATCTGTTCCATAGAGCTGTAAAAAAATCAGGGTGACCCTGCCATCTGTTTAGAGTTTGCTTTGAAAAGAAAGAGAAACCAATCTTCTTGGACAACAGCTCCTAGAACCTGTTACTCATCTGCTGATCCTCTGCAGCCTTGGCAAAAGGAGCAACTCAGTAATGATTTTTCAGAAAACCAGAGTCCAGAGGAGAGCCCACATTACAATTATTCTTCAGTTACATAGGTAATTTTAACTGGGATTAGCTGATCCTGTCTGGTAATTGAAGCCAGGAGGTCGATGGCAGCTATACTGTTATTATCACCATATGCCACTGGAAAAAATGGGTGATGGCTGTCTTTTAAAGTGGTTTTCAAAACCCTCTTATTCAGTCTTCCGAGGTATGTATGATGAAAGAAACTGACAGGCAGAGAAAGAGAGAGAGAAGAATGTATAGAGAAATGAATAACAAAACGAGATAGATCTAGTCAGATAGAGTGGAGAGAAAGATGGACAGTTAGAAAGAGGGACATGGCTAATGAGAGATGGATCTGATTTTAGGATTGAATTCTCCCACTCAGAGAAGCTGGGGCCCTATTCTTCCGCGGTAACCCCAAATGCAGGCAATGGTTGTTTCTCACATTCAGCACTGAAAGGACAGAACTCATTATTTCTATAGGCTGCTCATGTGCTGGGATCACACTCCGTCCTGCTGACCAGTATGGTCTCATTTTTCCTTGTGTTCCTCTGTTTGTCTATATCTGTCTGTTTTCTCTTGCTTGGTACTTAGATTGTGAGCTCTTTGGGGTTCTTTGTTCCATGTTTGTACAGCACCTAGCACGACAGGGTCCTGGTCCATGACTGGGGCTCCCAAGCGCTACTGCAACACAAATAGCAACATTCATAATAATAATTCTATCTTAGATCTAAACACCTCCTGCAACAAAAAGGATTTTTAAAAATAATTCCTCACCATCTTACAGTGTTTGGGAGTGCCTGCTGTTGACATAGCTGGGTATGTGGACGTCTGTCACAGCAGTAGCTCAACTGTTCAATGCTGGCTATGAGCCAGTTTGGAAATAAAAGGCCTTCAAGCTGGCCATTGAGTACCCATTACTGCCACCCTAGTAACCAAGCAGCTGTGTGAGCTCTGCCACTGTCTGTAAGCAATGGGACAGAACCTGCACTCAAGAGGCAGCTTGGGCTGCATGTCAACTTGTCTCAGTATTCAGCTCCTTGGAGAAATTATCATGATCTCCATGTGATAATCAACTTCTACCCAAAACCTGGAAAAACAAACACATGCATCTTCATTCTACAAATACAAATATTTGGAACCGAGAAATTGCTATGGCAATTATTTCACCCAGTTTCTTCGTATGAATTTAAAAGCTGATTGCACAGTGATATACATAGTTGTATAAACGTATAGAAAAGAAAGCGACATACGCCTAGAGTAAGACAGGCACATTAGACAGATATATACAATAGATATTCAGGCAGGGAGCTCAGGTTTGCCCTAGCTACCCCCGTGCAGCACCACTGAATTGCACAAGAGTTGCACCTGTGTAATTAAGGACAGAACTGGGTAAACAGAAGAGTCTTGGGTTTCCCTGTCGAAGCTGCTGAATTCGCCACTGCACTGTGGTGACCCACAATGTGTACCATTGTTTGGACCCTAAAATATGATTAAAGTAAAATGGACTGTGTGTGTGGAATGTATTCTCCCTGTGTGTCCTAGAGGTTTAGCCTTGATTTTGCCGAGACAAAAATAAGCTTTTGCCTCTTTCAGCACCACACAGATATGGAGAAGTAAGCTGGATTTCATTCTGCTTCCTGCCTCAGTAGCAGGGTTGCTGGCTGAATTCCAGCGACAGAATCTTTGATGGTGTGAAAAGCAAAGAGAACCCAGTAGGTTTCTCAGATCCCACAGGAGTCTGTGACTCTAGCTTTTTTTTTTTTTTTTTATGGGGGGGGGTTTGAATATAATCCATCTTTTGTAAGTGGAGCCAACTAGATCTGCAGTAGTGGAGAACAAATCAGTATGGATCCACACAATGCTATTTTTACAGTAACATTTCAGGCTCTGAACTTGCTTCCCTGCTTCTCCTCTCACTGTTGCACTTTGCACCCTACTGATGGTTTACTCCTGATTTACACTGGTGCGAGTGAGAACAATGTCAGGCCCACTAACTGTACTTTAAGCAGTTGGCCAGCTTTGCAAAGGGATCCCTGGGCACAGCCATACTTCACACTCCTTAGCACTGCATTGGGCTAATCTCCATTCCTCCCAGACTTCACTGGTTCAAATCTTACTCTCATGATATATATTCTACTCAGCAAATTCTCTTGCTGTGGGTAGCTTTAGATCTTGGCTGCTATCACAATGCCAGGATAGTTATTTATAGCACCCTCTACTGGTGGGAGAGCTCCCAGTGCAGCAGCAGGGCAACCATAGTGTAGACTCGAAGGATATCAGGCTATATAAGATTTATTTGTTTTAATTATTATTTTTAAGGACGTTTGAGTACAGTGCAGTGGAATTAAAGCAATTATGTTTCAAATCTGGGAGACATTCCCCCGTAATCAGGTTAGAACAATTTGCTGGCAGGTCCAATTTTGGGTCTAAACTACATGTCAAGGTCCCTTTAACTTCACAATAAAACCAAAAAACAAAATGAGAAGAAAACACAATAAAATGATTACTTTTGCTGGAATTATAAACAGCAGCAGTTACAGTAACGAAGCCCAGGCCTGGACTGGTCTGCTGTCATATTCGCTTCTGTTAAGCTGCAATGTGTTTTCTATTTGTGTTGTTCTCAGTTTCCATTCAAAGTGTCTGTGAGTCTATCTCAGGATCTGGTGTAGAGGGCCTCCTCCTTCCTCCGGCATGGGTGAAAGGACGTTGCAGCAAGGGCTTAGACAAACAAACATTGGCGGGGGCCTTTCAGGATTCGTATTTCGCTCAGCAGTAAACAAACGTGCTTTCCATTTAGGAACGAGTGAAGCTGGAACACCAGCGCTCCATGGGTATCCAGTATTGCTACCTCCACAGGTTCAAAACTTGTTAGTTAGGCCCCAAAAATTCATAATTGCCCCTAAATCATGAGACTTTCAAATAAACATGCTGTGGTTTTTGACCTGTCTTTCGATTTTTGAACTTGCCCTGCCCCTCCCCAGTGTATATATGTGTGACAATTAGTGTCTCGGCTCTCCCAGATATATTGACTAACGTGATTCTGGCCCCTGGTGCAGAGGGTTGCCACCTGTCCAGGTTTTCCCAGGATCATCCCTTTTTTGAGGTAGCTGTCCCAGGATATCCATAAAATCTTTGAGGGACATTGAAAGTTTTGGGTTTTGCCACCTGCACGCCAGCCTTCAGCCCGCCTTTCCCTCTGGGTTTTCCCTTTGTACAAGGAGCTATCCCTAGTTTGGTCCCTTGCAGAGTCTGTGCCCGGGGGATGGGAGGGAACATGGCCCACCTTGGAGCAGGAGGCGCTGTTACTTTTGGGGATCACCCAAACCAGTAAGGCATTCTGTCACCACCTGCCATGTAAATTCAGTGTGCTTTAATGGCATGCTGCTGCAGCTCCGATCCCTGACACAGGTAGCCAGCCCACAAGCATAAGGTCTCACCCCGGAGTTCAGCAGCCTAGTTACTCCTAAGGTGTACATCAACTGCCCTTCCATCCCAAGTCTCCCCAAATCCATCCTCCTTGAGTTCCCCTCTGGTTTGTCAACCCGGAAGTCATGAAACCAGACCCCCAGATAGTTCACTATGGCATACACACACCACAAAGGCACAACAGAGTGTATTTAATAGAAAAACCACAGATTCAAGATGAAAGAGTAAGAGAAGCAAACATATACAAGATACACAGAAAATCAACATTAAGACACAATGTTAGGCTATGAACTTCTGTATTAGATAAAATCCCTTTTCTAATACAAGTTTCCCAGTGTACGCCCTAGCAATGGGGCAATCCAGCATTTCATGGACAGATTGCCATTGAGAAATTGTCCCTCACAGCTTCTGGAGGCATCTCTCTATAAACACCGTCCCATTTTAGAAGGATTCGCAGTTTTCTTTTTCCTTCAGTCACCTTAGATGTTCAAAGTGGGGAAATCCCCAGTTGTCTCAATGTCTTTCCATTAACTCTGATGTCTTTTCCTGAGTTGTACAAGGAATCGTTACTTGAGGTCAGTATTGTGTGAACACTGCCCTGGTGGGAGGTGGATCAGAAGCTTATGAGCACAATTCTGTATACACTAAAATTCATAAATTCACAGCATAGCCTGTATCTCATATTGAGTTTAGAACATGGTAAGCTTCCATAAAAGACCTTACTCAATATGCTTTGCAGTGCAGTAACACTGTGTACAATCAGTTGATTTAACTGCATCTTCTGGGAGTTTAAACCTTCTATTCTCTCCTTGTGGTGTCTGGACCTTCATTGTCACAGGCACTGGGGGAGGCTCCAGGTGAGGAAACTCAGACATTCTCCTCAGGCTTGGGTGGAGGGGGATTATGCAAGGCCCATTGATGGCTCACTTGGGAAAAGCAGGGCCAGGCCAGTGTACACTGGGCCCATTGATGGCTCAGCGCTATGCCTTCATGCTCCCCAGTGCGTGACCACATGCGGGGAGAAGGCCGTGCAGCCTTCCTGAATCGCTGTGATCTTTTTTCTCCTCACTCCCCTCCCGGAGAACGGTGTAGGCTGCTGAAGGAAGGGGGAGAGTGCTCTGCCTGCATCCTACAGCAGCCCTGGTTGTCTGCCTTCCGCAATGCCCTTTCTCCTGGGGAAGAGCAGCTAGTCATTCTTCCAATGCATGGCTGAAATTTGCTGGAGGGCTAGACATGCTCCTGTCACTGCAAGACTGGCTTAAGCAAAAACATCTCACTGAAGTCAATGGGAGTTTCTCTATGGACTTTGTATCAAGTCCTTATACAGTGCTCATCACTGTTGCATGTAAGATCCCATCTGCCCACCCACTCCTCATAGAATGGAAACAGGAGGTCCCACCTCCTGAAGCTCCTGTGTGGTGGCTCTACAGGAAACCCTACTTCTTGCTTTATTAAAAGAAATATGCTAAGTATTCAACAAACATAGCACAGAGGTGTCACAGGTGTAATATTCTGGAATATTAGTGTAGAATATTGTAATTCTTTATACAAAGCCCAAAGACCCCGGTAATATACAGAGTGGATCAAATATTGCAAACTACAATTCACATATATTTTTGCACATACACTTGAGTTCACTCTGCTGTTATTTAGGGGGTCAGATTATTAGTTCGATCCTTCATTTATTCATATAAAGGTTCACCAAATCTCAACCATTTCATTAATTTTAGCAAAAATGTTTAGCTGGCAAAAATTTTGCACTAGTAGGTTCATTATTGGTTACTCCCATTTGTTATTCTCCTCTTTAAAGAGCTTCAAGTCATCCAGTCAGGGAACAGAAGGAATACAATGTGACCAATCACACACCATCCCACTGCATCCACACATAAAGAGAAAGCCACAGTGGGGTTTTGTTCTAAAAGAGCCTTAAACAATATAGCCAATATTTGAAGTGTGCAGTTTGCAAACACCCTTTGGTTGAAATTTGCTTGCATGAACTGTTGGGCAAATTGTTCTGAGTAACAAATAGAGTTGCAAGGATCAGGATCAATTCCTGAAGGCTGCATGACTAGAGAAAATGGGCAAATGAAGTGAAAAACATATTTGCAGGAGGTAATCTGACCAGTTCTAGTGAGGCAGAAAACAATAGCCAGAATATTTATCTGTGAATTGTGTTTCATGGCTATCTTGTGCCTCCTCTCAGCTTCCCTGTGTTGCACTGTGGGTGCCTGAACCATGAATATGGAACTCAATTGGTGACATCTGTCCTTACGCCTTCTTGGTCCATTTATGACCTTTGCCTTGCCCATTCTGTCTCTGCACGGTGTGCTTTCTGCTTCGCTGCTCAGTTCCAGGGTTGCTTCAGCATAGTGGAAGCTGATCAGTTTTCAAGCGACTCATGTACCTTATTATAGTGAGATAATCATCCCCCTTTCTCTCCACCCGTTCCTACATGCTTTATGGGGCAACAGTCATGCCTTCCCAAACTGCTGGGGCTGTTCTCCCACCACGTGTCACTGACATGGCACTCCTCGTCCTGTCACCTGTGGCAGAGCGGAGAGATGGGCACTTGCCCTGAGAAGTGAATGTGGCAGCACAGGGGAAGTGTGGGACATGGCCAGAGAAAAAGCCCCAGGGAAGATATTTTACAACTGCAGAACACTGGAGAGCAGAGGGCGGTTCTCTTTGTTTCCTTCATAGGAAAAGGACAGGGTTCCAAGTCACCCTGCTGTCCCTCAGGCAGAGGCAGTGAGGGAGCCAGCATACATTGAACCCAGAACCTGAAAACGCCCTTCAGGCTGGTTCTTGTGGGAAGAGGAGCAAGGGAAAGAGGTGAGGGAGTGGGACATGGGGGGAGCTCATTTACAAAGGGCCTCCCCCTTTGGAATAGGATCACAGGCACTAGGGAAGGGGACAGGCCAGGGACCCGTTTGTGTTATTGTCTATCGTAACTGGTCCAAAAGGCCTCAGCACATTTTACTAGGACTCCTGATGGGTCTCGGCTTGTGTTAGTTTAACACACAAGTTTTGGCTGTTTGCTGATTAGCAGTGCCAGACCATTTCCAAATTTAAAAATAATCAGGCCAGCAGCAGCAGCATTGCCTGTGGACTGAGCAGGGTGACCAGATGTCCTGATTTTATAGGGACAGTCCGGATAGTCGGGGCTTTGGCTTACATAGGCGCCTATTACCCCCCCGCCCTACCCTGATGTTTCACATTTGCTGTCTGGTCACCCTAGGGCTGAGAAGCCCAATCTAAAACCTAAAAGCCTTTCTGGGGAGACCTGCACCCCATTATCCTGGAGCAGAAACTGTTAGGAGCAGGGAGTGGATGACACTACGGCTTGGTAACGCCTTCCATTAATGACACTAGCACTTCTGCTACCGCGGTGGCTGAACATCCTAACTGGTCTGCCGTGGGAGAACTGACCTTGTTAGATTAGTTCAGAGCAGCCTCAGCTCAGCCTCGCTGGTGTAAACCCCAATGAAGCACACTGACGTCAGAACCGATACTCCAGATTTACACCTATGTAAGATGAGAGCAGAACATGGCCTGTCCTTGCCAAAACAGGATCTTTCGGTAGCTCACGGCCCTACGGATTCCCACATTTGCTGTGAAATGGCCCACTGAAATGTCCCAGGCAAGCATTCCTCCTGAATTTGTAGTATCCAGACTTGTAGATCTTTTGGCAGCTCCCCTTTAAATTTTATATTTCCTCCTCCTTTTATTCCTCTCTGAAGTGAGAGAAAGAGAAGGAGAAGGAAAAGGAGCAGGAGGGCAAAGAAAAGAGCAAGGACAAATGGGACAAATTTGCTGCAGAACAAGCACTGATGATACCCGGGGTCCCTTTAACAAAGGTGCTCTTCCTGCTCCTGAGGCTTTCGGTATTTCCCACCCTGCAGCAATGCCACTTTGTGCTCCCATCTCATAAAATGACACATGTTCAAGCCCATTTAGATTGGGTCAGCATTTGGATGGGCAACCTCCAAGGAACATCAGTGCAGGAAGTGGTGTTGCTCAGTCAGTCAGTGGCTGTTTTCCCTCTCTTGGGCCAATGCCCAGCGTCGTGTTAGAGGTTGCTGAGTGTCTGAAAGTATCATATGTCACATGAGATGCACAGTTGAGATCCTGCCCACTTGTGGTCATATAAGCATCCATGGCAAGTCATTACATTCTGCCTGCCTAAAACCCTCCTGCAATTGGATAGGGCATTCTTCTCCACTTCCTGTCCTAACCCATTTGGTGGTGTTGCTGTATCACTGTTAGCAGCTGCACGTTTTACTACAGAGGTACCATCCGCTCACTGTACAGCAGCAGCCAGAAAAGCTAACTGAACGTTAGGCACCATTAGGAAAGGGACAGATAATAAAGACAGAACATATCATAATGCCTTTATATAAATCTATGGTACGTACACATCTTGAATGCTGCATGCAGTTCCTGTCACCGTATCTCAAAAAAGGATTGGAAAAGATTCAGAGAAGGGCAACAAAAATGATCACGGGTATGGAACAACTTCCATATGAGGAGAGATTAAAAAGACTTTTCAGCTGGGAAAAGAGATGACTAAGACGGGATATGATAGAGGTCTATAAAAACTTGAGTGGTGTGGAGAAAGTGAATAAGGAAGTGTTATTTACTCCTTCACATAACAAAAGAACCAGGGATCACCCAATGAAAGTAATAGGCAGCAGGTTTAAAACAAACAAAAGGAAATACTTCTTCACCCAGCGCAGACTCAACCTGTGGAACTCATTGCCAGGGGATGTTGTTAAGGTCAAAACTATAACAGGAATCAAAAAGAACTAGATAAGTTCATGGAGGATAGGTCCATCAATGGCTATTAGCCAAGATGGTCAGGCCCTGAGTCTTGCTAGCCTGTTTGCCAGGAGCTGGGAGTGAATGACAGGGGATGGATCAGTCGATGACTGCCTGTTGTGTTCATTCCCTCTGAAGAATCCAGCATTGGCCACTGTTGGAAGGTAGATGCTGGGCTAGATGGACCCAATATGTCTGTTTTTATGTAGGTGGTTGGATTTCACTGGTAGGTGAATGACCCCCTGTAATTTATATCACAGCTATCTCAAAAGAATAAGGTTTCATTTTCATAGGACTCTCATGTGCACAGTATAATTAACTACAAGAACTAGTCAAAATCTGTGGGGAAAAAACCTGTAAGATTCTGTGGCCAAAATTAATTTGCTCAGACTGTACTCACCCCCCTTTGGTCTCCAGTGTTCATAGCTGTGAAGCTGTGCTGCAACCTGCCTCTGGACTGAACCCTTGCCTCTGCTGGACAGAGAAATTTCCCCATCCTTTGCTGTTATTTCTATTTTACTTCCCTCTGTACTGACGGGCAGTAAAAGCAGTTGGCACATTTGATATGGGGCAGGGATTAATAGAGCTGGCATACGTATTTCTTTCCAGAACCCTGACACAGAACTGATCCAACAAAGTACAAAAGGATCAGACCACACAATGTGCAGCTCTTTGGTGCCAGTGACTAGCATGATGACAGAAAATGAAAGACCAGTAAATGCATTGTTGGGATGTTTTAAGTGCGATGGGGCATGGCTTGTTAACACAGCCGAAGGATGGTGTAGCCCACACTCCTTGTCAGAGTCCAGGCCCAGAGATAGTTAAGCAAGCCAGATGAGGACTTGGCCACATCTGCCGCTAGGACCACAGGCATAATTTTTATATGAATGTGCTCAAAGACAATTTCAAGTCTTTACCCAGTGGTGTAATTTGCCTTTCAATGATGTCTCAGGAAGCGAGGCGTGTGTGTCCTAGAAGGAAAAGGGTTTCCATTTTCTAAAGTACTTCGTTCTGGTTATCCGCTCCTTCTCCCAAAACCAGGGGTTCGCAAATATTTTTTGCTGAGCCCCTCTCTGCAAGTATTTCAGGCTGCGATGACTCCCCCCGCAAAAGTGATAGCAAATTACAGTACATACTCATAGGAGCACTAAATAAAACACAGACATTATCCCTGCAGTTAAAGGCACTGAAGTCTTTCAAAAAGCGTAAAATATGGCAGAAGGGCGGGTCTTCTATGAGTCAGTAAAGCCTGGCAGGAGGTCTGGCTTCATATTTCATTAATTATCGTTACGGGTTAGCTTAGGGTTACCTTAATTCAAGTTCCCAAGTAGAGGACACTTCCAGGGGAGGGGAGCTGGAGGCGGGGTACCTCAGCCATTGCTCTCCAGCCACCCAGCTCGGAAGGCAGCGTCGCCTCAAAGCCGCAGCCCAGAAGTCGCAGTGGCATGGTATGGCATTGCCACCCTTACTTCTTCATTGCTGCTGGTGGTGGTGCTACCGTCAGAACTGGGTGGCCGGCCAGCAGCCGCCATTCTCTGGCCACCCAGCTCTGAAGGCAGCGCAGACCTAATGGAGGCAATAACAAATCACGGACATTAGTTCATCTTTCAAAAATCCACCTGGATGGAAATCGGAGGACCAAAAGAGAGGTCATGTTCAGGAAAACCTGGACGCATGGCAACCTTAGGTTAACTATTTAAGTGCTGTAACGAAATGCAAAGGATCTAAAGGTTATCACAATATTTTCTGTGATCTCGCGACCTCCCTACATTAGCCTTGCAACACCCCTTTGTGTCGGGACCCCCAATTTGAGAAATGCCCTAAACTGCTCCCTTTCTAAGAGATTCAAAGCCGCAGTGGCATCCCCAAGCCCTCTTCCTGATTAGACAAATTACATTGCTTGATTATGGAGCAAAAGCATGATTTATGTGACCAATCACAACAACTATCCAATGCAGTCGGAGTTTCTAAATGCTTCACACTTAATACTCACAGCTCACTGTTGACAATCAGTCCACAGAGTAAATAACATTCACGAAAAAATTAGTTCATATATCTCTAAATAACAAATGAAGTGGCACAGATTGTGATCTATTCACTCACAAGCAAACTGTGACCAGCGTAGGAGGCAAAATTCCTTCAGTAAATTATTCATCATGGATTATTCACTGGGTTCAACTGGAGAAGGTAGCACAAAGTTGAAAAAAAAAGTCCAATGAAGAATTATTTATGTATGGTAAATTTTCCATGGCTTTGTCCTATTGGTTCAAAGGACTCAAGCAATTGTGTTTACACCACTCTCCTTTGGAGACAATCCCACAGTCCTTACTGTTAGAAAATGTTTCGAAGTGTCAGTCTAAATTTCATCCTTTCTATTCCTAGTAACACTGCTTTTGATCCACCCTAAATCATCTTTCTTCCTCCTTAGTATTTACACATTTCAGAACTTCCTAGATAGATATTATGCTCCATTGTTCTCCATTCTTCGCATAGCCAACCTATAGGTATTTAGTTCTTTTAATCTTTCCCCTAAGCCAGTCGCTTCTGCCCCTTAATCATCTGTGGTCTTCTTCTCTGAATTCACTCCAATTTGTCTAAATATTTATTGTTTATATTTCTACGATCTCATTTAGCATTTGATTTCCAGCAAAAGTAAAAGAGGACAGGATTGGTTTTGCTGATGACTGAAACAGATATGAATTGCTACTCAGAAAACCAGTCCTCTAGACAGCAATATATGAAAGAAAAAATAACGGAGGCTCCATCAGGCAACAAATACACAGATAATATCACGGAGACAAGCGCTGGCAAGATTGAATCTCAGAAGTGAGGCTGGTACGTGATGACAGTAATAGCTGCCACTATTAAAGCATTTAGCTTTTAAACAGAAATGTGAGTTATAACTCAGGCCCCTGTATAAATCATGGGGCTGTGAAAGTCTCACAAACACGCGCCTGCACAACACAGCAATAAGAAATTCCCTGTCCTCGGTGAAATAATGCAAAAGCGGCTTCTTTTGATTAGTGAAAAATGTGTGTTTGAGTTACATCCAGTAATCTGGTCCTGGGCATAGAGTCTGAGACCATTGGAAAGGTTATAATCTTCTTTTAAAAGAAACATTTGAATTGCTACCTGGTATCTTGGCTGATTGGTGCTGGGCAAGGTCAGACAGCAAAGGAATCTTAACCTATTAGCTGTCTCCCATTCGGTATGTCCTACACCTTACTGGGGCGAAATTCCTACCAGGAACAATTGTCACTGGCCAAACTCTTCAAACCCTGGCATCTTAAATTAAGCTCCTAAATCCATATTTGGACACCTCAATAAAAGTGGCCTGATTTTCAGTGTTGCTGAGCTCCCATAACTCCCACTAAAATCAATAAGAGCTGCAGATCCTCAGAATTTCTGAAAAGACTAGTTTAATTCAGATGCCAAAACATTAATTTAGGAGTCTAACTTTAGACTTCCAGATGTGCAAATGTTGGCTTATGGTTGTACCATGGGAACCAACCTGGCAAAAAGTGTGTGTGTGTGTGTGTGTGCGTGTGTGTGTGTGCGTGTGTGTGCGTGTGTGTGTGTGTGTAATCGTCAATGAAGCAACACTCCAGTCCTTAGCATCTCTTAGACCCTGCTCACCTGGACATTGTAAACACCCTCTGAGGTCAATGTGAGACCTTTTTTTTTTCCATCTTGGTTGAGTTCAAGCTTGGAATGATGACGAGTGGATGGAAATAAAGGGCCTTGGATGACAAATATGTCCTTCTAGCGAGTGTCTAAACAAGGTCTCTCTCACTTCATGTACATGGGCCAGTAAGCTCAGCTTGGAAATCTCCTTTGATAGGGTTCACTGTGACTGGTTCATGTGGAGGCTTAATTCATCATCGCTCCAGAGAAGCCAGGCTTGGGACACTAAAGCTCTTACAATTTTCAGCAGTATGTATATTTCTTCTAGTGGCGCTGACAGACTGCAGCCCCCTGCTTAGGCTCCTCATGTCCATGGGGCGGGAAGTGAGCAGCAATAAATCTGCCGCAAGGCATGCGGAACGGCTGAAGTGCAACATCTGCTTGGTGCTCCAGCTTGTACTCAAAACCCAGGTGTCTGATGGGCCCTGAGCAAGTGACAGCAGCAACGGGGGAGAGAGTAGAACCAAACTACATTTACCGTTTGTTAGCAGGCTTTCTCTGGGTATGGGAGTGTGTGTATCTGCTAGGTGCACGTGTGTATTTCGTTCGTAAGAAGAGAAGCATGTGTTTGTGTATGCCGGTGTCTGAGTGTGAACATTTGTGTGTGTGTCTATGTGCATGTGTGTGTTTCTTTATAAGAAGGAGAGCAAGTGTATTTGTATATGCCTCTGTATGGATGTGTGTGTAATGAAATTAAATGAATGAGGGGGGAGGCTTTTAGGAATGAAGAACGGAGCCTCTGGAGACAAGCTGTCAGTCAAGAATGCTGGTTCCAGATTGGAAGAAACTGAAAATTTGAGATCTAAATAAATCCCTCCACATATGACACAGGGAGATGTGACTGTTTCCCCCTGGGAAGAATGCATCTTCTAGTGGATCCCTGCAAAGAACGCACAGCATCTCAGGGGGGTTTCCAATTAAATTCTCATTGGCAAGATGCCCTTAAAAAGCTGCTGACACCTTGTTGAAAGCTTTGAAAAACATGCTAATTAATTAGAAACAATTCAGCCTCTCTACCCAATATTCTGAGTCCCTGTGTTTCTCTCCCTCGCATTCTTCCTCATCAGGAGAGGCATTTGCATGAAAACAGGAGCTTTGTTTCCCTGGAGTTTCATCTGCTCCTCCTGCCTATTCCTCCACCTGAAGTCACAATCCAGTGTGGGACATCACAGTTGCATCCATAGCAACCACTTGGGCCCCACACTGGGGTGAAGCTGAGAGAAAATTCACATGGAAGAGCCAGCTGACAGGACTGAGCAGGACTCAGGACTGTGAGTGGGTGTCAACTGCCACTTTACTCGGGGGGGGGGGAGAACCTTATAGGGCAGGGGGGATTGATTATTGTTATTTATTACATGTATTGCAATAGCTCCCAGCTGTTCCAATCAGGGCCAGGCACCCCCTGGGCTCGGGATGTATAAATATACAGTAAAAGATGGTCTTTGCCTCCTAGAGCGTTCTTCTAATTAACTTCAGCCTCTCCCCCAACAGGGAGGATTTGGGAATACTGAACTGAACCCAAATATGATCTTGTGATGGTGGGGCTCGGAGCCTTGTCCCGCAGTCCCTTCAAAGGGCTACGCCAAGGCAGGTCATGTCACTGGTGAAAATGCCCGTAGTCACATGCTAGGAAAATGTGGCACTTTTTGTAGGTTTTGTCTCAATGTCAATTTGGCTGGCTGATGTGCAACCTGCTGCACAGAGGAGAGGAGAGCAGAGGGGGGCTTGGTGAAGATTCATCTTTCTCATCACAGACAACGTCGCAGAATTTGCCCAACAGGCATCAAACCCCATCACGTGAAATAAATCAGTCTGGAAAGGCCACAGACGGCAGTGCGCTGCTCCTTGGGTGAACTCGCAGGTTCTAATGAGACATCTTGGGTGCGTCACCTTTTCACTTGTGAATAGCAGCCAGGCAAAAATGGATGCAGAACTTAACCCCCTAATTTCAGAGCCCCTCTTGCCTCAGGATTATTGGGAGCCCACCCCCTTTGCCCCACAGGACACAGTCAGCATTGGGGGCAGGGGGAAGGAAGAATACCCAAAGCGTCTTTGGATTTGCTGATGACTAGGTTTTTTTTTATCACTAGCACCCGGACAAAATGATGATGGAAGAGGGGTGTGCAAAAGTGTAATGGCCTCCCTGCATTGATTCAAGGCAGCCCCAGTGCCCATAACACAGAGGGGCAGCAGCAAATATGCTGGAGCTGGCATCCTTGTGGTGACCTTGGCAGAGATGCTGTACTGCAGGTACAGCAATGGGTGTGCGCCTGAGCGTGGGGAGATGGGGTAGGGGGCGTGCGAGATGTTTGGTTCCCAAGTCAGGAGAGTTCTCCAGAGGGGGCTGAAGGCTGAGAGAGCTTGGTCACAAACCAGCTAGCCCCCCCTTCCCTCAGGGATCTCAGAGCAGCATTGTGCTTTACACGGGTGTGCGTCTGAACAAGGGATTAAATGTCCATGTTGACTCAACGCGCGCTGGAACGTTTCCAGAAAGTCGGCAAATTTGTTTTCTGCTCTTCCTTTAAACGCGTTGGCTTCCTGCAGGAAAATGAAATCCATTAACAAGTTCCATCCCTGCTCCGAATTCAAGGATAGAACTGTCAATGCTTTGGGAACAAGCTAAATGGAGGGATTTCCATAACAATCAACAGCTACAGCATTAATCTATAGTCATATTAACCTGGGATGACAAGGACACGTCTGTCTGTTCTCTCTAATGTAATCTACCATTATACTCGGACTCCATTGAAGTCTGCTTTGTAGCATGCATTTGGCTATGATCAGCTAATCTCTTTGGCTTTAAACATAGTTTAGGAAAGAAAGAGAGGGAGATAGAAAAAGAGTGTTTAATATGCATGTGTGTGCGGTTAGCATGTGTCTGTGCTTAATGCGTGCGTATAGGGATGTGTTCTTGTATTGATTTCCTGTGTGTTTGGCATCTGTATTGTATGCTTGTGTATTTAGTGTGTCTGTAGTGTTTGTTGTGTGTCTATATGGATTTAGGGTAGAGGCAGGCATGCCTATTTCAATTTAGAGGTTAGAGAAATATGCGTTGCAGTGTGTGTTCAGTGTTTGTTGTGTTTCTCTGTGTTTGGCATGGGAGTTGGGCATGCATGAGTATAAATTTGTTTTATATTTGTTTGGCTTTCTGTTCGTTGCTGTCTGGGTGTTTGTTTCATGTGTTGTGGGTTTAGTGAATGGGCAAATGTGTGTGTGTGTGTGTGTGTGTGTGTGTGTGTGGTGTCATTCTCACCCATCATGGGGCTAGCATTCCTGGGAGCAGAGCAATGCCACCATAAGTGAGTTGGGCTGTAAAGCTGTCTGTCCTCTTCCCAGCTCTGCACTGGGTCCCATAATGCCCTCCCCCACAGCTGGCAGCACGTATCTGTGGCATTGTGCAGCTATGGCAGTTTGCTTCACTGTCTCTCATTCTGTTTTCTACATCTTTTTCCCACTGTGGAGATGGATAGCCACCTTCTCTGGCGCGAGATGCCTAGGGGGAGCTCTTGTATTAAAAGGTGATTATACAATCACAAAGGCACATACCAGGAATGCTGACACCAAATCAGCTTCTAGGTGCCAATTAAACTCGCAGCTTTGACTCCACATACTGCAAAGGGTGCCATGATCCCAGGTCCCCCATTCCGCAAGGAGATTATTCCTATGCAAGGATTATAGCCCAAATGGTGCTGGGTGGCAATCTGCAGGTTCAGTGGTTTAGCTAGTTAGTTACCTTCATTGCTAAAGAGCTAGAAACAACCTGGACTGTAACAAACTCATTTCAAATTGAATATTCAGAGTTTGCCTCTGTCTCACATTTACCATAACGGCTAACAACAAAGGACCCAATCCTTCTCAAGTCAATGGCAAAACTCCTATGGACATCACCAGGAAAGAGGGCACAGCAAATATTATTGGAGAGTTATGGCACAACAAATGATCCCTTCTCTGCCTGCTTGAAGTGAGTTTGTAGCAGCTGGTCACTACACTCTTGGAGAAGACGCCAGTGGATCATGGCAGATATTTTGAAAAACGAGAATAAGAAATAGCAATGATAGCCCAAACAAGGTCAGATCCCTCGTCCATATCTCCTTGTTTGGTCATGGCCTTGACTGGGTGAGAAATCAATGGCTTTAGAGGCATTGCAAGACCCCTGTTGAATTTCTATAACTTCCAAAGCATCCTGATGCATCAGGGATTCAACTTGTCTTTGATTTCATTGCAGATTTGTGAAGTTGGAACAAATTCTCAGTTCTACCCTAACAGTCCCCTTGGTTTAAACCCTCCCCAGCATGGAAAGGAAAGGGTTGGGATCATCCATTAGCCGGAAAGGAGGGCTCTGCTTTCAAGCCAAGTTTGTTTACCTGCTCTGTACAATATATGTCACAGTCCTCAGTCCCTGAAACACAGCCGAACACCAGTGTATCTGCTGGGGGTGCCAAAGTATTAGCTCAATTCTCAGACGTGATCAGGAGCCTGTGAATACACAAATGACTATGGCAGAAGCCTCCAAAAGACACTAAATTCTAAATGTGTAACATAGTATACCGCTAGGCTATCTGCAAACTCTGTTTTACCATCCTCTGCACTCCCAGATCAGGTTTCAGGGTCGAAATCTGCAGTTTCCACTATACTGGGTATCACATTAATTAGGGTGCTGGACATGGATTGCTGACTATCTGGCTGTAAAGATTCAGGGGGGAGAAGTCCAGTAGATTTACCCTTCATATGCTGACCCCAGTGTAATAATAGGGCTTCCACAGGCCATTCCTGCAACTGCGTACCACACTGCAGATCAAAACCCCTCTCCCTTCAGTGTATTCCGGACTACACTGCATTCAGCTATTAAAGTCTGCTTTATCTCAGGCTATTTGCCTTTCAAAGCACTTCCAATCCAGTTCATAGTTTCTGTGTCACTGATTAGACATATAATGCAAGGGGGTGGAAACTGATTCACCAGGCTCTTTACACTGAAACTTCACACACTGGAACAATTAATTATCCATTAATGTTTTTTTGTCTGTGTGGATTTCATTGTTTTAAATTCTTCATGCAGCTACTCACTGAAATAATTGATTGCCAAAGTATGAATGTTGATTAATCAGTGAAAGAGTTTATAAATGCAATAGATAGACTAATGCTTTGCCCTTAAATAGCACTTTCATGGGAGGATCTCAAAGCACTTTATAGACACTATGCATTAAGTGTCTCAAGGAAAGTGTTCTGATCTCTGTTTTACAAATGGGGAAACTGATTCATGTTCACACTTGGGTAATTAGACAACCAGGTTTGAATATTTTGTCCTAGGAGGTTTGCCCATGTTCATTTGCTCACAGTTGGTGGCAGCGGTTGGCTCAGAACCTGCCTCTTAGCTCAAAATTCTGAACATTCACCATCAAATCGACTCTCCTTGTGTTGAACAGAAGAGCTTTCTTTGTGGCTTGTAAACCCCTAGAAGTGCCCTTAAAGCAGCATAGCTAATGTGTGTTCCACAGGGTTCTCTCCTCTTCTCTCTCCTCCCAACTCAAATTCTGGTGCAACTGAAAGGAGTTTCAGGACTGCTATAAACTGTTCTTGGCTGCAATGGCTCCCAAGGGTACAGTGCAGCAGCTGGAAATAGTCAGTGTGCTCTGACTACGTCCCCTTACCGCCAGCCATGCCCTGCCGTGCTCTCTACACCAGTATTGGAGTGGGTGGCTCTATCCTGCCAAGGGTTTCGCTATATCGAGGAAACCCCTAAAGCCAGAAATGATGGCTTACAGGCTGCTTTGTGCCACCTTAATGGTGCAAAGCGGCCTTAATGGGGGCAAAGCCCTGACCCTGATTCTCAAATTCTGGGGCCTGTTGACTCCCCAGGCCACATTAAAGTTTGAGGTTGGCAGCTAGCTGAAATCTGCTCCTGTTTTCATGCCCATTAGATGTGATCCTCTGTGTCCTGCTAAGTTGCCCATGCATCTGTCAGCTGGGCAAAGGTTGGGCACCCACCGCTTTAAGACAAAAAGCTATCAGCGTGAGCTGGTAAGGGCCATGTTTAATCATGAGTTTATTTTATTTAAACCATAATGATGGAGGCCTAGGGGTATTTCCTGGGGATTAATGACCAGCTGAAGGAAGGAAATGCTCTCATTAGTGCTATTATAAAGTTTCGGTCTTTTTAATTGTGTGTTTACTCTTGTCCTTGTAGCTCTTAGGAAATAAACCATGTACATGCTACGCTGTCTGCTATAGAGCTCTCCCTGCAGACTGTATGAAGATGCAAAAGTCTGAGTGACAAACCTGAGAAGGTAAGAGTGTCTGGGATGAAATGGGACCATCAGATTGGATGAAGACAAGGTAACTATATTTTAAACCTCTCAAGATGGCACAAGGAGACATTTCTGGGTTATGGTAGCCAATCAAAACCCTGTTTCTGTTTACTACATTCTGTGAGTTTTATAATTGACCAAGGTCACCGTACAAACAAACTTGCACAGAGCAAACCATTCGACTCCTCAGTGACGAGGTCTCTTGCTTTGAGATAAGCAGCCCCGGTGCTATCTGCCACAGCATGGCTGCTTATGAAATGCCCCATCAGTCTAGGATTTGCCTAGGCTCTGCATCTGTGATACTGGAGATGGCACAGAGTAGACTGTACTTCAAAGTATATGGGGAAAAAGTTGTGATCTATCCCAAGTCTGTAACCCGGGGTCATTCTCACCTGGCAGCTCTTCAACAGTCCCCATGTGAAGCTGGTTGGGTGTCTCAGTCCACTTTAGAATGGACAGGTGCCCACGCCATGAAAGCCACCAGTACAGCTGGGACTTGTGTTTGGCAGACTCAGCAGAGAAGCCAAGGACTAAAAAGGCATGTAGGCTGAACTGCTCTCTAATCCCAAGAGAGGGCCTATTGGGTCACAGAGGCACTAACAGGAGCTGTATGTGTGGGGAACTTGCCCTGTCACTGCCTATGCAAGCCCTCTTCAGTGGAGAAAGGATATCAATATCCATAGGCTTTTAACCTCGCCCCATCACCACCACCATGGAGCTCACATCTGACCTTTATGCACGTGTGTGCAGCCTACCGGCATCTGCTGAATGAGAACTGGTCAGATTTGTGCATTCCTCCTGTACAGCTAACACAGACTCTTCTTTATTTTAAGCAGTGGAGGCCTATGCTTTTGGAGCAGCAGGGTTTGAGGTTTATCCCTACTGCTGCTGTGTAGCATCGAGACTGTCATGAATTCCTTCATGGCCATTTGTCTGATACAGAATTTTAGGATTGACAACAACATGAAAGAAAGAGTAAGCAATTAAAAGAATAGCATGCCAGCATGAAGCCAGGAAAGCCTTGATTCTGGCTTCCAAATGCAGAGCAGAGTTAACTTCCCCTAGCACACTCACCCCAAACTTCCTAGCCTGTGCAGCAATCACACACCAGCGTCGCTAGCAAACATCTGTGGACTGGATGAGCCTCTTGAGAAAGGTTCATGCAGATATACATGTTAAGCAAATCACTTTAAACTGACAGCCAACCATAAGTGCTGGAAGGAATTTTCCTCCAGAGTATTTTGGCAGGGACCCTGAGCGGGGAGAATTTGACATCTCTTTGGAGCAGTGACTGTGGGCCAGCCCAAAGAATTCAGTTGTGGTACCCCACGTAAACCATCTCTTGATACCCCAGCTGCTCATTCCAATCCCTTCTGTATATATTTTATGTGCATCAAATGTCCTGCTGTGTACATGGAATACAATCAATAAGATAGCTGTGAAGCAAGACAGATTTGTTGGCCCCTTGAGAAAAATGTCACCATTTTCCCCTCTGCCCCCATGGGCCCTCTCTCCCCTATACCACCTTTCTATTGCCAGCTTCTTACGGGTGCAGCATATGAGGAGAAAGACATGCTCAGAAAAAAAATATGGTGCTGGTGCCCTCAGAATCCCTTTGGTTTCAGGGCTGCCTAGTCCAGGACTGCAATCACTACAAACACAGCAGGAAATGCTTCCTTTGCTAGTCACTGATCGCAAGGGAATTAGCTCCATGCAATAGGCAATGCACGCAATCAATGCAAGGACTCTGTCTTTAACAGCATGGTTAATCCATTAACTTCTTTTGCACCATCTGCCTCTCTGTGCACCCACACCAACCAGTCATTATACCAAACATTCCCTACAAGTCTGGCCCTAATTAATTACATCCAGCTATATCTAAGTAACTGTGAGACTCACCATTATTCTGCTGCCAGGCAGCCTGTTTTACTATGATCCTCAGATCAAAGGGTAGCTCCCTCCCTTCACAGCATATTTCGGGATTAGGGGAAGGTCTTTCTCACTGTAGTTCCAGACAGTAACACACAAACAGTAACGAAATGATGTATCAAGCAGGGTGTTTGGAAGGTCAGTTCAGATAAGCAACCAAAACTCTCCCAGACACGCTCTGCTTAGCAAACAGCTAGAATGCTCACCAGCTCAGGCTGTCTGTCTCTTGCAATGTCTGAATCCTTCCACTTTCCAGTTGGGTTGGCAATGCCAGGAGAAGTGTCTTCTATTTATGCTTATATACTTGGTTCCTCTCCCAGTATCTGAACTCTCCCAACACGCTCTAGGTCAGCAGTGCTCAATCTTTCCAGACTACTGCACCCCTTTCAGGAGACTGATTTGTCTTGCATACCCCAAGTTTCACTTGACTTAAAAGCTACCTGCCTACAAAATTAGACAAAAACACAGAAGTGTCACAGCACACTATTCCTGAAAAATTGCTTACTTTCTCATTTTTACTATATAATTGTAAAATAAATTGCAACCCCAGGTTGAGAAATATTGATATAATACATAGAGCACTCTAAACAAGTCATGTGTACTGACTTCGCTAGTGCTTTTCATGTGGCCTTTTAGAAAACGAGGCAAATATCTAGATGAGTTGAGGTACCCCCTGCAAGACCTCTGCATAACCCTGGTTGAGAACCACTGCTCTAGAGCTTCAACTTGCAGCAAGATCACAGGTTTTGGGTGAAATTTTGGTTGGGTCTTTGTTTTATTTCCGGCCCGATTCATTCATCGTCAATTTTAAACTGGAAACATGGCATTGCAGACGTGTCCCTGGCATCTGTCAAAGTGATGTTCAGGAGGCCTGTACTTTGCACACTTGAGGCCTTAGCTGAACGGAGCCCAGGACTCCAGTAATAGCACAAGCTATTAGGGGGCACTGGCAGAGTTGTGTGGGGCCCAGTCTATACCCCCAGAATAACTGGGGGCACTGCAGCTCAGGGTTGGTGTGTTTGGCAGGGCAGATTATCTGTCCTGCATTAGCAGGGTAACAGGTAATTAGGTGCAGTATAGGCAGTCACCCCATACACGGACAGGGTAGTGGTAGTTTTGTGTTTACCCAGTGTGCAGGAGCCCTGCCATGGTTGGTTACATTTGCAACTTGTTGGGCAAAAATCCTGGAACTTGCAGAGATTTTGCAATTACAGGACAACTTCTCAGAAAGCCCTGATGGGTTTGACACATTGTCAGAGGGCTGGATGCTCTTTGAAACGCGGAGCTGTTGTCTGAACCTCAGGAGGGGGAGGAAATAGATGCTTAATCAAGTTCTTCTCAGCAGCTGACTATAACAACCAAGTCCCCTCCCCCAGAAATCTTGGGGACCTCTGCTTGAGCAACACAAAGCCTCAGGAAGCAAAAAAGGGGCTGCAAAGTGTCACAACGAATAATAAAGATGAAAAAGCCGCATTTGGGCTGCCAGCAATGGGTTTGTCTGGCCGCAATGGTGGCTAAGTGGGTTTAAGGTATTTTCCAAGTCAAAGACTCACAGACTGTGGCTCTGCTTGCTCCTGAGGAGGATAAGTGCCCAACCCCCACCTCTCTGCAGACTGCCCTCCCGCCTTGCCTGCTCCCATGTGTCTCCTCATTATGCCATTTTAATTGAGACAGCGTGTGCCCGGCTGCACACCCAAGGAGGAGGGAGCCATTGAGCCAAGCCACGCAGGCTGCTGAGGCCGAGACCAAGACAACGGAAACACAATGCTGACAGACACCAAGGAATTAGTATTCCCTCTGCTGCCCTCGGCTCAGGGGCAGAAAACAATCAAGACAATCACCAGTTTCAGACAGGATTATTACCACGGTGGCCGATGTCATTTGCTAGCGAGTAGCGAGGCTTCCTGTGTGATTTGTCCCACCCAGGGGAGCACCTGTTGCTTGATTCAGTTTGTCCTGGAGCTGGAGGCAGTGAGGAGAGAGGTAGAGTCTGGGGATTTGCCCTTATCCACCCACCTGGCGCATTGGAGGAGACAATAAGAATAGAAAAGAAGGCTGAGGGAGTTATTCTGTGCTGGAGTTTGTGACGTGATAATGTGCTTCTTTTATGTCCCTGTACCACAGCTAGCTCTGCTCCCTTCACTGCTAGGTCACTGGTTTGAATCTAGCACAAACCAGAGTTTGGTGGCTTGTGTGAAATCTGCCTCCCTACGTTAGGGTTTAATACAGCACTCATCCCCGCAGCAATGGGGACTCTCTAGCCCCAGACCAGGGGATTGGTGCTCACTCATTTCTATGCTTGGTAGCCATGGAAACTGAACAGCTGTGCTGCCCCTTCATTGAGTGCCACATTGCAGCCCCTTGGTGGGTGGCAGTGTGCATGGGAATCTTGCTCAGTCGCTCCCAGAGTGTACCTGCTCTCTGGATGAAGAGACCCCTTCAGGAGTGGTTGGTCTGGCACCTCTCACTCCTAACACCTGTGCTAATTGCAGTTACAAAGTGTTTGCTATTAAAAAAAAGAAAAATCAACATTAGCAACCAGGTTCTCCACGGTGACCACAGATGTTTGTTATCCTAAGTAGATGGAGAAAGCTGCAGTGTCTGAAGGGCTGCTGTGTGGCAACTGCTGTTAGCTGATTTATAAAGCACCAGATATGAGCATTGTGACATAGAAACCTGTTTGTTCATGAACGTGGTGACATTTCTCTCTAAATTCACCATTTTGCCTGGGGTTGAGGAATCTGATTGTTTCCCGCAAGAAGTTCCTTCTTAGCTAGCCTACTCAGCCACATGGCAGAATGTGACACTCCTGCTTTGGGTTTCCCGATGTCTGAGTACACAAAAAACCTGCCAGGGTCTGAGTGGGAACACTGGAACAGATTTGCTGACTGGGAGCCTTTTATGTGTATGTTTTGGCTCCCATTCATTAATGAGGAAAGAAACACTTCTCTCTCATCCTCCTTTCTTTCTGCTCCATCCCCCATTTCTAAGCCAGGTTTGGACATGATTTATTGCATTGTTTAGTTATTATTCTCAGTTACCCAATTATGTTTTTTAAAGTTAAAAATATAAGGACTTTGTTGTGGCAGCATCTGGGAATTCTGAAGCATCTGGAAAATGGTAAGAGGGAAAAAACAGAGGAAACTAAGAACAAGAAAAGCAGCAGCTCCTTGTGTGCTACCTCTCAGCATTTTCAGCCACCAGATTTTAGTCAGAAAAGAAGAAATGAGCTTCTCTTGGCCCTGATCGTTTTTTTATGCTGGTGCCCGAAGTCCAGGCTAACAGTGACCTGCAGTGGCTGATATCTGAAGGGAGTTGGTGCATTTGGGAGCGTTGTGCAGCCAATGGATAGGAAGTACTTGTTTAATAAGAGAGTCCTTGCTATTGCACTAAAACAGAATAATTGCCAGAGAGGTTTTAGGACAAGCTAGATAACACTCTGACACTCTCTGTACATTTTCAACTACTAACACTTGTGCTAGGGGCTCTGCCATGCAGGGATTAGGGGCATAACTTCTACAACTAAGTTTCAGCATGACTGCTGCTAGAAGGTTCTAGTAGTCTTTCCCTTGACTAGTGTGCACACACTTTTTCCTTTAGTTCCATGCCAGCCACATTGTGCTATAGATAACCCACTAGCATATTTTAATACCATGAATCTATCATGGCTCTTGTCATGCTGTACTAGAATCCTTCTAGTTAAGTCTTTCTCTGGGGTCCTGGAGGTCAATGGGCATCTTTCTAATAACTTCAGTGTGCTTTGGATCAGGCCCTAAGGACTTCAAACTTTTCCAAGGGCTCCTGAATCCAAATGTTAACACCCTATGGAGACAGATCACACCCTTGCCCTAGCACAGAGGGCAAATTCTAAAACCTACAAATCATGATTTCATATCTAAAGAAAACAGGTGAGTTGGTAGATTTCCACATGCATCCTATTTTAATTGCAGTTGACATGTTCTCGTTGGATGCAGCACTGCATCCACTATTACCTGGAAAATGCCTTGAGTACCAGCTAGTTGTGGAGATTGAAAAGAAGGGAAAGGTTTTGTTTTCTCTCATAGTGAAAATATGATTTTATATGTGGAAGAGCTGTTTATATTGAAGCTGAGCTGGGGATAGAAGTAACTGACTGAAATGTATCCCTGGAAATTAGTGGTGTTACCCTGTGGCTGAATTTGGCTGACTAACGATTATAAAGATATGAAGTCAGCATGTGTATCTGTTCTACACAGCGTTTAACATTTAAAGATAATGAGATGAGCCAGAAACAAACCCCTGGATCTCAACACCTCTGAACTTTGTGGTGTTTGAAATCTGACGTTTGTGGTTCTAGCTCACCCACCTATATAAAAATAAAGACCCTCTAATTCCATAACCCTGACAGAACATAATTTCCTACAGCGCATTCAGGCAAGAGAGTGGCTGGAAGGTCAGACTTGCACTGGGTAAGAGGAGTTGCAGCACAGACACTTTTCCAGGACCATGCACATTAAAGCACACCTACTATGCTGCTCAGATCTCAAGTAGTTAATTCTGTGATGCATGTTGCAAAGTCTAATGGATGAGGAAATAGACATACAGCTTTAAAAAGGAACTGAGTTAATCAAAGACATGCTTGCAATATTAAACCAGTGTGTGGAGGCAAAAAATATTGGAACCAATTGGTAATTTTGGTACATTTGTCTTTAATCTTTTCATTTTATACATTTTTAGCTCCCATTTTTCTGAAGTTACTTGCCCATGTTATGTTTTTGCAGCTGTTTGTTTATTGGTTGATGCAGCATTGATTTGCTTCTAGACATCCAGGAAAGTTCACAGAGTCAATGCTGGAATCCCCATTTCCCCTCCTCTTCACCACACCATTCATCTTCCTGATGGACTTTTTCCTCTCTTCTCATTTTCTTTTCTCTTTCTCTCCCTCAGCTTGATAACAACCACTGCTAGAACTGTACCAAATATTGGGATCCCTGCCTGCCCTGATTATACGGATTCCACTGCCTCCTCTGACAATGCTGCATTGGTTAGTGTCCAGGATCCTGGTGCTTTTTCATCTTAATAAATAGATGAAATGTGAGCTTCTGTTGAGGCTGCAAGGGGTTGGGATATGGCTCCCTGCTGATGCCAAGCTCGAGCTAAATAGTCTTAGAATAACATCATGGATGAGATGAAAATGTTTCTTTCAGATTCAACGTCCATCCCATCTCTACCCTTCTCCCAGCTCTCTGCATGCTCTCCTCCCCCTCTGACATCAGTCTTGTGAGTTGGAAATATCATTCCAGTTATCAGAAACACATGTATCTACTGAGCCAAATGAAGCACCTAATTAGAGGTGAAAATGGTTGTTTCCTACCTTAACCACATCATCCCCCCCAGAAGTGGGCAATTGATCAGCTACGTCAATACACACAGAGAGCAGTGTCTTGGCCTGGAGCCTCTTTTCAATAGTAAATGGACTAAAACTAAATAAAAGTTCCCAAAATCAGCCATATTAAAGCTCTGAGGATAGTGTGGTATCAGTGGCTTATAGCCAATAATTGTAATACCACTGACTATTTTAGCGCTGCTACTGAATTTAAGAAGAGATCTGTGTTAGCTATAGCAATGAATGGGTAGCGGGGAGCTGCAGACATCTCCTCAAACAGTGTATGCTGGAAACTTAACAATGGGACCTGTTTAAGGCCTGTGTTGCACTTAATGCTTTCCCTTTAAGATTGACTGGAGAAGGGAAAGGGGGTGGTCTAGTTTGAGTAACAATTCACTTGATCCTTTTTTCCCAGCTGCCAGCATGGATAGACAGCATCAGAGAGGACAAACGGTGCTGGAAGAAAGGGGAAAATGTATTATTGTATACAGCAGCAGTGACCTCCTCCAGGAGCACACATTGTTGTGAATGTCTGGGAAGTCCCACATTCAGCAGAGCAGAGTTGGTAGTTAGCATAGAGGTGACCAGGTGTATCATGGGGTGTGGCTCCTCTCCTGCCTTCTCCCCACAAAAACTGCATAGACTCCCATGGTTGTGCTTTTACTGTCTCCTCCTATTTTAAGTTCCCACCACCATTTTCAGAACAATCCCTGTGCAACAGCCTATTGACCATGTTAACTTAGTTTTTGGCCCCGTCTCACCCGAGTCGGAGGGGAACAGAGGTCTTCCTGCTTTGAGCCTTCATGCAGCTAGCTGTGTTCCTCTCTGTGCCTCTTCTTATCAGCCCTGGGCTGATGGGGTAATTGGCTTATCTGGTCAGCCTGATTGACTAAGTACCCGTCAGCTTTCATGGGGAGAGGGGGGAGAGACTAATTAATATTGGAGTGCTCAAACTCTTCACTTTGTCACATGGTGGATAGGGAGACAGCATAGAACACAAAGGGGTGAGGAGAGGCCTACAACACACAGCTAGGCAAAGAATTTCTGAAAGAAGCATTTTCTGTTTGAAAATGCAATTTTTTCAAAATCAGAACAAATCGGGAATATGTCAATTTTGATGATCTTTTCAATGGAAAAGTGTCAGCATGAATTGTTCTGATTTTTCTCATTTCATTTCGACAGTGTCAAATGTTAGTTTCAACATCATCATTTCATTTTGACTTAAATTTTAAATATTCAATATTTTATACAACATAATAATTTTTCAACATTATTGAAACAAAATGTTTTAAGTTTCAAAATCTAATTTTTTTCAGATTTTCTGTCAAAAATATAGACATTTTGACTTTTCGTTCTGATTTGGAGCAAAGATGAATTTTGAAAAGTTGGAATTTCATCAACCAGCTCTACCACAACATGACCAGCTACAATGATGGTAAAGGTGCTAATCTATGTCTAGCTTTGGTGGTAAGTGATGTTTCTCATCATGTTAACTAACTCAAAATACCAAACTTGATTTGAAAAAGTGCCTTTTTCTAGTCAGGATCAGGCCAAGGAGTTCATATTGGAAAGAGGAATGGAATCAATGACTCAGGAGGGCAAAGTGGTTTGGATAAAATAATAGCTGCCTAGAATCATCTCCAAAAATTGAAATCACAGACATTACCTCAGGTTTCAAGAAGTTCACTATCTTTTTTTAAATTTATTTCCCTGCAGCCTCTGTGCTTCTTGTTCGGGGAGAAGGGGGAGGACAGTGAGAAAAGTTGTTCTCATGCTAGTTTCATCCAAGCTGAAACTAAGGAAGCAAGAGAAAACCAGAAAAAAAGGCTCTTCTCAAAAGACTCCCAAACCAAACAGCCTTGGGTAAGTATCCCAATTTAGGATCCCATATGAACTTCTACAATGTTACAGCTTCACCCTTTGTTCATCAAAATTGTCATCACTCTCATCACACAACCACATTTATTTCCTCTACGTTGGATGGTCTCATGGCTGACAATGTGAGACTGGAGGTGGGATTTTCAAAAGTGCATAAGGAGCACAATTCCCGTTGACCCTAAAGTTCAGTGTTTTACTTTTGTCTCTGGTGCTGACTCATTGGATGACTGTGGGCATGGCATTTATCCTCTCTGTGCCTCAGCTTCTCTTTCTGCAAAGCTCTGATAATCCTGAACTACTTCTGAATGGTTGTCATGAGACTAAATTAATTGATATTGGTGTATGTGCATCTTGATCATAAGGCCCTAGAGAAGGGGAACCCACTATTACCTGTAGTGTGTTGAGCGGCCTCTGGATCCTAGCTTTTCTATAGGTGATACAGTTGGCTAAGCATAAACATCTGCATGTGTTGAGTCAACAATCAATATTAATATAGGCCCTGAATATGGTTAATAGGACCAGCCATGAAGCACCATACCACGCACTAGGAAAAAGAAAAAACAATGAGAGTCCTGTAGCACCTTAAAGACTAACAAATTTCTGCAGGCATAAGCTTTTGTGGGCTGCAACCCACTTCGTCAGATTGCATCTGTTAGTCTTCAAGGTGCTACAGGACTCTCGTTTTTGCTGTATACAGACTAACATGGCTACCCCTCTGGAACTTTTCACTAGGAAGAAGAGTGATTGTGAGAGACAATGAACTCTGCAAAATTCACCCAAAACATATTAACTAAAGAACAATAATCAGATTCGCCTCCAGGGCAGGTTGCCCCTGATACAGCAAAATACATGCGGACAAATCATAGCTACAAAGCTAATTGATACATTTCTCATTAGGCACTGGTACAGGAAATATTGGGAGTTAATGTCAAATCTTACCCTCTTGTTGAACATATTTTAAATCTGGGAAGCTTTATTTTCTCTCTCTTCCCTTCCCAGGTACAATCCATATCCATTTATGTGCATTCATATAGATTTCACCAACGGTGAGAGTGGCAAACATTCTGACATTTAACTGAAATTCATCTTAAGTATGCAATCCGTGACTCCCATAAGGAATTGATGCAAGACATTTCTTACTCTTTCCACAATTACCTTATTACTCTAGTAAGAGCAGAAATATCTGTACTTTAAGGAATGTAAAATAATCTTCATTCTAAGAATAAATCCTAGGGGGATTAGAGTCAGGCATTTTCACTCAATTTGGTAATTCTCTACTAAATGGGGTTTCTTTCGGGTATCATTTATACAGAAAAAATATTCATTATATTGATTGTTGAGATAAGAGAGAAAATAACTTAGGAAACATACAGATTGCCATGATGGTTAGATCCCCAGGTGTATGCATCTCTACAAAGAAAAAATAACTCAGGTGGAAAACACAGATATGCAGCATGTATGGACACTGTGATACGTTTGTGACGAGATGCTTTTATTCATCTACTCAAAATGTATGTGACAATACATAAAATAAACTTAAAATATTTCCATCTGGTCAATTTTTCAAATATTTAAAACATATGGCATGGGATGCTATATATTGGGTATAATATTTGTGTCTTTGGCTCTGCTCCATCACAGTGACTTTGGAACATGCAGCCTCCTGAAAATCCCCTGGGACTTAGAGTATCTAAGAAGATCAACCATAGACTTCAGGAGGACCGGGTTATAATAATTGCCTAAGAACCTATGGTGGGCATGAAGTCCAAAGAGGGAGAAGGATTGCCTAGGGGCTTTAGCTAGGAGTAATGGGGTTATATACAAAACAGCTAAATTAAGGCTGAATGCCAGAAAAAAACTTAATGACTGCTATCAAATTGTGGATTGGTCTCCCAAGTGAACTGTTCATAGACACACCATGGGAGATATTGAAAACTCTACTGGGAAAGGGGAACAATGCATTATCGATCACAGAGTTGGACTAGAAGATTTAAAGGTCTTTCTCCATTTCTGATCTGTATAATTCCCCAGGAGACGGAAGTGATTAGGGAGTCTCCTTAAGAGATGTTTTATATTCTCAGGTCTTTACGACACTTGTCAGCTCAGCTTCATTCACTGATATTCAGAACCCAGAGGTAGGGAGGAAACAGATCCCTAAAATTTCCAAGATAATTAAGCTTCGGGATAGACTACCTTGCCAGGTCTCTGGTAAGTAGTTCAGTCCAGATCTGAAGATGTTACCACTTTTCATAGGCTTTCTTCACAAGGGGCTTACTCATACTGTATTCATGACAAGAAAAGGGGAAGGAGCAGGTGAGAGAAGGAAATGAGAACTAAGCACTGAGTAGGACTTTGGAGGAAATCCAAAATAAGTGGGACAATGTCTGGGCTGGTCAAACCTACATTTGACCTACTTTTTCTTTCCAATACCTATATCATTCTTCATACATGACATGTTTTTCCCCCTCATAACAAAGGCTTATGAACAATCCTTTCCAGTAACAAACCAATATGTGCAGGTGTAGTGCTTACGGACAACCCTACAATAACAAATCTGCTGCAACAACCCAAATGTTTCTAAGTATCGCAGCAAGCCTAAAATATCAAACCAGTGTGAGCAGACAGGTGCTCATGAGCAATGCTGGTTACAGAAAACTAGCACACATAGCTCTCAACTTGTGAGTGACTATATGAAAACAAACCAGCAAGAATCATAGGAAACAGATTTCAGGAAGAGAGTGGATTTCAATTTCTAAATGTCAATCTGGGGGATTATAAAAGGGCAGTGAAGAAAAGATTTTCAAAAATGTAAAATTGCCCCATGCAGTGTTCCTTTCACAGCAGATCTAGGGAAAAGGGTGACCCTGAATTAGAAAAGAATTATTTCTAATATTATCTCTGTAATCCAGTTTGACCAGTGGGGGCCCAGGATGGAATTTCCCCTTTCACACCACTAGAATTGTTTGTTCTTGGCTTCTGAATACCAGAGCTAATGGATCTGTCTCATCTGTGCAGAATTCAGGTACTATGGTTCTGGCAAAAGGCTTCCGCCCCTCTGCAAAGAAAGATAGCACAAGAAATAACTGTGATTTATTTTTCTTAGGAATTCAAAGTGTAAATAATAATTGTAGTGCATTGTGCAAATAGAAGAACAAACAAAATCCTCAACTTGATAGGACTATGGGTTGTTGTAACTAGAAAAAAAATGATCAAAAACATGTCACACAGGAAAAAGGGTTTCCATTCACAAAGAAATCATTATGGTTAATTTAATTCATTGTAGCGTTTAATATAGAAAAGCTTTTCTACAGAGACTGGGAAAAAAGCCAACATTTATATATAAATGGGTTTTATTTTAAAAGCTAATGCAGTGGGCAGGATGCTTTAGGGTTATTTTCTCTCTCTCTTTCTTTCAGCACATATGCAAAGCTGGTATTGTGTCCAAAAAAACAAGGCATTTGCTGCTATCTAAAGTTTACAAATTGCTTTTTTTCAAAAGCACAATTTCATATTCCTTAGAAATGTAAATGATGTGGGGGTTTTTTATCGCCTCATTTTCCTTTCTTTTCATGGTTTTGTAAAGTTACTTATATTAGTATCCAACTCACTGATTTGCAGAATGGGTTGTAAATATCCACCCACTGTAATCAGCATAGAGGCCGGCTGCCATTCATGTGAATGCTTGACAGTACCAGCTCTTACAGAGAGATGCATTTACAGAAACGGCTCAAATGCTGTCAAACTGGGAATATTTCTATAATGTATTGGAGAAGGGCATTTGCTGTTGCAGTTATAACATTTGTGCAAGAGACAGATGGTTTGTGAATAACTGGCCTGATCAAATACCTTCAGCCATAAAATTACAGGGAAGGAAACATATGGTATTACCCGCTTGGTGCCTTTCAGTGTGTGGGTTGGGCAGTTAGCCGCCAGTCCTGCCAACGCTGAGACATATGCTTACTCCTCCTCATCTGAGTGGTCCCATTGACTCATGTGCATGAAGTTAACCAAGTGTTTGCAGGATCACAGCCATACTCTAATGGCTCCATTCATCAACTGAATAGGTAGATGATGTGAATGCTCCTTCCATACTCTGCCCATCACTGGTAGACCTCAATCCTGCCCTGGTGGGAGATAACCTCTTGCGCAGATGAGAGCCAAGGCTTCTCGGCCTGACTGCTTAGATTGCCAATAAGTGATCAATTAGCGCCAACTGTATCGGTACAGACTGCCCGGCCTGGCCTCTCGTGTGTAGTTCAGTCCAGATCTGAAGATGTAACCGCCGAGATGCTGTTCTTTGTGACATGGACATCTGTGCTGCCAGGAACAGGAACAGATGAAAACCCTCATCTTGTTTCACAAAATAAGCAGTGCTTGTTTCCCTTTCCCCAGATGCAGAGCATCACACCACAACAGACTGTCGCCAACAGGGACATTTCCATCCTTGAGTGTCTCCAGCAGTGCCAGAGTGCCTCTGCTGTCAGAAGTAGAAAAGGAAGTGGCCCCATTATCAACAACCTTCCCCTCTTTCCTAGCACCTTCTATTAGAGGGTCTCAAAGTGATTTACAGGCATCAGTGAATTAAGCCCCACAGCATCTTGGTGAGGTAGGGAAGTGTTATGATCTCTGTTTTACAAGGAGGGATTGAGAAACTGAAGTGCAGAGAGGTTAAATGGCTTGACCAAGGTCACCCAGGAAAATTGGGTCAGAGCTCAAACTACCATCCAGATCACCCCTAGAAAACTTTCATTTAAAAGAAGTCATAACATCACTCTGCATGAATAGTTACATGTTTGCAAAATGCTGGCTTCTATTAAAACACTCCCTGGACTTCCGAACCCTGACATTGCATGCATAACCCTCTGTGGTGCCTGGAGCTTAGTTCTGATTGTATTAGCCAGCAAAATAATTTTCCTCATTTTGAAGAATCTGCATAATACTGGTGGAGATTGTTGATGGGATGTAGTCACTATCTTGGTGAACTGGAGCAAAAATTCTCTGGGCCCAGATTTGCTCCTGCTGAAATCAATGGAAGCTTTGCCATAAACTTCAAAGGAAGCAGGCTAGGGCTCTATAGAAAAGTAAACTTACAGAAACTTTTGGAAGCACTGCATATTACCTGGATCCTGATTTAACATCCCCATGTTCCATTGAGGCAATTTGGGTTCCGAGTTTCTGTTCAGACCCATATCTCTCTCTATTTCAGGAGCTTTTCATAGGGGTTAGCTTCAGTACACCTTGTATTTGTCTATGAATCTACCAAGATTCATATACATCCTGTTTTGTGATTAATGTTCTCTCTTCTCCACATATTTCTCTTCTGTTTGTTTTAGGGACGGGTGAGTGAGCTGGGAATAAAAAGAACAAAATTGAACCTTCACCCAAACTTGAAGTGGGTGGTTTCCAAGAGTTTGAATAACTCTTTGATCCATGTAACTGTGCACTTTTGATTCATGAGCATATCCTGCAACTGTCTGGATCCGGAAGTGCTGAAATACCATGGCCTTATCTACATAAGGAAACTTTCACTAAAATTTCCACCCTTCAGCCTCACTGATGGAAGCAAGGAGGGGAGTGCTAGCGCATACAGGGCATGGGAAGCTGTGGGCATTTTAAGCATGATGTTGTGTAGACCTGCTCTGAGGAAAAGTTAGAACACCTCGTGCTTCAAACTCTAATGGTCACCTCTGCTAGCTCTCCCACGGTTGCTTTCACCCCTGAAGCTGAACCAGTGGTGGCAATAGAGGAAATTATAACAAAAATATCTTAATTTGAACACAGCCCATAATCAGACTGTTCTTGCAGTAATTCCATCCCAGTCAGAAGCAGGGAGAGCTAGAAATCTCCTGGAAAACTCGTTCTTTTGAGATCTCCAGGCAAATGTTGAAGATCTAAGAGATTCTGATACTTTGTGTAAGTAGTGTTTGAGCTGTGTGTAGGCTCAGGACTGGAACAGCAAGAGGGGCCACAGGCTGCAGTTGGGGTGCAGCGGCCGAGAGGATTGGAATAGCAAGGATACTGGTGTTGCTGCAAGGCAGCAATGAGGTTCACTGGCAGAGCTGCATGTAATGGGCACGAGTGGATTAGCAGGAGAGGCTGCAAGCCTGGAGCAAGGGACAGGGGCACTGCTGAGCATGTGGTAGGTGCGAACGTCTCCTGGTCACACCCTAACAGCCACTAGCTAGTGCTATCAGGTATCAGTCTCATTTGCATGACCACGGTATTTCTTCACATACGGCCACAGCTTTTAAAGTATGTGGGGGAGGGAGGGGAGACACAACACATGCACACAAAGAAATCTCACCAATAAACGCCTGAGCCCAAAACCTCTTGAAAATTTTGGTCAAAGGCGAAAGAGCAGTTCAGAAGCACACGGTCCATTTCCCAGGCTAGCCCTGGGCCCAGTGTGTGCACTATGTGTTGCAGCACAGAAAGCCCTGGGATTCGTGTTCCCCGAGCGCCTGGATGTTTGCCAAATCACCGGTCACATCTCTAGCTTTAAATCTCATTGTGATTTGTTTAGGTGAACCTGTCAGTGGCTGGCAGGTTTCCCACAGCTGATGAAAGGAGTTAAGGATGTCTGAGACTCACAAGGTGATGCAGCCATTAAAGCATCACGACAGACTCCGCACAGAGGCACTAAACACACGGAAAGATTGGCAGCTCTGGTGCCTAAAACTAAACAAGAAATGCAAAATAAACTAAAACGTGTGTGTGCGCGTGTGTGCGCGTGCATGCATGCGTGTGCATGCTCATGCTTTTGGAAGTCAGAATTCTCTCTACTCTCACTTCCTATGACAGCTCAGAACTTGAAGTAAGATGTAAGCAAACAGAAAGAGGGCAAGCCTGCGTTCTCAATCTCGTTCATGAATTATAAAAGGCCATTCACAGACACTCTTTATTCTCTTTAAAATAAATTTTGTGCTGGTGAAAGGCAGATTGACAGCCCCAGAAACTGAAGCCCTCTATTTATCCGCAGATCAGGTATAGGGAAGGGCGGCGTACACTTCCCTCCATGCACCCAGCTGTTACAATAAATAGTTTCCCAGTCGGGGGGTGCTATAGTATGATTATGTCTAGGAACTTAGAGGAGTGTACTTTCAGGAAGTGCTTGATGAGAGAGAACTGTATACATGGAGGAAGGAGTAAAGCCTGAACGTGGCACTGTCTTGGCTCTATCTCTTTATTGTTGCACACAGAAGGCTGCTGATGGGATCAGCCAAGGAGGCAGCCAAGATTAGTCTGCAGTCCCTCCAGTTCTGGGCTTCTCCACTGAGATTGCCAACCAAGGCAAGAATTAATGCCCCCTGTGATGGTTTTGTTTTATGATGTGGATGCCCAGCCACAAGAATATGGACTGAATGCAACCAACTCATGTCGTATGGGCCACTGAGCTGTTGGGATCAGTTGCTGAATGGAATAAAGTAGAAAGCAATAAAAAGTATGAGGCTGTGCTGCCAACCTCAGGCATTCAAAAATGAGGCTGGTTTAAAAAATCATCCGACTCTTCCAGATGTAAATGCTGGGTTCTTTTTATTTGTCTTCTGGTTTCTGAGTGTTTAGGGTACGCTTGGGTCATGTTTCAGGCTTTTATCTGCAACCATGAGGCCTAGCAACTATTTTTTTTTTTTTTTTTGAGCTGAGATTCTTGTGTAATCTTTTTTCTCCGGGAGATGGAGCTTTCAGAAAAACACCACATCTTGTGAGAACTGGAAACCCTGAATTGTCACTTCTCAGCAGCACTCTTTCCAAAAGTTCCCAGGTGAAGCAGTGGGAAACTACTGGAAAATCATTATGGGTCATGTGCCATCGGCGTACTTAAAGCTGTATGAACACAGAGAGAGGGATGATTTTCGTGAAATGCCCATAATGCACTTGTTCATCTGGGTAATACTATTTCATTGGGCCCATTCCTGACCCCAGCTGGTGACTAGTGTAAGCAGAAGAGCTGGCAGCCCATGTCATTGCCATTTACTAGTGTCACTGCAAGTGGTGGACTTTATTTATACATTTAAATGCTCATTACGTTGTTTGTTTCAACAATATCCTGCAGCAGTGAGTTAATTACACGCTGTTTAAAAGAATATGTCCTTTATCCATTTACACTTTCTTTTTAATTTCATTGAGTGCTCCCTTGTTGATGAGTTAGATGAAGGGTAACCTGGAGTCTGATGAGCATTCCCTATACCATTTGTCCTTTAGACATGTATCATATTTCCTCTTACACACACACATAAACGCACACACACACTCACACGCATACAACATGAGCCTCTAAGATTCCTTCTGGGGCAGCTGTATTGTTAAAAGTCTGCATCGTATGTGACGCTGACAATATGAATTGAACCCATAGACTGTCAACCTGCTGAAATAAAAATGTAGGCTGGGATTTTCAAAAGAGCCTAAAGAAGTTAAGCTCTAGGTAAAAGGTTTTACCTGCAAAATGCTCTGGATTTGCAATGTGCGTGGTACATGTGCCTGGTACAGTGCCTGGTAGGGGAGTGGACACCTGTGAGTCTCCTTTTTAACAGTAAGCAGTGGGAATTGCTCAGGTTGGGAGGGTTGACATGGGTGGGGCAGGTTATAGAGAGGGTGGATATCTCATTAAAACAGTGGTTCTCACCATATTTGTCCCATTATGGTTCAGATGCTGGATCTGAATGTGGATCTTGGCTACTGCCAGTATTTGAATAAAAATGTGATCCTGACATTGCAACTTGGATGGCATCCGGTTCTGGATCTGAAGCCCTTCTCAGGTTACAGGTAACCATCACCAGAAAACTTGCAGGCATGGCAAGAAGATGTCGGGTCAAGTGTCTGCATTATCCAGTGACCCAAACTGAGGCACTACAAGTCCCTGTTTAATCTGAGCCTCGAGATACATTTCCTGAGCTTCCCACAAAGCAATCATCTTCTGTGATTAAAGACAGTCAGGAAGCGCAGGGCAAGGGGCTGAGAGAGACGCAGGGGGGACAGATTCAGAGCTCCTCTGCAGAAGCAACCCAAGTTCCCATCATCCTCCTGCTGTCTGGGCCAGTTCCACTTCTAATCCCATCCTGGGGCAGCTAATAAAGAGCGAATTATATGGCTGAAGTCCCGTGCTATGGAAAGAGGGAGCATTACCCCAACATTCCTACTTTCTCCTCCCAGGAGTCATAATTAATAAAATTGAAGGAAATTGAGCACCGATGAGAAAAAACAAACAAACAGCCCAAAGTTTGTCACGTGATGAAGGGGGAGGGAGTGCGGGGTCCAGTAGTCTAGGGAGCACTGGAGATAATTGCAGTCATAGGGCAAGAGGCTAAAACAGCACAAAGTGCATCAGTTTAACAGATATTAAATTTGCAGGCTCAGGGCAACAAGATTCCATTCAGGTTATTTGCATTAATCAGGTCAGGGAATAGTCTTTCTCTCTTTTTTGTTTTTTTCTGGAGCAAGTGTCGACCTTTGTTTGTTTCTCATGTGAAAGTGTGACAATGGATAAATGCACATGGAAACGGCTGCTCAGTCATGACGCATCTCACACTCAAGCGAGGGTCTGAAGGTTTTTCTGCATGAACTGCCTTAGCATTGCTGGCACCAGTTCCTAGCTGTTTGGGACAGGCTTACGGAGACAGGGTTCCCACTCCCTGGTCCCTTGTAGTCCAGGGACCAGGTAAAACAGTTTCATAGAAGGAAGGGCCTACTACCATTGCAAAACCAGAGGAGATCTTGACTTCAGCTAGCATCACCCATCAGCATGCTATGCCACTGTGTCAGGCAGCCAAACAGCCACACCTCAGCCACACTAGAACTCTGTGGGAATCCACAAAGCACGATAGTTTCCTAACCAAACACGTGTTCAGATAGGAAAGCAACTAGCAGCTTCCATGTTGAATTGGGGATACCTAGAGCCCTGTGGGTGCCCCAGTACTTAGTCTTGTGATGCTGACAGACCAGGTACCAGCTCACGCCATGGCTCCCAGGGCCTAGGCCTCACTGAAGAAATGCGTGGCTGGAAACCAGTCTGGCTCACCTATCTGTTAATATTGTTAAAATAGGTATTAGATTTGCAAGAATGTGATTAGTGTTTAGCGGCTTTATGAAATGCTTGTAAATTGCTACCTGCATTAATCTCACTCATCATGTCCCATGTTATAAGGTAATATTTTAAGTTTTTCTCTGTAATCGTGTAAGTCATCAAGGAGAGAAGCGTTACCAAGTGTGCAATACTAGTTTACCACAAGAGGTGTCAGGTCCTGTCCAACAAAAGAAGGCCCATCAACACCAGACAAGCCATTGTGGAACTTCAGTGGACAAAATACTTTGTGGATGGCTCCCCATAAACCCATGAAAAAGAGATGTGAACAAACACTCAAAGCTTGAAGTTTGAGGGAAGGGAATAAAAATCCTTGTCAAGAACCAATTTTTATCTCTATGCTGCTTGAACTCTGAGGGGCACAAATTTCTAAGGTTAAGCAAGGGATTCCCAGCTGTTTCACCTGGGTTGGTCCTAAAGCATATATAGAGCTCACACATTACAGCAACGTCTATTACCTTTTGGAACCTAAGACTGTAACTTATTTGTGTGTGTGTTTACATGCTTTAACCTTGTAAATAACATCTTTTTTTCTTAATTAATAAATGTTTAGATTGTTCATTATAGGATTGGCTACAAGGATTGTCTTTGGTATAGGATCTAAGATGTAATTGACCTGGGGTAAGTGACTGACTGGTCCTTTGGTACTGGGAGTAACCTGAATATTGTTGTGATTTTTGGACCACCTAGCACAAAGGCAAGGTTGCCTGGGTATCAAGATAGATAGGAGTACCCAAGGGGATTGTCTGTGGCTCCATGTTAAGGCTGCTGGAGGAGTTCACACTTGACACTTGGTTGATGAAATCAAAGCCCGATTTGTGCTCTGCTTCTTCACAGTCTGCCCTGAGGCTGGTATTCATGCTCCATCCTCTCCCACTCCAGACAGCTTGACAAGCCTCACAAACACACACTCATAATCAAGTAAATTTCCTTCATTGTCCAGAGGATTTCGAATGGAGGTTATTATGGGTAGGGTAAAGGTATCCAGATAGGTTCCGCTCCCAGGGTGCCTTTGATGATAAAGAGACAGAATATAAGGAAAGTAAAAAAAGACCTCTGCAACAGTTTGGCATTGGATATAGGGTATTTTGAGTCTGAACTGCATTTTGTGTGCAGTCTAGAATGTAAGGGGGTGTTTTCTTCTATAGACTGTGCAACCCTGGACACAGGGATAGTGACCAGCAGGTAACAACAACAGCCACAATAAGACAGCTTGATTTCTCGATGAGTGGGAACCAGCTGAGATTACACAAGTGTGCTTCTCCCATCCCTGGTGGCATGTATCAGGAGTTCTATTTTCTCAATCAATTCTAATGTCCATGACAGCATTTTCTTAGGCCAGTTCAGACCCAGGAGTCTCCCAGGTTCTGAGAGAGGCTTAATTTTTTAACAGTGCCCAGGAAAACTCAGTTCACTGGCTTGGAGTTTGATGAAGTTCTCTCCTGTGGAATGTTCCATTATGATAGTGAATACCACGGGTATTCTTGCCTCTTTAAAACTAAAAATCAGATACAGAATTAAAATGGGATTTTTCTTACCAAATCTACAATTGAGGATTTGTGCAATGGAGGTGTTCCTCTACCTCCACCCCGCCTTTTGCTACATGGGCAAGCCTATTAACTGGTTACTGTCTCCTGTCCACTGGGAAGTTTAGGGCAGAGATGCTGGTTAACCATTCCAGATCCCTAAAATAGAGTATAGAAGATGAACTCAGATCCTGATTCCTGGTGGGGAGGGACATGGTGTTCTCGAGCCACTTATGAAACAGTCTGCTGATATGTTCCAAACTGCACAGAATAATAGAAATTAGCAAAGGAAAATCCCTGTTAGGTCACATCTAGTCTATTCCCTAGGATCCTTGCTTATCGTCTGTTGTCCAGTGGCTTGTCCAAACTCTTCAGAAGTTCCACATTATATATTCAAAGCTACTGGTCTGTATTTAAAGTGCACGATCTTCCAGTTCCTTCCTTTCTTCTTTCACCTCCCAGAGCCTATGTGCCATCCTGAGAGACAGCTCTCGTCCTAAACTACTGACATACAGACGTGTCAATAGCAATCCCTCTGTCTTTCCCTAGCAAAGAAGAGACATCAAGGATTTAACCATGCCAACTAGCATGCTGGATGTATTGGGAGAATATTATAATGTAAGAAATGTTGTAGGTGATGTAGTAATGATTCAACAGAGGCCCATGTAGGATAGAGGGCACAGAGCTACCAAAGAGAGGCGGGCAAATCACACAAGGCTGCAGAATTCATCCCAAACATAGTTTCACTAGGCTGGTGGGTGACCTGTGGACAAAGTCAGCAGAGCTCCTTCTTAACTGCTCCTACAATAAGTTTTCCAGTGACTTTTTACTTTTCATGTTAAAGGGAAATGCTTCCAACAATGGTTCAGCGCATTCAAGTCAGGAAAATATGATATCTGTGTGTACAGGCATGTTGCTATGTGGCTAGATGTACATTTGATTTCTGTGCACCAGGTTCACTCCCCGTGTGTGTGTGTGTGAGAGAGAGAGACAGAGTCAGAGACAGAGAGATTGAGACTGTGCACGGTTGTGTGTGCCTGCATGCTCATATCCACATTGCTTCATGAGCTTACATAAAATTGATATCTACCCTGGGGGATACAGGAAACACAGACAGCCGGTCATGAGTGGTGTGGATTTGAGAACCATAAAGGGGAATTGAGTTGGCTGGCATCTGCACCAAAAGTAAAAGGCAATCCTATGCCCTACGATGTCCTGGGCCTATGATGGGAGGGAGGATAAATTTATTACGAGTCATGCAAAAGTCCCCTTTGATATAGTAGTAAAGAGTTCTAAGCAATCCATTAGTTCTCTAGCACTGAAGGGTTGAGGCCACATGCTATTTTGATCACGAGTGAAAATGAATGATGTGGGTTTCACTTCGGAATCTCTGTTTCTTTACCCGGAAGACGCCCACAATTTAGCATCCATAGCCATTTCTGCTCAAGAGAGTGTCAGGAGTGCAGCAGCAGGACAAGCAGTGTGTCAAGGGTGAGGTTTATCAGCTGAACTGGGGGGGAAAGGGAGGGCTAGGGGTAGGAGCTCAGGACTTGAAAAGCAGGGAGTGCTCCAGGTCAGGAACGAGGTACGTTGGCAGAGTTGGGGTGGATCACATTCACATGGCACCTACAATTCCTCTTTTCAAGCCAGTGCTTTTTGCTCATCGCTCCAACTAACAGCAGATTCACCTGAATGTCTTTGTCAAAACAAAAGTGGAGTGACGGGGGAAAAGGAATCACTTGCCCCCGGCTGAGATGGATGGGGAGAGAAGCCAGAACCCACGTTTGAAAGGGACAGGAGTCACTGACTGTTGTTTCTAATGCTGATGCATAAGCCCTCCGAGAGTAATCCTGATCCTCTGATGGCAGCCGTGGGAACTGGACTGTGGGCTGGATCCTGTGCCATTGACTTCAGTGGGCACAGGATCAGGCAGGGCATGTGGAAAGAGATTCTTTGCCATTCATCGTTTCAGAGAGTGCTCCAAAAGGCTGGTCATCTGCTGTCTCACCTGGCTCTCTGGTTTTAGTGGCCTGGAATGGGCTTCCCATGTGCTTCCATGTGCCATCCTTCCCAGTCTTCTGTGAAACTGACGGAAGTGCTCCCTGACCTTGCCTGACAGGACTCTGCTAAGCTATCTGGGGCGGGGAAAGGCCTGACAAGACATTTCAGGGAAGTAGCAGATGTGGGATAAAGAATATCTGAAGGGGATAGGAATGTTGCATTCCAGCATGAGCTCCTCCATCTTTAGGGGACGGGGCTCCTTTCCCCTCCTCAGCAATCCTACTGGTGGCTGTGCTCTTGTGAGGGTGAGTCATATTCACACACCCGCCTTTTGGCAGATATTGCTCCCTGGCTGGTGTAGAGATGATCAGAGAGGGAGATGTGTGTCAGATAATAAACAGCTCCTGCTCCCATCCAATGCTATAGACCCTGCAGCTCCGGTTCCTCTTGTAAGTACATGCACATAAAGGATCTGCTGCCTCTGCTTCTCCATCAGATTAGCAGATGCTTGGCTTTCCCACAGCTCTGTTAGACTGCAACTGGCTAAGGAAAGAAATTCTGCTGGACCCAGAGCTCTGCCCCTGAGAGGGAAAGAGGGAGAAGCTAAAGAAAGCAAGTACCCTAACACACCTTATTTATTAATCTACTTTACCGCTGTGTATCAGTGGCTCCTGTACTGAATACTCCGTATTACTGCACTCTCTTTAAAAGTAGCATTTGGTAAGCAACGATTCTTAACAGGACTAGGAATGTGGGGTGGTTGTGCCCTGTGGCAATGTACTTGCCTGGAGACTTCGTGTCCAAACGTAATTTAGGTCACCAGTGAAACGAGTTGGATCTCAGACTGGTCACCCGTTTGAGCACAACAACAAAGCGCCATGTAATTAGGCACCACTGACTCATGAAAGTCTCAAGACCAAACTAGCAGAGATGCTGCAGGTTAGGACGGAGTCTCGTCAACGGAGCGGTGCAGCGGCCCCAGAATTAAACAGCAGCAGAGGCGCAGGTCAGGTTCGAAGTGCATTGGCCGAACTGTGTCAAGATATTTTTCATTGCCTGCCACAATAAGGGTGTGTCTAGCCACAGAAACCTACCCAAGATTTATAAAAGAAATTAAAAGCAAGCACCTTTATTAGCAGTGCTTACCAGCTGTGACTTGCTCGAGGTCTCATAGTGAGTCAGTGTGAAAGAACCAGGAGAGAACCAAGGAGCTGTGACTCCTGGTCTCATAATCCAACCCTCCACACTATCCTGTCTCATACTGTGCCACTCGTGTCTTTAGAAAAGAAATGCAATAGCCTCTTCTATTGTAATGGAGGGGGCAGGGTGTCCGTGTTTTCCTTTAGAATATTAATAATTGTCGAAATCTGCAATTATTATAAAATTGTCGTAAGCATAATTTTTATGCAAAACCGTAGGCACTTGCCCCGCTGACAGCACCACCTACACGTCTTAAATCAAAGAGCACCAATTACTGGTCCCCCAGAGGAAATCTAACATTGATTAACCTACAGATCTTAAACAACAATGGGATGCTGATCTCAGTTACACCAGTGGAAATGAAGAGTAACTCCACTGAAGTAAGTATCAGTGTCAGTGAGATCAGAATCTGCCCCTCAGGTCTCTTAAGAGGGCACTGCTGACTGCTGATTCTCCATGTTGCCTTGTTTCTCCTCCTCTGTCTTCCCACTTCTCAGGAATTTCTTAGCTCAAAGTCCTGCTGCTGCTGTTTAACTACTGGGAGTTGCTGCAATCTCGCTCTCTAACTCCCTCCACTGATTTGCAGTATTCATGCCCTACTGATTCGTGGTCCTCAGCTGCCACTCAATGTAGAACAAAGCTAAGGTAACTCCAGAGGTGTAACTTACGCTATGAATCGTACGGTTTGCCATGCCCTAGGTGCACAGTATGAAAGGTTTCTTCCCGATCCAATATATATGACAGGTAAGTTTGCTCAGATTCTCACTGCTGCAGTTTTCAGTGCAGTGCTGCAGTAGCTGGTCTCTTTTCCTATGATTAGAAGAGCAGTTCAGGGCATTTTAGTGTCTGGTCCAAACTCCTCACACCAGTGCACTCCTAATGATGATGATGAACAAGCAAAAATTAGATGAGGGCCATCACCTCAGGCACAAATATCAAAGAAAGAAAAGATAGTTTGAAGCCAGCCTGTACCAATGGCAACTAGAGATGGGCTAGGCTCCAATCCTAACTTTCCCAAAGTTTGGCAGCTCCAGCACGTGCTGTGAAAGTAGAAATGGATTCACGCTCCTCTGCGGCTCATTGGGGTTCATCTCTGAGGGCTAGGTTCCAAAAGCATCTCTTGGTGTGAGCAGGGACCTGTGTGAAAGAAGATGGAGGGTCCTAGTGCACAGGGCTCCACAACACAAATCAACACCTTCAAATAGGCACCGAATAGATAGCCTCTTTATAACCCCACTAAAGTAGCACTAGAGGCCCCCCCTCCCAGGGACTCCTCGTGTTATGTGCTTTGTACAAGCACACAGTGAGTGACGGTTCTTGTTCCAAACAGCTCACTATCTAAACAGAGCAGACCGACAATGGTTAGGAGGAGAAACCGAGTCAGGAAGTGACAACTCCAAGGTCACACAAGGGCTCCATGGCAGAGACAGATATAGAACCCCAACTCCCATCTCCCAGTCCAGCACCCAGGCCATAGAACAATGCTGCTTCCCCTTGGCAGGTTCAGCAGAGACGCCAAAGATTAACTGGACTAAGGAGCTTCTGATAGGGGCTAGTGCCTGTGGGAGCCTGATGTCCTGATCCTGTACCTGTGGAGGTGACAAACAGAGGCCCTTCCATCTTGTGAAATGACAACCTGTCCATTTCCTCTGGCCACAAAAAACCATGTAAGGATTAAATGTGTCTTCTAAACGAAGAGACAAAAATCAAAGCAGGAAAGATGGCGGAAGCGGGGAATGCCGGGTAACGTGCTTGGCCTGTATCTGCTGTGACCCCAGCTGACTGCCGTGTGCTGCAAAGACGAAAGCTGTCTTCCGATCAGTGACTTAACATTCCAAGGGAGCAGATTAACGCCTGCAAACTTCTCAGTGGAAGCATTCAAACACTAATTGGTAGTTGCGAGTAATTAAAGTAATTTAGTCAGATTATAAAGAAATTTCTTAACAGTGATTAAGCAACTCTGGGATGTGTGTAGTTGTTTGTAATCACTCCCCCAGGGGGATTAAAGCTCTTGACTGCATGTAATATGTCTTGTAACGCCCTATGGGTCCTGTCGGCTCCTGGTAGCAGCGAGCAGCTTGTTGGAGGAGATAGAAATCAGGTTTGCACACACACACAGGGTATATTACGGAGAGAGCAGTGCTCCCTCCCTAATGGGCTCAGTTTAGGAGCGCAAGCTCCACAGTGAAGCTAGGCATCTCATCAACTGGGTTTTGGTCCTGCAATGGCCAATCTGTATCATCAAACCATCAATGTCAGAGCTGGAAAGGAGCATGGGACTGGATGTCACGAGGGCTGGGTCCCGACCCACTATCGCTTCACCTCCCACTGTGCTTTGGCTTCTCCATTCATTAAACAGGGATAAGTGATACTTAGCCACCTTTTAAAGTGCTGGGTACTAATTAACCCCAATAGAGGGAGTGAGATAGATCCCCTCAGATTGACAGTCTGGTTTCATATCAGAGACAAATGGCTGGAGAGTCATACCTTCATGCTATCACTGGCATGTGTCTCATTTCCCCATGCTCCCAAACGCACTCAGGCAGGGCAGGCTGGCCATGGAAGAGCAGAAGGAGAAGCTCGGACTGAAATTCAGGTGCATTTACACGTTTCTTTTTAAGACGTACATTTAAAGCTATCAAAATGTGCACAAGAGACAGTCTGAGGCTCCATATAGAACGCGCTTCAGCCAAAGACATATAGGCTCCACCTTGCTCACTGTGACACCAGGACTGTAACCACCATCTGCTAAGATGCTGGAGGCACAAATATGGAGTGACTCTGGGGATCAGGGAAATCTGCACACAGAGACCTGAGCCAAGCCTGTGCCACAGCTTGCGTTGTCGATACACAGAAGGTTTCAGTCTCTGGCTGGCGCTTTTCAGCAGCACGGACATTAATAAAAAACCCAAAATACTGATCACAGAAGGAGCACAAGTCCCATGTTCCGAATGGCCTTTGTTGGGAGTGTAAACACTATCTCGTGTTTCTCCAAGATGACAAAACAGAAGATTTACAATGCCCATGTCTGCAGCCTATAGCTGGTTCAGGTCATCAGCCTCGTGTTTTCTTTCACACAGATTCCCTTTTGCCAAAGGTATCTTGCCACTTCACCAAGACACATTCCAATGCATGTGCTGAGGTAAGCAAATAATTCACAAGGAAAAGCTTACTGCATGAATTTAACCTCTTCCTCCTCATGGGGAACGGCCAGCAGATTGCTACTTTTTCATCGCTGGAATTTAATGATGGCATGATTATGAATATTTAATCAATACTTCATTGTGATGAGTCAAAGAAATCACATGGGATTGTTTCTGTTCCCAGATTGAATGAGTATGCACATATGTCTGGTGAAAACATGTGTTTGTGCAACTTTTGAGTTCATTTCCTGCAATTAATTGAACACATGATTTTGACATCTACTTTCTGCAAACGTTTTTGCCAGCAAAACTCTTTCTGTAACGGAAACAAAATATACAAGGCAAATTCATGTAAAAAATCAAATGACTGGCTGCGGAAGATGCTTTGTTTTATTCACCTAGTTCTATCATTACATACAAAAATATACCAGTACCACACAGGGGCAAAGCTCTGTGTCAGCACTAAAGGTTTTCATTGTGAACTCTGTTATATTTTGCTACACAGGACATGCTTTCCAGACGCAAATGTAAATAGCTTTCTGTGAGCTCTGTGTACTGTGTGTAGAAACCTGATTTTCCCTAATGGTCCATTATAAATAGTTCCACCCACCCTCTGCTTGAAAGCTTCTCTGACTCACATTGGAAATTAGCTTCTTCCCCTCCTCACTGTTGAGGACAATTACAGGTCTTTGTTCAAAGGGAATCAAGCAGCATAAGGGCTGAATCCATCCACAGAAAAATTGTCATTCTTTTTTTGTTTTCCGCCTGCAGTAATTACCCTGCCAACCGCCCGCTCTGACATCCTTAAACCTGCTGCAGCCTCCGCCAAAGCGTTCCTCCAGCTCCACTTGCAAGTTTACTTTATGGTGATTAATTTTTTATTCACTCTGTTTGTCTGTCTCTATCAGCCACCTCCTCATTTACATAGCTTCTTGCTTTCTAGCTAAATAAGATTTTCCTTTGTGGAACCAGAGCAGCACATCACTAAAAGGAACTTGGACCACATAGATCAAGGCATCAAGATTTGACCCAGCTGACAGCAGCATTTGGCTGTTTGCCAGGAGTCCAAGGGTAGGACCTCATGTGCATGAAGCAAGGTTGCTTGCAGCCAACTTCACCATTAATATGGAGGGTGAGGCCCATGCAGGATGCAGGCCCCAGTTTACATGCTTCATCTGGATCCAGAGACTGCTCTGATCAAGAGCAAGCACTCCAAATTGGGACCTGTACTCTCCACAGACCACAGCTCTGCACTGAGAACCAGCCTGGCCTGGGTCTTAACATAGGATCCAGTGGATTTCATTTGGCTGCTGGGCTGTGCTTTGACCACTTTGGTTGTAGATGTTAAAGAGATGCCATCACCCTTACCCCACAGAGATGCTATCACACTTATGAGGCGGTTACAGTACTAGAGAGAATGTCAATCCGTTGACTTTTCACTTGTTTCTCAGCATTTCTTGTGATTCCTTTACTGATTATCCAGACACCTGTTTACACAAGGATGCTTAAGCTTCCAGCCCACCTGTCCATCTCTCCCTTTGCATCCTGCAGCGCAACCCTAGTGGTGCCATTTGTGGCATCTAACATAGCAGCTTTCACTCTGCCAACAGAAGCCTGGCTAAGAGGGGGGCAGACATCTTGCACTGAGATAATAATAATGAAGGGATTCTACAAAAGAAGGCCAGAAAATCTTTCTGTGCATAAATCCTTCCCTATAGCTGCAGTGTGGAAGCCCCTCTTTAAAGCAGGATCAAATCCTACATAGTTATTTTTTTTTAAAAAGGATCCAAAATGACTAACCATCGACCCCTCCAGCCACACATTCATTTTTCATTAAACCTTTCCTTGGATCTTATAAGCAGAGAGTGCATGAGAACAAGCGGCCGAGCGAGCAAAAACAATCAACAGCGCCCTGGGGCTATAATAACCAAGGTAGAAACATTTTAAATTATACCTTGGGTCAAAATGATTTTAGATTGATCAGAAACCAAAATTACCTTGAGTTCCAGTTGATTGTCTCTGTCTCGAGTTCATCTGGAGGCAGCATTCCTCCAGCAGCTCCCATTGTCATTATTATGAGGCGTGTGTATACATTGACCCTGTTATTTTAAGCAGCTGAGAGGAAGAAGAAGAAAAAGCCTTTGAACTTTAAAAGCCACAGTTGGAAGGTAGTGAGCGATGCATATGCCTGCAAAGCCACACACTCGCCATTGGCATCTGCCCTAATGAGAGCTCCCCTGTTAAATCAGCATTAGTGCTCGCTCCCTGATTCTCCCCAGTACATTCACAAAAAAGGCTTCAGCATTCACTGAATCAAAATATCTGCATTACCCCATGACCAAGCTAACCTCCAGGTTCACCCATTGTACTGGCAAATATGTCCAGCACCAACTGCACCATAAAAGTGGGCGCTTCCCACTGCATTTTTAGTATTGCACGGTCACTTCTTCCATCCACAGTAACATGCAGTGCCCATTGCACTAGTCATTAGACACAGCACCCTTTCACTCCCAGAGGAGCACACTTGCCCTTGTGTTGTTAAAAAGAGTACCTGAAACACCTGTAAAAAGAGACACCTGCTTGCACATCTTGCACTGAAAAAGCCTGCATTTGGCACATGAAGTGAGCAATTTCCCTCAAAAATTGGTATTGCATACTTGTAATCACCCCGTTTCCATATGCAAATATGCATTTTTCATGCAGATGTAGATTTATGTAGTGCACCTGGTCATTCCTCCTATCCGACCTTGCCCTACATATAGAATCTCGATCACTCATTCACATAGTTGCCGAAAAGTGATCTACAGCCATTGGAAAGTCTCACAGACCTTCAAGGACAACATTGGTTTAAAGCTGTTGCTGGTTAAAGGGGGATTTCGGGGTGGGTGGAAAGGAAGGAGGACGAAGGATAGAAGGAGAATTGCTGGGGCAATATCACTGTTCATTTCCTTTTCTTTGTAGTGAGGAGAGTCATAGGCCGTGTCCAATGAGAAGTGAAATAGCCTCCTAGGTAACAGGCCTATTGGAGACACTGACAGACAGGTATTGAAATGTTGGAGAGGGGTTAGCATGGTAAGAATCACAGAAGAGAAAAAAAGTTACACCTGCCCTGAAGCCTCTGTCTCTGTTGTTTTTAAAACTCCTACAATGACAGCTTGACTGTGTGCATGGTTGACAAGCTGGTAACGATTGACTGGCCCAGATAAGAGGCTTGCTGGGATCAGACCGAATGAGTGATACATTTAAAACTTCACTCAGCAGGAATTTCAGTGCACACCTGTGCAGAGGGCTTTCTTCTGGCAGGGTTCTAGTTCATTATTAGCTAATGGCTCAAGATGGCTTCACTCTAGTTATTACTGTGTACTCTGTGAGATCTAGTGTAGTGCAAGGAGCTTGCATTTTCCTTGGATCTCTCTTGCGCATGCCCTTTTCATTACTGATTCACTTCTCTTGTATTCTGTTTGAAGGCTGGAATCACACACCTTTCCCCATCATTGTGATGCGTGACACACAAGTTGTACTGTAGCAGTCATCCAGTCCAGTGCAATGGGGCAGACAGGTTGCATGTATTGCCCTATATATAGACAGTATGTGTATCTTGTGTGTGTGTAACAACAAGGTGTTTACCTGAGCACACACACACAGGGTGTTTTATAAAGTATTTTACAAACAACATCAAGTCACATCCTTTTTAAACAGCCAATGAAGTACATCATAGAATCCATTTAATTAGCCTTATGCTGTGAATTTCAGAAAAGGAGTTTTCCTGAGAGCATGCAGCATTTGAAGGCAAGCTATTTATGCTCCTTCTGACCATGTAGGGTAACTCAGCTTGCTTTCCGCCTCATTTATTTCTAGTTCATTTACCCCATCTCCATTGTCTTTTATTTTCTTTGGTTTTCAGAGCCCACCTGAGAAGCTGTGGTCCTTTCTAAAGTTATGTCTACACTATGGAACTATTGTGACACAGCTCTGGCACCATCACTATACCAACATAACACAATAGTGTGGACAGACAACAGTGATTTTTTCCACTGCTGTAGGAACTCCACCTCTCTGAGTGACAGTAGCGAGGCTGAGTGAATCATTCTTCTCTAGCCCTAGCTACATCTACACCAGGGGTTGGGTTGATGTAGCTATAGTGTTCAGAGATATGGATTTTTCACACTCTGGAGTGATGTAGCTATGTCTATCTACATTTTTAAGTGTAGATCAGCCCTATGAGAAATGCTTCATCTTAGCCGGAATTTCTGGGTTTGACACAGGAACTGCTGGGTGAAATTCTATGGCCTGTGTTATGTAGGATAGAACTTGATGGGGATTTTCTGACAAAACATTCTTTTGTGAGGACAGGTTGATTCCTCAAAATTGAAACTGCTCATGGGAAAGGGTTGGTTTTGAGAAATCTCCCGATTCAAACATTTTAAAAAATAATAGTTGCCCTATTGTCTAAAGGAAAAGTTTCACTTTCCTGTTTGAAACGACTTTTCATTAGGAAAATTTAGTTAAAGTAAAAAAAAAAAAAAGTTACATTTCTTAAAAATCTCTAAATATTTCAACTGACCCAATCCAAATGTTTTTTTCTTATGACCCAGGTTGTACAAATTTCTGAGGTTTTGACTTTTTGTCCTGATTCAGGATGAGCAACAATTTTGAAATCTTGAAACCTTTTATGGGTTGTGCTGTAGTGGGGCCAGATCAGCCAAAAGAAGGCTCCGGGGGGATATGCTTGCTCTATATAAATATATCAGGGGGATTAACGTTAGGGAGGGAGAGGAATTGTTTAAGTTTAGTACTAATATAGGCACGAGGACGAATGGGTACAAATTGGATATTAGGAAATTTAGACTAGAAATTAGACGAAGGTTTCTAACCATTAGGGGAGTGAAGTTCTGGAATAGCCTTCCGAGGGAAGTAGTGGGGGCAAATGACTTATCTGGCTTTAAGACTAAGCTTGATAAGTTTATGGAGGGGATGTTATGATGGGATAGTTTAATTTGAGCGATTGATTTTGGATTATCGGCAGATAAGTCTGCTCAATGGTCTGTGGGAATGCTGGATGGGATGGGAACTGAGTTACTGCAGAGAATTCCTTTTTGGGTGCTGGCTGGTGAGTCTTGCCCACATGCTCAGGGTTTAGCTGATCGCCATATTTGGGGTCGGGAAGGAATTTTCCTCCGGGGCGGATTGGCAGGGGCCACGGAGGTTTTTCGCCTTCCTCTGCAGCATGGGGCATGAGTCGCTTGCTGGTGGATTCCCTGCAGCTTGAGGTCTTCAAATCTCACTTTTGAGGATTTCAATAACTCAGTCATGGGTTCGGGGTTGTTATAAATGTGTATGGGTAGGGTTTTGTGGCCTGCCTTGTGCGGGAGGTCAGACTAGATGATCATATTGGTCCCTTCTGACCTATGAGTCTATGAGTCTATGAAATGGCACACCAGCACTTTTGCTGCAGAGAGGACACTGTACAAACTGGGTCTCGCCACATGAAGGATGTTCCATTCCATTCCAAACCATTCCATTCCGTTCCTGGTTTACCTATCTTTGGAAAAATATGAGATGGAAAAGGACCAGAGAAAAGGCATAGGCAGTATCAGGGATTGGCTGGCATTGGAGTTGCCTCCTGGGGTTAAAAGAGAGGGAGAGAAAATCGAGGTAGAGAAAGAGAGGGAGCTCTCTCGGACTGTATATTTAAAAAGAAAACCCAAGCACCTCTTCCGAGACAGACAATTATTATTCTCTCTTTCCACGCCCTGTCCTCCTGTAGCCCCGTCGTGGTCTATCCCCAGCCAGGTCTCCTCACCTCTACAAGATAGAAGTGATATTCAAAACGTTGGAGACATTTTCTTATTCAGCATGTGTTGCTTGACTCAGTGAGATACATAATGAAGTTACTGTGCTCCTGGTGCCTCAAAGGGCTGTGACATGTTCAATACCATCACAAATTACTGCTTGGGTAATGCATGATTAATCCAGCACAAAGTGGCTGCCAGTCGATGGAGTTCTACAGACAGCGTTGCCAGCAGTTAAGGAGGGCCAGGTTGTGGTTTCTGACAGCAGACAGCAAAACACAATCCAGTAATGGGAAACTGGAATCACAGAATGATGCTAGTGAAAACACAATCCCACCTGGCTGGGCAATATGGAGCTGTATGGACTGCACAAACGACAGAACAGAGGGGCCAGGTTTCTCTTTGCATCTTCTTATTGTGTAATTGGGTTCTCATGAGAACAGGCTTTCTTGTGGCATATTTCCAACACTGCCTGACTCTTACTGAGTTAGAGAGAGGGAAAGAAACGTATTAGTTGGAACTTAACTGAAGTTTATTTCGAATGACAGGCCTAATGAGGCCTCATGCTCAACCGCCCTGGGGCTAGCTTCTGGTTTATGTCTATGTTCCTAAAAGCTCATGCTTCAGAGTTTCAGCCAGCTATCTGCAGCTGTCAGGAAGGGATTTCACCCCCCATGTGTTCTGGGAGGTGTTTTCTTTATCTCCTTCCTCTGTAGCATATGGGACGGCTGGAGATGGGACATTGGTCGGGTAGAGCCAGGGCTCTGAGGTGGCACCGAGCATTCTCTCTGGCAGGTGCTTGACTTTCTGGTTCATGTTCACATGCCCAGGGTCTAACCGGCTGCTTTATGTGGGCTAGGAAAGAATTTTTTCCCCAGGTCAAATTGGCAGCGACCGTGCGGTTTTTTCATCTTCCTCTGCAGATGTGAGTGCTGGTCATTTGCCAGGATAATCTGGGTATATCTCACTTAATCATCTCCCTGCCACTGTGGGGCCTTGGGCACAGATGCACGTCGGTTCCTTCTCTTCTCTGCCTGTGGCACATAAGAGTCTAGTATTGTGTGGGCTATGATTCTTTGGTCTAATTTCCATTGTTGGTGTAGTGTGCAGTGCTGGCGTGGCCTGTGATATACAGAAGGTCAGACTAGATGATCTGCTGGGGTCTTCTCACCTGAAGCTGTCACTTTCTGACTCTCACCTAACCTTGACTTCAGGACCTTCTTACACCTGCAGATTTTGGACCCAATTAACTCTAGTGGTGCCTTCTCTTCTGAGCCATTGCAGTCTCTGGGTGTAAATCCGTCGGAATGTGTCTCACTTTGAGGCAGTACACACTAGTCCAGGTGCAGTAAATCGCCATGGCAATAAGAACATCATCACGCGCTTGTTGGCCTTTCCTATGCACAGGAATCATTTTAATAAGGTGAGATAGCTGGTCCGGAGTATTCACCTTTCCCCTGGTGACAGCTGAAATGTTTCAATGAATTTCTCCCAGGTAGAGGTGTCAGCTCTGGAGAGCAAGGGCCAGCCTGGTCCCTGCGTCCCTCGACTTTAGGCTGGTGTCACGCCACTGAATTCAGTGGCGTTAGACTGGTGTGAAGCTATAATAGCAGAAGTGGAAATCAGACCTGAGTTCACACACCTGCTACAACTAGGGCAGAGGCAATGCCAGTGTCCTTCCTTCTGTGTCCCTGGTGTTCCTCAACCCTGCTTTGCAAAGGCAGAGAGGAGTCAGACTTCATTCGCCAGCCAGGGCATGACCTCTCCATGGAGAGTGATGAACAAAGTTGTGGCAACTGCCAGCCACTGTCAGCTGTGGTGCTGTTTTCTGTGACATCGACATCTGTCTGTAAGGAACTAGACTGAGGCCTCCCAATCATTTCACACACATACACACAGGCCTCTGATCAGCTGTCACACTGGATCAGCTTTTAGTCATTATTGACTAGCTTTGGATATCAGCAAATGACACAGAGGTGAAAGTCGCTATATCCCATTACCAGTCCAAGACATCCAGCCCCCCGATATTTATTTGTGTTGAAATAGAAGCAAAACTTACCAAGGACACAGAGCCTGCAAAAGGACATAAAACAGGGTTTTAAGGAAACAAACAAATTGTAGGTACATTTGTGTTACATGAACTTTAACTAAAGCCTCTTCTCTCAGCAGAGCAACAGCAAACGCAGTGGGAAATAAAAACAAAATTACGGCTGCAAAGCCTATAATTGCAATTCAAAACTTACAGCCATTAATTCCCACAAGTGCAAGGATCAGACCAGCAAATAAAGAAGATGCTGATGTATTTTACATTTGGGGAGAAGCTCCTGGTGGTAAACAGAAATGCTTTTATCTTTTCTTTTTTTTTTAACCCAAAATAAAGTAATTAATTTTATAAACACTGTTTCCCACATCATTAACAGAATGCAGGCTAAACTTACACATTAATGCATTTGACAGCTGAATCAAAATCCTTGTTTTCCTGAGCAGACCTGAATTTACGGCTGTGTTTCTCCTGCAACAATTGATGACGCCACTAACACCTAAAACAGCCCTCTCTGTGCATGCTGCGTTAGGTGCCGGTGATGTCATCCTGCATTGGAGGGGAAAAGGCCAAATGGTGCACACAGGCCTTGGTAGGTAAGTAAAGAGGAAAGTGACTCAATTCCACTCCTACACTTGGTAATAAAAGACCGTGTATTTGTCCTTTTTAAACCTGCACAGGTTTGTGTCACTGAGCAGGGATATATATATTTTTCCACAATGTCAACAACTTTATTGGCATGGCACAGTAGTGTACGCAAATTTTCCACAGCTAATAACAGAAGGCTCTTGACTCCAAAGGCTGAGCTACTCTGCGGAGTGGGGAATAGTGCAGGACTGGCAGGCCTGTAGGTGTTATGTGGTGGGTCTTGCAGTGGGCTCTGCCCAGGCCCCATTCAGAAACACACTCTCTGGATCAGAGAGCATGAGCTAAGCCCTCTTTAGTCACACTGGTGCACTAGGAGGAATCTACTCCCTGTTTGTAGCACATCCTGATCACATTCCACACTTTCGTTTATCCACTACTGCCCCCGCCAGCTAGTGCACCATGTGCCCAATCTCCCTGCTCGTGCACTTGTGCAGGGGGAATGCATAATTTAGCTCTTATGGTCTTAAAGAGTGTTTTGTATTCATTATCTCCACCCTGAAATAACCTGGATTTTAATTCACCTTTAATGAAAGTACCCAGGTAAACAAAGTCAAAGGACAACAAGGATCCAGGGCAATAGAAAAAGGCCTTTGACCCAACAGACCCAACTTTTACAAAGTTTAATTAAAAGAACAAAATTCTGCAGCAGTAAATTGCCTGAAGACCCAGCCTTTGAAGAGACCCAATTAAGATTGTTTGGCCCCCATGCAGGATAATTGCTGGTGAATAAACAGCATAAAATGAAAATTGCTTCTGTCCTCCAATTTGAACCAATTATGAGCTTTATATACAGTACGTGGTCCAGTCAGTCATTAACACTGTAGGCAGAGTTCAAACAAAGCCCACATTCCTGCGGGACAGGCAGCTCCTTTAGACAACGAGGACACCTGTGATTCTCTAGAGAGCCAGTAGGATAGAGCTGACATTTTGGTTCCTTTAGGCCACACTCTGAAGTCCTGATTCAGTTTGTCAGTAAAACCCGAGTAGGGACCTTTTATAACTGTCTTTCAAGTAAACTATTAATTGTGAGAACGAATCTATAGGAATGTCCTTGCTACCAGACAGTGTAATCCAGGTCAGGTATGTGAACTGATACCAGTTCTGGGGAGGAGGGCTCATTCCTCAAAGAATCTGCCCAACTGTCCTGTAAGTTTCCAGGATGTCATGTGAGGTGAGGGAGAAAGCACAGGGGACCTCACTCTCTGGAGCTGTTCTCTAGGCCACATCCACTAACTCCTTGAGCTCCTTCTTGGAGCAGCGGGTATCGTCTGAAGTCCTCTGCTGAGTGTCCCTCTCTGATTCCTTTATTTTGACCTGCACCACAATTCCTGTTTGTTCTATTTTTTAATCCTCCATCCTCAGTTACATTGTGGGTCGCAAGGCTCCTCTCTCATCTGTAGGGACAGACCCTTTCTGTTGTTTTGGGGAACTCTGCCTATCATCCCAGAATTTAAATAGGCCATCACTACACTCACTTGGAAAAAGATATTTCACAGTACCTACCAACATTTATGTTAAAATGTCAAATAAAGTACATTGCTTTCACTGTAACAGAAAAGAATGCAATAGAATTTCCTGAGTACAGATGGATTCCTATTACCACCAGGTAAGGCGTTAGAAAGAAAATATTTTTAGACATCAGAACAAGGAGGGTAGAAAACAGAAGTGGCTGCAAAATAAAATAAAATAAGAAACTCAACTTGTAAGGAATGGAGCTGTTATAGGAATGAAAGGCTGTGACAGGCATGTGTTGATGCCACCAGGCATAACAGAAAAGAAAGAAAAATCAGTATAGATTTTTAAAAAACATTTATCACAAAACACTTGCTGCACACCATACAATCTTTTTGAAATGGAAGTTAATTGAAAGAAATGATACAGATACCTTGGAACTTGTAATCTTAAAATTTCATCCATGGAGCAAACATTTTTTGGGGTACAAAAGAGAAAAAAAATGAGTGGAGGAAAGAGTAAAGAAGGACAAGAGAGAACAAACAGGAAAAGCACCTACGAAACACAGTTCGTGTGATGCTGGATGACCTCATATGAATCTCTTTAATTGTCTGAACACTACTGCGAATTAGGTAATACTACACCTATTTTATCAATGGGCAAATCATAGCAGAGAGTTAATTTGTTACTATTATTGCTCCTACAGACTGAGGCCCCACTGTACTAGGTGCTGTACAACTATATAACAAAGAGAGAGTCCCTGCCCCAAGAATTTGCAATCTAATGAATGCATATAGTGTGCTTCAAGATCCTTGAAGGAAAGATGCAATAGCTGTTTAAGATATTATTATCGGTAATGTTCCAATGATCATCATCAATAATGGACAACAGATCACCCTAATCTCAGACTCACATCTTCCTACCCAGTTCTTACCCTCATTGTGCAGGTCATGAACATAAACTTGAGGACATTTTTGGAAGTTTTAAAAAGTTTTCTAAATCTTTTAATATTATCTCCCCAAGTGCCTTTGTTCTTTCTGGTTTTGTCCAGAACGAGAAATGAAAAACACTGAAATACTATAGAAGCTATTCTTGGGGTCTCCAATCTGAACAAAAACCATGAACAGCTGTGATTGTCATGGGAAAGCTTCTATGCATCAGGCTTTCAGACGGATTTCTAGACTAAAGAGTTTCAAGATAGTTATCTGAACTGTGGGACGCTTCCTTGAACTGAACCCCTGGAAATGTTTCACTTTTTCTATTCAGTACTTGCCCATATCACTGTCTCTACGCATAGAACATAAATAATCTCTTAGATTCACAATATCAGGAACGTTCTTTGTAGTCTCTTCTTGATTATGCATACCAGTCAGCCAAATTCATCCCTGTAACTCCTATAAAGTCAAAAGACAGACTCCTGGGATGGATCGGGTCCATTGTACACAACATTGACCCTGGTAGTTATTCCTGATTAGAGCTGAGGGACCAATAATTGCACCAAATAATTTATTCAAAGAGTTTACCTTCTAACTTATTTGATCACCAATATTCAACATTTGAGCTCTGCAGCTTAGTTATAATTGATCACAAAGGTCGCACGGCATTGTTTGTGTTCCCTGATTGTTTGAACAGGGAACACAAATGTTTCATTGTTTGAACATAAAAATACTGACTTCTATTTCCTGAAACACTCATGAATTGGACTAGGAAAGTCTCTTGCCAAGAACACTTTTGCCAGTAAAACTCAATAAACATTCATGGAATGAGAACACAAAAGAGGAACAAAAGTGGCCAAAGCAACCTCATTTAAACCTTCATACATTTGCTGAAAAATGTTTGCATTATTTGCTTCAATCTGTCCATGATATTTCACCTGATACCCAGCAAGTATTGTCCTAAAATGGATAGCAAAATGCCTGGTTACTTTTTTTTCATGAATGAAGACATGCAGCTGTCTTCCTTTGTTCATATACGGTCTTCAAATGCTGCTGTTGCATCATGCAAGTCTTTGAAAAATATTCTGTATAGAAGCAATTCTGATGACATGTCAGTTTTCTCTGTTGCTCGTTCTTTACTATTAAGGATATTTGCATGAAAATGGTGGCAATTTTTCTGAAGCTGTCATCTGGTTTCTCAGAAGCTGCTTATGCCCCTCACATGAGGACACATTTCTCTATATGACATCAGAACTAGCTCCACAGCTCCCACTTGCGACACTTCGAAGGATCCTGACTTCTAGGCTGGAATAAACAGTGGACTCTAAAAAAGCAGAGATTCTCTTTTCTTGCAGATTTTCTTAATATTATATGTGGAAGAAAGTAAGATGGTACATGAGATACCACTGTGGTTTTCCTTCTGCAAATCACTCTGCTAAGTGGAGGATCTCCTCACTGGCCATATCCTCTCACCTAAAAGCCCTCCCCTGGCTTGGTTTGAAAATATTTAATGCTTCAGACCACTAAGGGAAACTCTGATGGCCATTGCTGATCTGCAAACTGTAGCCTGGGAACTTCTGATGCAGAAGGCGACATGTATGTAAAATGAATGCTTGTCAGACATCTATATGCATCCCAGCATCTTGCTTTCTGAAAAAACTCTGGGTACGGGACAGAAGTAATCGGGAATAAGAATGGAGAAAGAAAAAGGCAGTGTGGAACCTCTCTGAGAAGTAATTTGCCCTGTCTTAAATAATACCTTCTTGTTCTGGGGGGGGCACCCAGTATAGCTCAAGGGGTAGCCCCACCACCCTCGGCAAACGAGCAGGGGTTCAAGTCTGACATTACAATAAGCCTCAGACTTAGTGCTGTGTAGTGGCATTACAAGGAGCTGTAGTGGGATGCTGGCTGTTGAAGATGTTGGCCTTCGAATGAGATGTTATCTAGGTGGAAGTAAAAGGTCACTGGGTGCTTCCAGGAAAAGCAGATGATACCCTTAGATTCGTAGATGGGAAGACCAGAAAGGAATTATTCTGATCATCTTGTCTGACTTTCTGCAGAGCACAGGCCATAGAATCACACCCAGTGAGTCCCGCCTGCCTTCCCTCTGTCTTACTAGCGTGGTCTCTGTACAACATGTTCTAATATCCACCTGTGTGGTACAAGGCTGACCAGCTGGACAACAGTTGCTGCATTTGTCTGTACACTACTGCCCTGCCACTGGCTGTATTCGACAGAGCTTGGTAGCACTGGGGACACCCAGAGTAGATGTAATGCTGTAAAGCAAAAGGTTATTTTGTACCAATACAACATCCATGCAGAGGCCGTGCCCAGGGAAGGCTTCTTGAAGGCTAAACAAATGCCCAGGATGAAATGGAAACTGCTGATGGCAGGTTTGAAATGACCCAGCTGTTGAGGAGCTGTCTGAAGTCGTGTGTCCCCCCCCCCCCGGCACACTTCATTGTTAATAGCCAACCTCTCTGTTGACTGCTGGTTGTAAAGGACGTCTTCCCCGCCTCAGTGCCTTGTCCTTCACCACAGCAGCTCATTAACAAATGGCACCATGATGGCTTTGCATGGGACTCCTTTAAATCTTGACAGCTTCTCAGCGGATCCTTCTCATCCTTTATCTTTATAGCAGAAATGCCTACTTAGGGCAAATACAAAACAAAAGGACCTCACCCAGCCCCTACAAACATACACCCCCATCACACAAAACTAAACCAGATTACAACAGCCATTGAGCAGTGGTAGGATGCCCCCTTAAAAATGCACACAACAAACTCTTTGTGCCCCATGTGATGGGCTGAGATCCAGGTAAGGGTCCAGACCCATCTGCTTTAGTGTATGTAATTTTTAAAATCTCCCATTACTTTCATGGCCTCAACCTTTCCTTCCTTCATTTTCCAGCTGGTATTTTTTCCATCTTATCTTCTTCTTTCATCCAAATTCCTGTTTCCTCAGCCTGGAATTACCACAAACCTGATCTCTATGCAGATCAAACCTGGGAACAGATGCTATGGTCAACTTTCATTAGTTTATTACAGCTCTTCTAGTTTTAACTCTGCAGCCATTATAACAGCAGACTCCCCAACTCCCTCTTCCACCAACAAGCCCTCTCTCTTGGAGGGTAAAAAAGAGGAACACAGGTTTCTTCATAATGGAGCAGATAATTAGTGATTCAAGTCCAGTAACTTAGAAGTGGGCAATACATGATGCATCTGAGGAAGGCAAAATAACCCTTGATGCACCAGGAAAATTATGCAGTATAGACGGAAATTCTTTCTAGGATCCTGCAGTGAGCAGCTGATGGCCTGAGGCTTGTTGAGCTTTATATTAACCTGCACAAATGTTATCAGGGGTCATCAAATTATTACGCTTCTTTTTCTAAATGATGGGAATCCAAGGTTTCTTTTTAGTCCCTGCAAAGTCATTCCACCCATCTTCTGGAAGGAGTCAGTGGAACTATACATCAGGTGTTTCCTGCATAATCAGATCCTCTCTAACCATCTCCCTTCTGTCTGGGAGACTTTCCCCTCTGAGGTGCTCTGGGCATCATGGAGATTCCCTTGTAGGAAGCAAAATACTTATATTTCAAGAGGAGATTGGATGTTGGGGACTGAACAGCTGGGAACAAAAATGAAACATGGAGCCTTTAATACCCAGTTCATCAGCTCTGATCCAGATCAGGTAGGTAAAGTAACAATCTCATGGTTGTTTGGTGGCCTGTATTAAAGAAGTTGTGTCTCAGTCTCGTTCCTAGCAGACCTGTGTCCACATCACAAAGAGCACCACGATAGCAGGTACTAACTGGTCTCTTTGCTAACTACCAAGGCTTGAACAAACCCGAAAATGAACAAGACTCTCACCCATACAGTTCCTCTGCTGTAGGTGAAGGCTGAAGTGTATTAGTGTGGTGAAGCTCACCCTCCCTCTGCTCGTGTTATACCTCTCTCTCCTAGGGATACAGGGAGGACTTTGGTCCTAGGTCCTTCTGCCTTGCAACTTTCACTCTCACAAAAGTCCCAAGTGCACAAAAATGGAAGTCTTCACAAAGTTCTACAAAGTATGGCTAAGGGCCAGAGCCCCTGGTGGAGCTCAGCTGGTGCAATCAGGCCTTCAACCCAGTTTAACAAGCCCAGGGAAGAGTCCTGCAGTCAGAGTGATCTCCAGTGCTCATGTCGGAGCTCTTATACCACAGACTCTCCTTGCAGCTGGTGTAACGAGGAACAGAGGTGTGGCTGAAAATAGGGGTCTGGCCAGGATGCCACATTGATCATCCCTGTGTTTCCAGCCCCCTGTGGCTAATAAAGGCTGGCATACATTTGAGCAGTCCTCCAGCTGCTCTAACAGTTCATGAGGAACTCCTATGATGTGCATAAAGTGACACCACGGCCAGAGCAGTGTAAGGGAGAGCTTTAAGTCATCTGTGCACACCAGCCTGACTTCTGGCTCTGCATTTTGGTCACACTCAAGGCTCCAGCTCAAAGCACAAAAGACACCCCAAAAGCTCAAATCAAGGCTCCATTTAGAGAGCTGAGAGACGTGTTCTGTTTTTGGCTGTGGGTCAGCAGGGAGGGAGTTTGGGGCTGGACGCGATGCACAGTGTCAGGCTGCTCACAGGGGATGTTCCTCATGTTACTTTTTCTACAAACAAAGGCAGGTGGCAGAAGCTCCCCAGCTGCCATTTCCTTGCTGCCCTGAGTAGACGTTTCAGAGTAACATTTGCCAGTGGACACCCTCTTAGGCATGCAGCAGAGGAGGCCTGCTCCGCCTGACATTCAGGCTCCGGGCCGAGACACAGGGCCACGTTCCACATGAGAACTAGCAATACCGGGGGAGCCATTTTTTAAAACTGACTACTTTTCTGTCAGGACGTGTCCATCCCACCGCCCTGCTTCCTGCCTGCAGTGGCCACTCGCTTGTCAGCGACCCATCAAAGAAGAAACTTTTGACTCAATTTGCCAATGGCTTGGGTAGGATCAGCTATACCAAGCCAGGGCAGTGGGTCCTTTTTCCCCATTTGGCACATGCATGAATGCTCTCTTCAATGTCTTCTGTAATAGCTTGTCCAGGTTGCTTTGAAGTGCCCCAAGTTAAGCGGCTTCCTCTAATTCCCGTGGAAGACTGTGACATAATCTAATAAACAATTTGGGTGACATTAACTTAAATTTTCCTGTGATTAATTTCATCCCATTTACTTCAGGCTGTCATCCCCGTGGGCTTCCCCTAAACTATCCCACTGCTTCCTTCCTACACCTGTAGGCAACAATCAGGTTGGAGTCATAATGCCCACAGATGCCTCCAATGAAGTTACATTAGGGCCAGCCTTATGGTTTGGTGGGGCCCTAAATGAAAGAAGATTTGTTATGCCCCATCCAGACCACTCCCAATCAGTGTCCAGGCCTGTGGTACTGTGTCTAGTGTGCATCAGATGCATGTAGGTGAAGTTGCTGGATGAGTAGAGCCACAATGGCACAGGTACCATGATAGGTTTAAGGCCACTGTTGGCTGTAACCCTTGGTTTTCCTTGCAGGCGGCTTGCGGGTACCATATAAAGGCAGTAAGGATTTCAGAGGTCGCTTCTCTACAGCTGAGCATAACACTACTATGTGATTGCTGCATTTTAGATTGTGCATTGCAGAGCTCTGATGATACTTAAAGGGACTCCTGTCCCCTAGATAAGACCTTTGCTGAGAATACTCATCTGAAGGAGTTCTTCACAGATGAGGCTTTCTACTGGTCTATGGTCTGCAGTGAAATATCTATTCATTTTCTGAAGTCATTGGATCCGCCTCTCTGCACAGAGGACTCTTGGGACTTGTGGGTGGGCCCTGGCATCATGCAAATGCCTGAGAACTGAGCCAAACAGCGAGAAAAGGATCAGTGATGGCAAGTTAGCTATGAGCCCTCCTTGGGCAATAGGGTAAAGTTGAACACACAACTTGATTTACTCTGGCATGCTGAGGCGGTAGTCATGTCACTCTGCTGGTGGTTTGGGACTCTTTTCCCTACTCAGATGTGAGCTATAAGGGGTCGGCATCCTTCATCCCTATTTCTCTAGACAGGAGTAACTGCGTAACTGTCCATTGTGGAGTTTTTCCATTTTCCTATGACGCATTCAGTTGGTGACAGGATATTGAACTAGGTGTGATTTGGCATGGCAATTCCGAAGCACGTAACCATGCTGAGCAGCCAGTCACCTGCCATTACTGCAAAGTTGCCTGGCTGGATCAGGGAACTGGGAAATGAGATATGGAGCTTTTCCATTCTAGGGTGCCAAGGTAGTTCTCATGATAAGCATTATGAGTGAAAGTCATTCCCACCAGATAACCAAAGGGTAGCCTGCGGGAAAGGAGCTGAGAGAGGTCTCAGTTCAACACCACACTAAGCAGTAGCACGGTTTGCATTGCCCCAACGTATTTGTCCTTATTTTCACTGTTCCATGAGACTTGTGGCTCACTTTTCAGGATGCCAGGACAGCATTTTAATCTGCCCTGCTATTCCCAGAATCAACCCCAAGCTCGGATAGCCACTAATCTCATGGCAGAGCAGGGAGCTTTGAGGAAGCCTCTAATGCTCAGTGTTGCTTCTCTCATCTGAAACACAAGGATGAAGAGAGACACGATGAACCACTATGTCAGATCCTAGAATACAAGACAAACCCCACTAGCTAAAGGTCTCTAATGGAGGACTTGCCCGGAAACGGAATCCCAGACTTGCTTTTCCAATAGCATAGAATCTCCCAAGTGTCTCCGCTTGGGGGACCTGGTATTAGGAGCCACCACCATCCATCCTATAAGCTGAAGAACAGTTGCAGCTGGAACAGGCCTGTCTTGCAAGCCCACTACTACAGAGCAACGAAGGCATAATCCGTTCAGTGTCATTGTAGAGTTGCATCACCACGTGGTGAAGCTGCAAAATGGGATGTTGTCAGGCATCCACATGACGTGATGACACAAAGCTGAAAATATTGCACTGTTGTGATGTAGAGCCGAGGCACCTTTTACTCCATGGATGATGAGGGCACTTTATATATTTGCATTCTACTTAAAATAACTCCTGAAAGAGCCCACTCCCTCCCCCTTAGCACCATATTTTAATTGTTGTGTGGGTGTTTTCTCCCACAGTCATACTTTTCTCCTCACCATTTATTTGTTTTTTGACATGCAGGCATCTGGCGGCAGCTCCCCAGGTTTGCTCAGCTTGGCAAATGGTAATCAAGCCAGGAGAGCTGCCGACTCTGCAAGAAGATAAAGGAAAACAAAATCCCTTAACTTTTTCCTGGGGTTCTGTTTGGGATCTTGAACTCAGCTCCCGGGGCAGACTGAAAACTCCACTAATCATCTGTGCACCTCATAGCCCCGCAGGAACAGAGCTTACAACTCAACTGGAACTCAATAAGCCCTACATCAGACACACACGGCACAAAACTGGTGTGTGCGCGCCGCAGAGGCCGGTTATTGAGTGTGCCTCCTCCCTCTCCCTCCCATGCTTTGGTATTCCTCGCAGCCCTTCAGACTTCATTATATTTCTCCACTGCCTCTTTGTCTCCTTTTACAAGGTCTGACAAGCTGTGGCATTCTGAAAAGGTGCATTTGCATAAGTAGAGACTATGGAAAATGCACATGTGGAGTGCAGCACAGGGTATGTGCGTGTGCAGATGCATACTTGACTTATAGATCACTCTCTTCCCAGGAATGATTTACCCAGTTCCTCACACAAGCAGCTTGAGGGGACAGTGGGGAATCAGAGGATAGATGTTGCTAGTCAAGGTGCATTAGCCTGACCCAGCACACAGGTCCGTAGAGCAGAATGTGTTTTCCTTCCGTTCTGTTGATTGTCCTCTTGGATTCTTATGTATTTGTTTATCGCTAAGTCGAGGGCAGCCCCATCTGAGCAGCATCTCATTTTCCACAGGGTCCCCAGGCAGCAGCAAGCAGACGGTTTCTCTCCGGCATAGCTCAGTATAAGCAATGGAATGCAGGCTAGCCCACCGCAGAATGCTCACTCAGCATCATTTCACTTCTTCCTTTGAAAAAGACACACTGAGGTTCCGGGCCGCGTGGGTCCAGTCAAAGAGCCCCTGCTGCTTTTTACAGGAGTCAAGAGCTCGACCCAGAGCCTTGTGCCCGTTCTAATTTGCATCCCTAACTTTCCACAACTCTTTCAGTGGGATAAATAAGAGATTCTTCTTCACTTTCTGTCCTAAATGTTCAGACAGATATCTAGCTATGGCACTGTTATGGTCCCTCATCATCACCATAGCAGACACCCTCACAATCCTTAATGCAGTTAACACTGCGAGGCAGGGTAGTGCTATTAGCCCCATTTTACAGAGGGAGAACTTGAGGCACAGAGAGGCTAAACAAGGTCACGCAGGGAGTTTATGGGAGGACAAGAACTTGCACCCAGGTATCTCAGCTGTCAGGCTAGTACCCTAGCCACTGGAACCAGCCTCCCTTTCATAAACGATTGTATGGCGTAATTGTGAAGAGAAAAACTTCAAAGCTCCCAAGATGTTTCTGGAGTTTGGGCCAGAGTGAGTCTGGCTTGCTCCACTCCTATTTGATTCCAGCTGGTTCCCTGGACCCAAGAGAAAGCTAAGAGAGGAAGGGTCATAAGGGTAACCAAGCAGGAGGAGACAATATGGAACAGCAGGAGGAGTCTTGGAAGAGAGGTGGCTATTAACTATTCACCAATAATACCCAGCATTAATAGATTTAATTTCTATGGCACCTACACCTGAGGGCCCTTGAGGCAGAAGAAGAGAGATACCGGGAGAGGATAAATTAATGAAAAGGAGGGGAAACCAACGTGAATGAAAAGAAAGAGACAGAAGTGATGGGAGAAATCAAGGGAGAGACAAAGAAAATTAAATACAAGAGAAATCAGGCCACACAGTTTTTTTAGGGGAGCGGTTTTCGGTTTAGGTTGTATTGTCTTTCTCTGGCAGCTGTCCCAGAACGGTGAGCACCATATATTTTCTGCATGCGTGTTTGTTTCCCGGGGAAGGGAGGGGGATAGTAGAACATTGTTCCTGGGGGGCATCGAGTCAGATTGTTGCTCACTGTTACTGCTGGGCATGTAATTAGGTTAATGGGGCATGTATTTTTAGAGCTGGCTGGCCAAGCCTGAGCTGCTGCTGCTAACCTAAAGGCTGCAAAACAGGTGAAGCAGAGCTTTTGGCTAAAAATGAATTTTTCTGCAAACCCCTGATGTCTTTTCATTGGTTTTCTCCATGGCTGCATCGCAATACAGGGCACATGCAAAGCTGATTGAGCCAGCATGCACTGTATTTGGATCATATTAAATGCATCACCGATTTGAACTGAATGCAATAATGTGTAGGGGAAAGGTGGGAGAGGGGGCACAGGAATTGCTCTTTGAGCTGCAAACTTGTTCTCTATGTAGTTTAAGCACCAATTGCCCTACCCCCTTCTCACTGAAATCTCTCCTGAGAACACCCTTGTTCCATTATGGCCACAATAAGTGAGTGAAGAATGCTCACCCTAGCTATATTTTATTTTTAAAATATGTGCAGAACTTCCACGAGAGAGAGATGCATAAACTGAATATCTGCTTCCTTCACCTTTCTCTGCCCCACCCTATCTACACTGTACAACACCAACACATACTATGACACATCTAAAGTTTAGTTGGTAAGCTATTCAGAGCAAACACTGTATCTTCTCATGGTTTCTGTGAGATTCAGAGCACATCTTTGTGTGCTATAAAACAAGAACTATACACCAGTATAGCATTAATCAATGAGCAATTGCCCTTTGACAAACACTAGTAAGAGCTAAAAGTTCCTACCAGCTCAGAATCCCGGCCTAAACTAAGTGCATATGCCTTGGAGATCAGGTTTATAGGCTCCTGGCTCCACCTCCCTCTGGCTTTGGCCAATCAACTCCCTCCACCTTTCAACCCTACTATTTCCAGAAATCTCCCCTGGGCTGCAGAAAGCCAAGGGAAGCTGATAGTAACTGGCCACAGAGCAAAGAGGAATGAGGAAAAGAAAGCGTTAGAGAGTAAGCTGAACTGGTCATTTCCCCTTCTTCTCGGTAGGAGACACGGCAGAGCTGCATGAGTGCACCATCCGCAGCTGGTGACGCTGTGACTCAGGAACACTGCCAGACCCATGCCATGACTCTAGTAGGTGGTGTCCCAGTGGTAAGGAGGTGGTGTTAGCATCTCCTGTGTCTCTGAATCTAGAGTGGATACAGGGTGCTGGAAGCAGTTCCCTGCTTAGGAGAAGGAAGTGTTGGAGATATTTCTTCTCCTCACCTCACATAGTAGGTAGGAGAACGGAAAAGCAGTTCTATAGCGCACCTTGCAGCTGCTTCCCCCTTCTCTATTTCTCCAGGTAAGTCTTCAGGAAATGGGTCTGATAAAACGAGGGTAGTTTTGAAAGCCCCTTCAGTGATCCCCCCACACCTGGGGGTTCTGTGGTGGGCTGTTCTGTTGTATGCAGATCCATTTTGGGTCACGTGGACCTACAACGTTCTTATTGCTCAGTGTTTCATTCTTGCAAAGGACAAACATTTTCCCAGCTCACAGTGATTTCGTACCAAGTTAAAGTAAACCGTAATTGCAGAAAGAGATCAGTCTCCTTCCCAGTTCAGTTGCAGCTAATCTGCTTTCACCATTCCCCACACTCCCTTCCCAATAATCTGTGGTAGGGGAGAACTTCTGGGGAACTACTTAACTTCTGTATCTGCCTATGAGTTGCAATCCCTGTGTTGTTGCTCTCAGGATTCATGCAGCACAAAAGCTATTGAAGATAAGGCAACAGGTCCTGGGATCGATAGAAATATTAACTGCCAGCCAGTCATTTCCATGCTGGCAGTACTGCATCTGATCCAAAGCAGATACATACAGTAGAAGCAAAGTCTTTTTGAGGAGATGTGAAATGAGGCCCAAACTCTAGGTAGTCATTAAAGACTCCAGAGTTACTGAAATTCCAGCCTGGGTCCTTATGTTCTGCCTCCCTTACTTTCTTTTGGATAGCGATAGTTACTGTTTGCTGTTAAACAGCTGCTGGGTTCCACTCCAGAGTTTGCTGCATTTCAACGATAGATACATTTTTCCTTTATACAGTGATCACTGGTAATGTTTTTACACTGTTGTCTTTGCAAATAATTATCTTCCAGTCAGTAGTAATGGCACTTCTCACAGCATGCGAACACTGTCTACTTGTAAAGGCAAATTAGAGAGATTTAAACAGTGACCAATGAGGAGTACATCTAACATTCAAGTATCCAAAGGATGAAAGGCACATCTGTTATCTCTCCCTGCTCTTTCTCCCGTTTGAGGAGGGCATGTATTAAACTCTATACCTACAATAAACAGAAGGCAAATTATGAGGGAAGTCTAGGCATACATGTCTTGTAGGCTGTTCAGCCTCATGACTTTTTTTTTTTTTGCATTCATCTGAACTGGGCCTGTTTTCCCATCTCTCTCATTTTTCTGAGGCTATCTCTTCTGGGAATCACTAGAGTGCATATGAAATCAGTTTGTGTATCCACGCAGTAATCTATAGACGTTTAAATAAATTCTAATTAGACCCTACATTCCTTCCCAGTCTGAAGATTCCCCCCGCCCACCCCCTCTTTTCTTTTTCTTGTTTTGTTACATTGTTCAGCTCCATCTTGATTTCTGCGGTCTGTGGGTTGGCAGAAATTAGATGCCCTGCATCAAGGGGGGGGGGGAGGGAGGGAGGGAGAGAGAGAGAGTGTGTGTGTGTGTGTGAGAGAGAGAGACCTTTAGTGGGACTGGGAACTGAACACTTGGCTCATGGACTCAGCCGCGATATGAGTCTGCTTCCCTTTATTGATTGCATTAATGCAAGGGGTTTGGAATGAGTCGGGTCAGGTAATGGGCTATAATTTGGTCCAGGTTTTGCAAATCCATTGTTGAGTATCAAAAAAATGGTTTTAAAAAGGCTTCTAAGAAGAGGGAGAGAACGGAGCTGGAGTCCCTGCATGTTCAAGGAGGCCTTGTTTCTCTGGGAAGTGCCTCATGCTGTCTGCACGCCCAGCAAATTGCAATTTAATCCTGTGTGGTGGCTTTCTTGGGGAAATAAGAAATCATGTGACTTTTCCTCCCCTCCCCCCCATCATCAGCCAATCAGCACCCAGGACTCTCTCATGTTTCCAAGTCCTTTTCGTTTTGCTGTGAGCAAACAGCACCTGGTGCCGATCCCAAAATATTAGGGAATTATTCCTTTCCTTCCTAGTGGAGAGTTCCATTGTAGAGCTCTACCTCACCATTAAGAAAAGCTTAAACACATGCACTGTCACTTGCTTCGCACTTTGTTTGCCTTTCCTTTATTCTGTCTCTAGCTGGGACCCCCTTCTGAGGCATAAAGAGAATAGGGTGGAATCTGAGGGGCTGGGTTGGAACATGTTGGAACAGACAAGGTCAGCTCCCAGACTACTGCACTGGGCAGCACAGAATGGGGAGGAGGTGAACACCCCTCAGTGCTGAAGGAACAGGTTCAGGACTATTTAGAAAGACTGGACATACACAAGTCTATGGGGCCAGATGCAATGCATCTGAGGGAGCTGAGGGCGTTGGCTGATGTGATTTCAGAGCCATTGGCTATTATCTTTGAAAGCTTGTGGCAATTGGGGGAGGTCCCTGATGATTGGGAAAAGACAAATATAGTTCCTATCTTCAAGAAAGGGAAGAAAGAGGATCCAGGGAACTACAGATCAGTCAGCCTCACCTCAATCCCTGGAAAAATCATGGAGCAGATCCTCAAGGAATCTATTTTAAGGCACTTGGAAAAGAGGAAGGTGATCAGGAACAGTCAACATGGATTCACCAAGGGTAGGCCATGCCTGACCAACCTGATTGCCTTCTATGAAGAGGTGGCTGGCTCTGTGGATGTAGGGAAAGCAGTGGATGTGATATACCTTGATTTTAGCAAAGCTTTTGATACAGTCTCCTGCAGTATTCTTATCAGCAAGTTAAAGAAGTATGGGTTGGATGAATGGACTACAAAATGGATAGAAAGTTGGCTAGATCATTGGGCTCAATGGGTAGTGATCGATGGCTCCATGTCTAGCTGGCAGCCGGTCACAAGTGGAGTGTCAGGGGTCAGTCCTGGGGCCGGTTTTGTTCAACATCTTCATTAATGATCTGGAGGAGAGGTAGATTGCACCCTCAGTAAGTTTCCAGATGACACTAAGCTAGGGGGAGTGGTAGATACCCTGGAAGGTAGGGATAGGATACAGAGGGACATTGGCAAATTGGAGGATTGGGCCAAAAGAAATCTGATGAGGTTCAACAAGGACAAGTGCAGAGTCTTCCACTTAGGACGGAAGAATCCCATGCACAGCTACAGACTGGGGACTGATGGGCTCGGCAGCAGTTCTTCAGAAAAGGACCAGGGGGTTACAGTGGATAAGAAGCTGGATATGAGTTAACAGTGTGCCCTGGTTGCCAAAAAGGCTAATAGTATATTGGGCTGCATTAGTAGGATCATTGCCAGCAGATCATGGGAAGTGATTATTCCCCTCAATTCAGCATTGGTGAAGCCGCATTTGGAGTATTGTGTCCAAAAAGGATGTGGAAAAGTTGGAGAGAGTCCAGTGGAGGGCAACAAAAATGATTAGGGGGCTGGAGCACAAGACTTATGCGAAGAGACTAAGGGAACTAGGTTTGTTTAGTCTGCAGAAGAGATGAATGAGGGGGGATTTGATAGCAGTTTTTAACTACCTGAAAGGGGGTTCCAGGGAGGCTGGAGCTAGGCTGTTCTCGATGATAGTAGATGACAGAACAAGGAGCAATGGTCTCAAGTTGCAGTGGGGGAAGTCTAGGTTGGATATTAGGAAAAGGTTTTTCACTAGGAGGGTGGTGAAGCACTGGAATGGGCTACCTAGGGAGCTGGTGGGATCTCCATCTTTAGAGGTTTTTAAGATGCAGCTTGACAAAGCCCTGGCTGGGATGATTTAGCTGAGGTTAGTCCTGCTTTGAGCAGGGGATTGGACTAGATGACCTCCTGAGGTCCCTTCTAACTCTAATCTTCTATGATTCTGTTTGGGCTGGATATATGGAGCGGAAGGAAAGGCTGGGTGAGCGTCATTAGACCAAGGGAAATTCTGTGGGAGGATGGAATGGAGACTCTCTGAACTGATCTAGGCCATGTCTACACTACAGGTACTCCCACAGCACAGCTACGGTGCTACTGCTGTGCTGCTGTAGTGCCACAGTGCAGATGCTTCCTACAGCAATGGAAGTGTTTTTTTCCATCTCTGTAGGTAAACCACCTCCCCAAGTGAAGGTAACTAGGTCAACAGAAGACCTAGGTCCATCAGTTTAGCTACCTCTACACCGGGGGATTAGGTTGCCATAGCGATGGCCCTCAGGGGTATGAATTTTTCACATCCATAAGAGCCATAGCTGTGTCAACCTATCTTTCATATGTGGACCAGGCCCTAGTACTAGTGAAAGGGTGATGAGTGTTGAGTCTATAGGCACTGCTTCCACCCATCCCTGCACCTAGCCTGAAATCGTCACTGCAGTTTATTTACTTCTGCTTGGGTAGGTTGGGGACATTTCATAAGGGGTCATCCCAAGGCCACATCTGCTGCTGCATGTGTTTAAAACAACTCATTAAAGTTCCTGAAAGGCCAAAAAAATGAGTAATTTTTTAAATGAGTGTCTATAATAGCCCCCTAATAACATATAATAGCAGACTTGTGTGCAGCAAAACATGCCTCTAACTTATGGACCACAAAGGAGGCCCCCGAAGCCTGAGAAATCTGCAGGCTGGACACAGAATACAGCAGATGCCTGATCTGTGAGTGGATGCAAAGTGTGGGGTGAGAGAGCTACCCCAGCAACAGAACATGAAGGCAAAAGGAAACAAGCAACTTGGAGTGAATGGATTTCAAGGCTCCTTTAACTAGCAGAGCCTTCAGGAAATGTGTGTGTGAAAAGTGCTTCCCGTCCAAGGAGAACTGGGGTTAGTATTTTATCAAGGGGGTCTGCCAGCTATGAACGGTTTGCGTTCATTGCAGTTTTTACTGGTAAATGCTAGCCCTGGGAGCACAATGGGAAGGCCAGAGAATGGGGATTCGGGCAGAAAATAAAATGTACCAGAGGAAAGTCTGGGATGTTCTTTGTTTTCTAAAGAAAACCTGTAGCTTGTGTTTCTTGAATGATTCAGACTCTTCGGAGTTAAAGCCCTCAACATGCTGCCATTCACCCTTGCCCTCCTCTTGACCCTTTCAAAAAGCTACTGGAGAGTATGGGTGGAATCCATGAAGGGACTGGGGCTTGTAACTCTGAGTGTCTTGGAGTCTTGAAAATCACAGGAACACACTGAGATCCACAAAACTGAGATAGCAGCCCTATATAAAGAACGCCAGGCACCCTATATAAAGAACGGAGGAAGACAGATGCCTTAGACTGCGATCCACAAAGGCAAGCCAGCTAGGACGGTCTCCACTTAAGCTAGTCAATGTGGATCAGGAGATGCTGATGTAGTAAGCCCTTTCTAAGAGACAGTTGCCTGGCTCTGCTTGTGATCCACGAATGGAAACCTGGCTTAGGCCCATAAGGCATTTCTTGTGGGAATGAGTTAGGCGCCTTCATTGCTCCCCACAAAATGGCTGGAGGAGGGGGAGTTGATGATGGCAGTGCCCACCTCAGAATAGTTAAGCCAGGGATTAGTGCACTCACCTGGGACATGGGAGACCAAGGTTCTATTCCCTCCTCTGCGAGAGGGAGAGAAAGAATTTGGATGGGGTCTCCCACTTCTCCCCACTGAGCTATGGGGTAATCTGTTCTGGAGTGGGTGGGTTCTCCAGCCTCTCTGGTTGAAGCAATTCCACTTTGGATAAATAACTAAAGAATAATGGGACCAAAGAAAGAGCAAATGATTATGTAGCTCAGTGGTTAGGGCATACCCCGTACTCCGGGGGGAGGGACAGGACACCATGGGTCAAATACCCCTGCTACAATAACTCATTATTTATCCACAGGGGAATAGATTCAACACGAGAGGCTGAGCGAGCTCTAGCTCAGAACATCCCATAGCTCCATGGTTTGCTCACTCTTGTGAGAGATGGGCATCCCCAGATGCAATTCCTTCTCCCTCTCTGCTGGGGAGAGGAGAATTGAACCTGGGCCAGCCACGTCCTACATGAGCACTCTCTGAACTGGGCTAACTGTTATAAGGTGGGTGGCAGTGCTAGTACATCCTCCTCTCGATTTGGAATGGGGCCCAATTCAGTGAGGCGCCTCTGGAATCCAGCAAATCGTGCAGCCACACACTGGTCTTCTCCTGATTCACGAATTTCTTTGGGGCTTAGGTGTCTGCACACCTAGAGCGAGGCAGTACTGCGCATGCCCACAGGCAAAAATGTAAGCCATGTAGGGAAATTTTACTTTGAAAAACTTAGGCAGCAAGAGAACTTCAGTGCCTACAAGGTTCAATGAGAGTTTTGGGGCTCACAATGGGGGAACTGGGCATCTAAAAGGGGGATTTAGCTGCCTAAATCTGGATTTGAGCAGCTCCATGGATTCCATCCTATCTTTATGTCATGGCTTGTGTCAATCCACAGCACCCTGGGCTGTGTGAAATGGTGTGCCATTTTTAAATGAAACTTTCATTACAGTTGATTTTGTGCCCCCAACTTTGTGCAATTAAGGGTTTCTCATAGTGAAACATGCAAACATTTCTCTCTTTGTATGCAGGGCAGTTGTAGCCATATCTGTTCCAGGGTATTAGAGATACAAGGTGGGAGAGATAATATCGTTTATTGGACCAACTTCTGTTCTTTGTGAAACGCTTAGCAGCACTGTAGCATCTCTCTGAACACTGATCTTGAATGGAGTTTCAGCCTTGGAAAATTTCACAGACATTCACTGAAGCATTACATGTTTTTCATTCAGCAGTAGTCTCATTATACTGAGGAGACAAATATGATATTTTGCTGGGTTTTCATATACTTGGAACAAATCTGAGACCTCAAGCTCTGATGTTTTTTAATGTTGTTGTGGATATCTTGTATAGTGCTTCATAGGACAGCTGACGCTGTGCCAGCCAATTGGCGTAGCTAAGTGCTGTGATATTAACCCATCCAAGTGTAGTTCAATGGCTGACCTGAACTTCACATCTCCAGGGCTCCTCCAGGATTAATGGCACATAAAGGGCATTCCTGTATTTTCAATGCGGATACTCTTCAGCCAACTCTATTAGCAAATATATTCGCAATTACTGATGGCTCCATAGAAAACTGTGTTAACTGAGAGGCTCAGTGTAGCCTGTGGTTTCCAGCACTTCACCTGACCTCATCTTGTGGACCCCTCAAGTGTCCAACAGGAAGCGCAGAGGAAAAAAGAAGTAGGCTAGAGAGACACGGAATTTAAATGTTCCTATTTTTTATCTCAAATATTTGGCATTTCTATTAAAACCCCAGTTCCTGGAGTCAAGTGATTACATGAGAATCTTAGCTTTCATTTAAAAAAAAGTTCCTAGTCCTCTTGGTTGCAGAGAAAACTTGAAAACAAACCTAGGTGCACCCTGAAGGCTCAAAAACCAAAAGGCAAAAGAACCCAACCTTTGTTATTAGAAAAAAACCCCAACTCTCATGCTCTTTTCAGACCTGATTAGTGATTTTGGATTTCTTGAGGTTGGCAGTGCTGCTATTTTATGCAGTATGTTTACGAAGACCTGAGCAAAACCCCCTGCTTCCTCACGTGTATTATATCAGACTTGACCAAAACATTTGGTTTCCTCTTCCCAAAGTCACCTGTGCCAGGAATGGAAATTGGAGCAGATCAGATGTTGCTCAGCAACTCTCAAGGTTTTTATTTAAGTTAATGAACTTCTCGGCCCTGTACTACTTCCCATTTCTGTGGAGCGTGAATAACTTTCAAATAGAGAAAAACTAAAAACTAAAAAAAAGAAGAAAGTCTCTGCCTGTGATTCTCAGACAAGAGGTGCTGGAGTCTGGGACCATACCATCCTCAGCTCCTGGAAATATTTGCAGCCCAGAGTAGGAAAGGATATTTTCTCAGTTAAAAACACTCTCTGCTCAGTCCTTGAGCCTTGTGCCCCAGAGGACAGGCAGAAGCAGCTTGCTCCACAGTGTGTAGGGGAAGGGAGGCAGCGTTTTCCTCTCACTCGTATTTGCCCTGATGTGCTGTTGGCACACAAGAGCTGCCAGCAGTTCTCCCTGGCCAGAGAGAGGGTCAGTACTGTGAGTGTTGTAACAGACTTCTGTAAAGCCTGTAATGTATATGTGCCCTGAGGCCATTTTGTAAGTAATTGCATACCAGCATAAGGGGTGCTCAAACAACAGGGGCAGTTGTCATTGGAAAAACAAGCTGTTCCCGAAAGTTTAGCAATCGAGCAAATGAGGTGGGGCAAGGCCAGGCCTGTTGGCCACTGAAAAATAAGCTCTGTTGCAACAAGATTACGATGACCCCCAACTCAAATTCAGATAAGGGTTAAGTAAAGTTTCAAAGTAAGTAGTCTTTTGTCAGCAGCAAAAAACCAGCACATAGCACACGATCTAAAACCAAGGTCCAGCGCGCAGCTGGTCAATAAGAAAAACTTAAGACCAGGTTTGGCTGTGTTGGGCCACAGCCCCCCAATCACCTCATTGCCTTAAACGCTTAATGATTGGCCAAAAGTGTGGGTGTATGGTTGTGGGAAGAGAATATAAGGGTGTCACCATCCGGAAGTAGTTGGAGAAGCCTCACATCTTATGGAATGCACCAGAATAGCATTACGTGAAAGGGTTGATCGATCTTCTTGTCTCTCCCCAGCTCACTGCTCTAGCCTAAGTGTAGGGCGTGTGACTGAGAAACCTGAGTGTGACTGCATATTCCACTCAGACGAAAACCCGGGAAGCAACCTAGATAGTATAGTATTTGCCGTTTTGTTGTTGACAAACCCCGCTGCTGCAGTAAGAATAATTGTGTAAGCATAATTGTTAAGTATAACCCCATAGTATAAGTTACCCCTATGCGTATAATTGTATAGTGATCACATTATAAGCAGTTAAGTTGTTGCATTAGACCAGAAGTAATGTTGATTTCTAAATTGTAATTGTTGATGTACAGATTGTCATAAGTAAAACAAATTGTATGCAAAGCAACCCTTGTCGCTCCTGTATTGAGGGATCCATATAATCGAACCTGGCAGCAAGCTGCTCCTCGTTGTCACCTCAGTGAGGAGTGAAGATGGCACGGTGGGCAGCAGAACACTGGGATCTGGCCCCCCAAACCCTTAGAAATGTGGCTGTGTGGAGCTAGTGGCAACCCAGGTGGGATAACATGGAGAGGCGCACTGTGATGATGGTGCCTACGTCCTCAGCAGTTCCTAGGGCTCTGAGTTGAGGTGGGTGAATACCCAACTGCTCATGCTGGGATGATTCTTGTATTCAAAGGCCCTTGATCTAGGGAAACATTTCAACTCTGTGATATGAATCCGACTCCCCCCTCCAAATCTACATGCAAGAATGACACCTCTGGAAGTTGGGGAGTGCAGGGGCCATGTGAGATCAATTTTTGGGGTCCTCAAGGTGTACAAGTTGAAACTAAAATCTTTACCAATGAGGGGAAATGATGGGGGAGTAAGACAGGGAGCTCGCTTTTCTCCCCCCTGCCAGAAATCGGGAGAACTCTCTGGAGAAGAGCTCTTCCTGAGAGTCATGTAGCCCTTTCTTTATTAAGGAGAAAAGTAAACAGTAAGAGCTATGGCATTTGGAGATTTTTCTTGAACAGAGGATTCATCGTTAATCCTCCTGGTCACTTGCAACAGCGTGGTTTTGCTTTTTGCAGAATGTTCTCTGCCAGGCTTTGGTTTGGATCTGGGTTCTATTTCTCTGGAAACCACCAAAGTTTAAAGGAAGAGAGGGAGGAAGAGAGGCTGGATGAAAGATCCTTGTAGCAATAAGACGTGGTCCCACCTGTAACCGCCAATAGCCCTAGGGTGTAACTGCCAGAAATCCCCACAAGCCTTGACATTGGCAGGCCAAGATGCCAAGGAGAAAATGGGCAGTTTTAGCATCCCTCCACCAGATCTGGAGAGTAAGGATGTTTGCAATGCAGTGCATGAGGCCATCCAGGAGGGACCACAGCAGGGGAACAACATGAGCAAACAGCTTCATTAGATATGGTCAGAGGATGGTTTGGGGATGAGGTTGTGGTAAGCAATGTGTCTGCCATTAATCTCGATGATGCCCTAAATTCTGGACAGCAGCAGACTAAGCGGGATGGGGGGGGGACAGAGAGAGGTGAGGTTTTTTTTTCTTTTCCCAGGCAGAAATGATCTCATGTTTTGTCTAATCTAAATTCTGTCAAGCAAGCAGAAAAAAAAAGTGCGAGAGAAGGCTACACAGTTAATAGAAATCTGCCAGCCACATGTTCTCTGAGCTCAGAGACAAGGAACGGGAGATCTGAGTGGTCGCTTTTCTGTGCCGCAGGACAGAATGGAAATGTGTTCTGGGCTCTTTGAACTTCCTTTTGCTTCAGCGAGGGAGAATTTCACCTCATATTAAGCCGTGTGGTGACTCCTTCAGCTGGACAGGGAATTCTGTGCGTAGGGCCCAAGACAGGAGTCACTGCAGGCATCTTCAGACCGAGTGATTTAACTGCAGCTGGTTGATGCTGATCTTTAGTGGATGCTTGTGAATTTGGGTGAGAATCATTCGGAGAGTCCTCATGCTGTTTACCTGGGTTTCCAGTTCCACTGGAGTTGATTAAGATAGAAAGAATACTAAAAGTTTCAATGGCTCTTCTCCTTTGTGCAGCTTGTTTTCTTTTGCTAACTGCCCCCCATGGATGCCAGAGACACAGTCCTTCTGTTTCAGGGGAATAAATAACATTTTTTCTACTCTTCCTCTTCAAAAAGATCTCCTCACCCAATGGATTTCAATAGAGTGCAAATGCTGGCCTTGCCTTCCTGCTATTTCTCCTCAGGACATTCAAGTTGGGAGAGATGCAGAGTTATATTCAGATATGGAACAGCAGGACCAGACTGGCCAGTCAGTTTCATTTTGGCTTCTAATCAGTTTCACTTCCCACTCTCACCCGCTAGCACAATGCAGGAACATTTGGCTTCCCAGCGCTGCACAGGAACTTGTCAAGATGAAATTTTCTGTGGACACTGATGCTGACACATCCTCTCTGATGCACAGGTCACCCTCAAGCACCTGCTCGGTTTTTTCTGCAAGTGGCTTCGTGTCTCTTTCACACTGTGCTGCATGCACGGAGCACTCTTTCCAAACTAGCTGGTAAAGCCACCCCCTCCTCTGTCCTCAAATCCCACTTTCCTGTGATGCCTACAAGAAACTGCCAACTGATAGTGGCTGCCAAGAGGGGCAGTGAGGATGACTGATTTTTATCTATCTGTCTAATTTAGATACTTATATGGCCCCAAAGGTAATTCTAACAAATGGGGAGTCACCTTAGATGAACAGATTACAGGTCTGGAATTTGCAGTCTGTAGGCGCCAGGCAACTGTATGCACTTTCTCAGGACTAGGACAGTAGTGAAGGGATACAGGACATCCTCAGTATGACTTTTTTCGTTTAGTTGTAGTAGAGGCCCAGCAGGTTCTTCAGAGGAGATTGCAGTGGTATATCAAGCCCATGGAGATTTGTTGTGTCACGTTCAAAGGACAAGAGAGCAAGAAGAGGAATGATTTTGCGAGAAATCTCTAAAATAAGATTCTGATGTATGTTTCCCTGCCACAGAAACCACCCTGGAAAATTCACTTGAATCCCTCGCTGTCAGGGAAGGAGCCAGGGCTCTAAAGAGAGATGTTAAGTGTTGCAAACTGAGATGGGGCCTCTCCCTGCGGATTAACAAAACAAACAGTGTTGCCTATAACAAGCTCCCGCTTTGACAGGGAGGAGGAGAGGTGCTGCTACTGTCATTTGTTTCTGAGATGGGACAGGGTGTGGGGGGACTGCAGATCCCTTACTCTACTTTGAGACAATGCCCCCGACTTGCACTCAAATCCTTCCCCACATTGGACTCATCAGAATTCATCCCCAGGTTGTGGTCGAAGGGGAGCTGTTTGAGGGTTCCTGATGTGGGCACTGCATGCATATTTCCCACATGTTCCAGGAGCTTTTTATTCATTAAATCAGTCATTGTTTTACTGCAGGTCAGATGGCTTGAGGGAGCCAGTGTGATTCTAGGAGACCCCTTAATCTTGCCGGTTCATGCTGGACCCTGAGATTGTCTCGTTGGCTGGTACTCAGTTCATCTCACCCAACAGAGACAGGGTCTGCATCTAGGTAACCATCGCAGGCAGAGCAAGCAAATCCTGCGATAAGAGAAAAAGCCACTACGATTCCCTGCCAAGTGCTGAAATCAGCTCCAGGCAGTGGCTGCCCTGGCCTGCCATGAGGCACATGGACCAGCCCGGCCCTGCTCTAGCTCTGAGCCAGCTTGTTCACTGCTTCATTGTTGCAGCTCATCCCTTTCCCTGGCAAATAGCTGTAGAAATAAACTTTTTATTAGTTATGGTGGATTGTAAAAGGCTTTTCATGTGAGGTCCAGGATGGCAGCATTTCTTTTCTTTTGAGGACCCCAACATGACAACTGCAAGAAAAATGCTTCCATAAATCCTTGACTACTGCAATTTAATAAGCAGCAGCTGCTTGGAAGCAGCAGCTCCAAAAGCGCAAAATTCTTCTTCTTGAGCGACTGAAGAATCTTTGCTAACTAAAAGCAGTATAGGACTATGACACATGGCTATGAAGTTCTGAGTCTATCCACTAAAGCATAGTTTCTCAACCTGTGGTGCACGTACCCTTGCGGGTACACGAGACACAGGCTGGGGCTACCTGAGGAAAAACAGAGTGAAGGGGAGGCAAGTGGCAGCTGGCGCCTTCTGGTGACAGCAGCCCACCCAGTCCCAGCTCCCAGTTAGGAGGTGGGCAGCATCTTCCGGCTTTTGGGGAAGGCGTGTGACAGCTGCCTGCTTCCCATCCGGTCGCAGCTCCCAGCTCGGAAGCAAGCAGCAACCCCCAGCTTCTGGGGGAGGTGGGCAGCAGCCCCCCCTTCCCGCCGGGTCTCAGCTCCCAGCTGGGAGCTGGGTGGCAGCCTCCTGCATCTTGCGAGCTGCGCTTGCAGCTGGTTGGCAGCCCACCCGTGCCCCGGCTTGAAGACGGGCAGCAGCTGCCTGCCCAGATCCCAGGATCCCAGCCAACACGGAAGCCTCCTCTGCCGCGGCTCAGATTGGGTGGCAGTCGCCCACCTCCCGGGCTGGCAGCCAGGCGGCCGCCACCTACAACTTGCCCAGGTGGCAGCTCCCCTCCCTGGCTCAAAGCCCAGTGCCCAGAAAACCTGTGAATTTCACTGCTTGAAGGGAGCAGTGAAATTGAGAACTATGACAGCCCCAGATTTCACCAATTATCTTCCTTCTCTCAGCCCTTCCTCCTCTCAAAGCTATGGCAAAAAATGTGGCATGCCACTCAAAGCCTCCTAGCATTGGCCAACGTCACCTCTAGCCCAGGTACGTACTTGAATTGCGCACCCCTGGGTAAAGGTGGTAACCTACCCACACTAGATCTGACAGCTGTCATCTCCCAGGCTTATATACTCAGCCCTTCTTCCAACACATGGCTCACATTTGTCTGTAAATATAAAATTCTGTGGAAAATTGAGTGTTGGGGTACTTACTAACATTTTCGGGAGTTAGGGGGGACTTGCTGCTTAAAAGGTTGAGAAGCACTGCACTAAAGGGCAGTGGCACACATACAAACTAACCAGCTCATTCCAACAGTACAAGCATTTCCTAGAGGCTGATGGAGCTTTCACATGGCTTGTGGGTGACACGGGCTGAGTTCTCAAATTGACAGATGCAAAAAACGAGAGACAGAGAAATGCAGGTTTGTGCAGAACTTCCCCTGACACTGTCTGAATCTTCGGCGCTCTTCTTTATTAATAAAACTGCTGGTATTTTCACAGTCTCTTTGACAGGATATTTTTATTAAAAAGCCAACCATCCAACACACACATAAATACGGACACACACTTGCCTGCCATTGTTATATTAAAACACAAAAGCCATTTCAGGGGAGGCCCGGTGTGTCAGGCCAGTAATGAAAGCCGTCTGGGAGCTGATCATTCCTTTATCTCCCCAGCTCCATGTTCTTGGGGACCACATTTTTTAATTTGTGCTGGATAAACAATATGGGATTGTGTACGCAAAGAAGCTCTAATTATCCCCCCGGGTTGTGTTTCCTAAAAGGAAATGAACTGGGCATGGCATTCCCATTTGAGAAATGCACCAGCGCAATAGCTTCCAGATTTCCCTTCATGCCACTAAAATCCAGAAGATCACATTGTAAGACTCCAGTCTGGTTCAAGCAGAGGGATAGAAAGAATGCACACACTACACTGTATAGCACATACAGGATGTTACACACATGCTGTTGATTGGCCAACTTCAAAAGGACTGGAGGTTCCTTTCTGTTTGAATTAACACCCCAAAGTTGGGATGCTTCTCTGGACAATCTGAATGGCAGAGGGTCCGCAAACAAGGCGTTTAAATCATGTAAGAATGGGCTCCAATTGGGAGATGTCTGGTTCTGTAGCTAATACTCTGGGACATGTCAGAAGTACCACAAGAACTTCTTATTCCAGCCTGGCCTGATCCAGGGGACACTCATGAAATGAAAAGAAAGAGCAGCCAAAAGTTTTCATGATTCCAAAACAGCTGCCTTGGTCCTGGGCTCCCCACCCAGCTATCCCCAGGTCCCTCACTCAGAGCAGGAGTGCTACACTGGCCCATCTATGGACCTATCCAGGTTTTATAAAGTCATCCATCACCATCGTTTCTGAAGATCTTGGGCTCCCCAGAGAGCTCCTCTAATGCTTCCCCTTCCTGACACACAGAGCTCCATGTCATTCCAGTCCTGGACTCTCCTAATTCATATGTGGAAATACACAAACCTTTATAAAAGTTGGGAAAAGTTTTGATAATGCAGTCTTGAAAAGCAACCTCTCATCCAGGGAAATCTTAACTAGGATTTTTAATCCTCCACACCAAAGGATTTATGCAACACTCCCTCCTCCCTGACACTCAAAGCAGCACAAGGAAATAAGCACAGGAAGGGGCCTAACAAAATTATCCTTCTGAAGGTGCTTAGCTGGTGTTGGGGCACAGAGCAGGTAATACATGCCCCATGAAGAGCCATTCTCGGGGCAGTCATTCTTTGCTCCATGAATGACTTATGCTGGTTGGGTAGCCACATAAAATACTAATACACTGCCTGTGTAAGTATCACCCAAACATATCCTTGTTTACTCAGGATATAGATCCCACCAAAACATCTGTAGCTCAGTACCCCAAAGTGTGTAGGCGATTACTTTTCCCACTGCTGGAGGCACTTGCTGGAAAGGATGCTTGAGCATGGCAGAGAGCTGAGCCATGAATCTGACATATTTATCCCCATTGCACAATGCTCCATCCTCTTTATTTATACTGCTGACAATGACTTTGGGCTATTTTTAGTCATTATTGCTGATTGTATCTGTAATGATACGGATAGTTAACTTGGCAATAGTGGAGTTAATGCACCAGGCTTTCACCTCTCCCCAGCCCTGACATCAAATCCTATTCATGACAAGCAACAATGAGCTCGGTGACTTCTCCTTTAGTCCGCTGACCTCACAGGATCATCACATGACTAGGCACAATCAGCAGCCTATTGCCACCCGGGGTGGCCCAGGGCTGACTAGCAGGCAGTGCTGGAGGCAGGCAGCGGAATGTGTTGGCCGAGCTGAATGTGGCAGGGGGCCGGGTCTGAGATGCGTCGGATGAGCTTACGAGTGTGCAGCTAAAATCATCTCTCCCAGCCCTTCATAGAAACACTGAAGAAAATCCGCACAGGCTCCCAGCAGAGAGCTTTGTCAACTGCCAAAGGGCGGGCCCCAGAGCAAAATCAAGCTTATGCCTTGCTGAGCGTGGGCCTTTTAGCCCCGTGCTGGGATGGACTCGAGTTCCAGCGCCACAGAGCCCAGCATGGAGGCCTGAGCGTCCCTCCCAAACATTCGCGTATCAGGTGGGAGCATGCTTCACTTTATTAAAACCCACAAAGTGAGGCTGAGGGTGGGCCTGGGCCGGGAGGAGGCTGCAGACCTGGCCGGGCAGCCAGTGGCTGTGCAGGGGTGAGTGGGCAGGAGGAGAAGTTGGTTGGGAGGCTTTGTGAGAGATGGGGACTCAGCTGCATTACAGGAACCAGGGTGGTCTCCGTTGTTTTCTGGGAAGCTGCAGGGGTGGGGGTAGGAGGGGCAAATGGAAGGGACAAAGGAGGAGTGAGGCTGGTATGGGGGCAAGTGGTGTGTAATGGGGTGAGTGGGGGGCCAGGGAGCCATGTGGAGTGGATGAGCGAGGTGGGGGAAAGCAGCTGTGTCTGAAGGGTGTGTGCATGTGTTACATGGTGAGGGAGGAGGGTTTTCTGCTCCCTGCTCCACGCTGCACAGATCCTGCAGCTTCAGCCACCTTGGGATGTCACTTCCCCTCTTCCTCTCCAGCTGCCCCTTAGCAAACTGTGCATTAGAAGCTACATGGTCCTACAAGCGTCATGTCAACTGTCCATTCGCCACTTACTCACTGGGAACCAGCTTTACTGGAGGATTTAAATTCAATTTGTTTTATTGAAGTTTCTTTTTTTTTCTCCCACTGATGCATCAAACTATCATTTTACTCATATCAGCTCCCCTCAGCCTCTCACTCCTTCCCTCCCTGCCATCCCCCTGCTCCCCCTCCTGTCAAATCCCACCGTCTGGCTGATCCTGCTAATTCCGTCTCCCCTTTCAAGCCCACTGATGCTTCCTGCTTGTATCAGCTGTAGAAATGCCATGAATTTCCTTTGTGTTCCTGGTTTAAAAGAAAAAACAGTGAGTGGTGGTGCCAGAGCTGACAAAAATCTCTATGGTCTCTCTCCCAGCCCTCCACCCCCCCAAGTTCATCTCTGTACAATTCAGCATAGGAAAGCTAATAACACTGTGTCAGGGACACCTGATGTGTATTTCCAGAGTCTAATGGCTGGGTTTGCAAATACCTCCTTCACTCCTACCCTTTGCTTATTTGTGTCTGAAGACACTGGTGCTTTCATACTATTCTAATGTAAGTGATTTATAGAGACAGGTTTCTTTTATTTCTCCTGTCTTGTTCCCCCCCCCTAAAAATATTACTGCATTTCAATTTCATCTCTGCAAGAAGCCGCAGTGTTTAGGCCAGCTGGTTAACCTTCTGACGTAGGGATGACTCTCATCAGGAAGTGGGGAACAATCCTGCATTGGTAGGGAGATGAAGCAGATGACACTGGGGAGATGGGTACACACAGCCAAACCAGATGACTGCGGGGATGTATTTGATTTATTCATTTCATTATAGCTTAGAATCAGCAAAACAGCAACAACATAAAATGACTCAGGACCACCCAGTCACACACAACATGAGCCAAGTCACTGTCACCATTCCCCTCCCGCCCCCAACCCAGCTGTGCGTCATACACCCATTTGTCTTAACGTAGGCCCTGATTCTGCCAAGACATATACATGTGCTTAACTGTAAGCACTGTGAAGAGTCCCAGAGCATATGTCTTTGCTGGATAGGGGTCTTGGATTGGAAGCACTTTGGATCAGGGACTGACTCTCGCACTCTCTCTCCGAGTCTGTAGTTCCCAGCACAATGGAGACCCAATCCTGTGGCTGCTGGAGTCTGCTCTAATATGAATCCTCCACCTCCAAATTGGGGAGAACAACATGGGCTCATGATATAGGATATGCTAATTAGAGACTGAAAAGACCCATTAGATGTAGTCCATCTCCTTGCAAACTCTGGGGATATGCTCTCAAGGGACGACACATCGAATGGAGATTGAAAGGCGGGCTCTGGTGACTGATGTTGCTGTTTCCTTTTTGCTGGGAACATTGGAGCTCAAGATGTGACTTTAGGAATTGCCAAATGGGGATAACCCAAAGGCTCATCTAGTTCCATATCCCGCTTTCTGTAATGGCCAACATGGCACAATTTGAAATAGGACTTATTTCCCCACCATTGTATCAAGGCTATTGTGAGATGTGTCTGTGTGTGCGCACGGGGCACTTTGCGAGAAGGCGCTTGTGTAGGAGTGCCTGTATGTTTGTATACACGTCAGGAGATGGGCGGTGCATGGGAGTGTCCATACTGGGTATGCATTTATGCTTTTAGTTAGTGTGGGAGTGAGCATGTGTATTTGTGTGTGTGTACATTTACAGAGGTACTGTATGGTGAGATTGCAGTATGGGTGTATCTGAGTGCATGTGTTTATGCGGATGTGTGGGGGGATTTATGTCTAAGTCAACATGTGTATGTTTAGATGGAGGGGTAGGTACAGAGTGAGAGTGAATGAGTCAAAAAAGAGTGAAACTGCCCTCAATCACAAACCCTGCCTCTCTCCCCTTATGATGCATTAGAAAGAAATGACTTATCCTTCTTTGCTCTTCCTCCATAACGCCAGTGCCCTAGGCAATGGGATAATGTGTTTATTTCCTAAAGGGAGGAAGAAATAACCTCCCTGAATGCTGCACTCCTCCATGATTTATTGCACTGCTCCAAGAACCTGCCATTTGCATTGGAGAGTCACTAAGTTTTAGAGCAAAAACAATTAAGTTTTCATTATGAAAGCCAATTAGGAGACTGCCTATTGACTTTATTAAATACCAGTTAAGTCCTTGGGCAAGCAAGTATAGAAGGGGCTTTCTCTGCTGAAATCAGAAAGAAAAAAATAGTAATGAAATAAAATCGACATGCTTTTGGGGAATCCTGGCAGTAGGGTGCTGGCAGAGAGCTCTCTGGGGGACCCTTCCAGAATCATCCCTTTCTGCACAGGATGTTGCCCTCCAAGGCTAAAACAAGTGAGGAATGATTTCAGGCTAAACAATGTTAAATGGTCGTTGTGTGAGATCGAGCTGTGCATGCCACTGACCTGGAGGAGATTCAAGACAATCTCCCAGAGCCTTTCGTTATAGCCTTCGCCCCCGCGTTCAAAGCCTTGCAAAACCTCTGACAGTTAAGTGCCATTTACCATAGGCAAGGGAGAAGGACAAGTCTGAGAAAGAGGAAGGGTAAAACCAGTGTGTGAGGGTGAGATTATGGCACGTAGACGGCGGCTAGAATACTTGGGTGCTGAACATGTGCCTAGCTAGACTGACTGGTTTAAAGTCACACGTTTGTTTATTGGCGTTTCTCTGTGGTTCATCGTCATGCTTTTAAAGCATCCAAACTGACCGGCTTTGCAAAAGGTAGGTCATCTTGTGAGCCTACTGGTACTAACATTGTTCCTATAGGCTTCGCTCTCTCACCAATCCTACACATTTGCTCACGTCTATAAAAATTACTCAGGTCGCTCTGGCCCCCATCACTGTTGTATCTGGGCACCCCACAATCCATAATATATTTATCCTCATAACACCCTTGTGAGGAAGGGCAATGCTATTATCCCTCTGAGGCACAAAGAAGCTAAGTGTCTTAGCAAAGGGCACACAGGAAATCTGTGTCAGCGCAAGGAATTGAACCCAGAACATAGGCGAGTGTCCTAACCACTGGAGCATCCTTCTTCTCATGCACTGGTCTTTCTGGGGGGCTGGGTTTGTCACCCCTTTGCCTGGACCCAAGCTGGAGAATTTTCAGAAGCAGACAAACCACTATTAAATCATCGGCTCAGTGTGGCACAGAAAGAAAAAGTTACTAAAATCACAGCAACAAAAATCACCTGCTATGAATCCCTTGGGGTCTTGCCACCCCCATCCCCCCTTTTTATTCTCCTCCTAATCTCCACTTTCCTTTCTCTCTCTCAGTACAGCCTTTCATTAGCTATATTCTGCATTTGTATCCCCCTCAGGCTAATGTTTCACCCTTTATAAAGGTTTCTGGGGTTTTTTTGTGTTCTTTCTTCTAACACTTTTCACATTGGGCTATCTCCCCTGATTTATATTTTACCTTCACTATTTTTATCTTCCTTCTGCCCCCTCTGTTTCTGGTCCCATCTCCTCTGTATTACTCTTTTATCTCCAGCCCTCTCAGTGTCGTAGCAGTTAGGGGAGTGCCCTACAAAAGAAATGTCTATATATGTGCATAGATAGTTAATAGATGAGGAGCTAGGAGATGGTGCTCAGGAATATGCAGCATTGCTCAGACTTGTTCTAGGGACCAACAAAAGTGGTGCTCATCAGGATTTCCCTGAGATGTCCCCATGAGCAGTGCCAGATGAGGGTTCCTGTGTGCTGGAATCCCCTACAACTCCCCAAGGGGGAGAGGGCCTCTCAGGCTGGCATTACCAGGAGCTCTCTTGGTGGAACAACATTCACTATCGGGGTCTGAGCTGGGCTCAGGGAAAGGGCTCTTCAGACAGATTCTCCAGAGACTGTCCCTGCAGATCAGCATTCCCCAGTGGGGTCTACGCTGGGGTCGCACAGGGAGAGGGGACTGACCCTGGGATGGCCCTGTGGGAGCAGGGTTTACTAGTACAGCCTGCTCCCTTGGGGCAGATGGTATCTGGGCTGTGAAAAGTGTGATGAAGGTACAAGGAGCCTATCTTCCATTTCTCTGCTCCCAGGCCTGGTACGGGATGAATCCTTGTGTTCAGGGACTCCCATCGGTGCTAACCTCTGGAGAGGGGATGTGGAGAGGCAAGGCCATGACGTCTTCCCATCTACAATAAGCAGGAGATTTGGATAGGTACAGGTGGGAAAGGACTCTCTCCACGGGTGGTGCAGCAGTTGTTTTCCCTGTAGCTCGTAGGGGAGGTGTCCTCAGTACTCCCTGTCTCTGGGGTGAAACAGTGGTGCAACATCCCCAGTGCAGAACTGTGACTAGGCCACAGATAAGCCCTAGCCCTCTGCTGTGAAAAGAAGATTGCAAAGTGGACTCCCAAGTCACACTCTTGAGCTGAGGCCGGCAAACTCATGTCACTCAGGAAGTGCCCGAGAGGAAGGGACCCTGCTGTGTGTCCTAGTGCCATGTTTTTCTGCCTCAGAAAAAGAGCAGGCTGATGGGGTACAGCACCAGGTGTTCCTCCTTCAAATGTTATTTTTCTCTGAAATTGGCTGTGACGCTTGCGATGAATGGGTTTTAATGAATAAACCTGACTTATTAAAAGAACTCAGCAGACGTGTCAGGGCTGATTTGAAATGGAAAACAGGGCCTAGAAAAAACATGACTGTTTTCTACTGAAATGCATAGGGGCTGGCCTTGTCACTACCTCTCTCTGTCCCTCTCCTCCCTCTCTTCCTCCTTCACAGTAAAGCTAACATCTTCATTTTCCAAAGGCTCTTCATGCAGGTCAAAACTGCCAGCATCATTAACATGTGGCAGCAAGTGCTAGGCCAGCATCTGAGGAGAACACACTGCTTCCCTTACCCATGTGCAGCTGGAGAGGTAGGGGCTATTGAACCAGACATCCTTTGCATCTGGGGTGACCCTTAGGAATACCGTGCATATGCAACAGCTAGAAGGGGCTTTCACTAGTACAGGGATGCCATCAGGTGTCTTTGTCTCCTGTCAAAACCCATTGCTGTCCCCTTAAACCAGCTGCTGCCCATTCACACTGCCAGGACACCTGGGCTTTGGACCACACACAGGCAGTCTATGGAGCCTCCAAATCCCTGCACTGACACCTCAGCACTGGTGATAAAACCTCTGCCTATCAGTGCCACCCACTGAGGAGGGGCTGCTGATGGCATCTGTCCTCAGCTGCAAAATTCCAAAGTTCCCATTCAGCCTGTGAAACTCTTGGAAATAAATTCTCCAGTCTGTTCCTGTAGGGGTGCTGTCACAAGCCACTGTAAGGCTGACCCCTGGAGAATGCTGGCCACCAGTGGCACTCGGGCTGTCCTGTCGTGAATCAAGTGTGGAAATGGGGAGACAACGCTTCTGGCTGAGGTCCACGTATAGTAGAGGCTTTTCTGTTCTTTCTGTTTCGTGGTGACTCTAATTCACCTCACTCAGCAGCACGGACTGTTCTCTGGGCTGCTTCCTGTGGCACATGCCGTTGTTTCTTTTAATCTCTGCATTGTGTTTGGCCTGAACCCTAGGATATTAATAATAGAAGAACTTGACAGGTCTGTGTTATGCAACCTAATGCCAGCTACTGGAGCACAACAGGAAAGAAATCATAGCAAAGGGGCAAGGGGCTGGGAGCTGCTGCAGTGGTTACAGTAGCATTTCTCACCTGCCGAGGCACTTACTGGTTTCAGTCGCATGTGACAATGAGTTTGCTGGCTTCTCGAAATGCCCCATATCTGATTCAGGATGTGGCAGTTGGGCCAGTCTTCTCAGGAGATGTCAAGGGCTTGGAATAGCAGGAGAGAGGGGGAGTTACAGGTCAGGATTTTGGGTGCATTGACGGAGCTTGCGGGGGAAGTACAGGCCTAGAATAGCAAGGGGGTTGCAGTCTAACAGTGAACTGCGCTGGCAGATTCCTGTGCGGAGCCCAGGACTGGAATAGCACAGGGAGGGCACTGCAAGTCAGGACAGTGGAGCTGTGAGTGAAGCTTGCATAGCACCTACTTGCACTAAGGCTGCCTCGCCAGGGGTTCCAGTCCTTCATTTTCATAGGAAATGTTAAGAATTATATAAGCAATAAAAACTGTAGCAAGTAACATCTGAATCCCCAAGTAGCCAAGCGAGTGACTAGTGGAAATGGGTCTGAACCACGAGCCCAGGTTTGAACGACCCCCAACGCTGGGGGAATCTGGATTTGGGTCTATTTCAGGATCTGAAATTCATGGCTCAGCCCAATCACTAAGATGTGGTTCTTCTCCGAGGACCCTTTTGTCTCTGCTGGACGGTGGCAGATCTGAGCTGGGCTTTGTAAACAGGGAGTTTACAGCATTCCTGGGTGACTTGCAAAGTCTACCTTCATTCCGCGTTGCAAGGGCCTGGCAATAACGGGAGTCGAGGCACTGCCCATCACCTGCCCCCAAAGGCGCATGTGTAGGGAGCTTCATGTGGCATTGCACTGCCTTGACTTACTCTGAGACCCCTCCCCACACGTCAGGCTGGTTCACTGGCACCAACATTCCCATTGTCAGTGGCTGGGCCCTTCTTCTGCAGGACCTCTCTCAACTTTGACAGCCTCGTCCAGTCATGCCAAGGACTGGAGGCAGTAGAGGTTCTGCCTGGAGTGTCGCTGGCCATGCACATACCATTCCACTGCCTAGCGGTATATCAGTGGGGATTGGATGTTAATATGGACAGTGAGAACATGCACAGTGACTTAAGACAGGATTAAGCACGTCAGGGATATAAACCCCTTGCTTCAGGACATAAGCTGACTGCTAACCTATGGGGGTAGGGAGAAATGCTCCCTAGGGACGTTCCATAAAACTTCATTACAGAGTTTCTTGTACCTTCCTTCAAAGCATCTGGAGGTGACTGAACTAGATGGACCCTTGGTCTGATCCAGTGTGGCAATTCCTACCTTTCTTATGGATACATACCATTGTTACGTACAATTAAGGGCCTTCCTGTTCCCCTGAGAGCAATCCCTGCGCTCTAATCAGCATGTTTAGTCCCTGACCTTGCGTGCCTTTGGTGTGTCCAATATTGTCAGGGTGTAGCTCAGAAAACTTCCGCTCAGGGGTTCCTCAACAGTGACAGTCACAGACCCTTGAGTCTGACATACAGTACATGTCACTGGAAGCACAGCAGAGGTGAAATCCCCATGTGTTTCAGGCCAGAAATGGCTGTGAAAAGGGAAGCCCATGTGGAGAACCCAACTTCAGACTAACTAGTCATTAACTGTTGCTCATTGTTCATGTTCTGTTCAGGTTCTCATATGTGCTCCTCACCATTGTATCTGAGGACATGTTGTGCGACTGGTCACATGGCGTTGTTTCTACTCCTTGACTGGACAGCTAACACATTTTTAAATATAAGGTTAACCAGGAGTGAAGAGCAAATGGTGCACTTTCTGATGTGAACATATAGATGAATAACCATCCATGCTAAAACTCATGAAACTTTAAGACCTTCGAACATCTTCCCCCACACCAGGTAGCTGGACGTTCATGCACAACACACACTAGCACCCCAGGAATACCAGTGATTCGATTTCCCTGATTCTATCCTCAAAAACATTTACCAGTTCTCTTTTTAGCCCTCCAGCCAGCTGTTGCAAGGAGCCGGGTACTGATTTCTAAGCACAGCTGCTCCCCCATTGCTATGTATCTCCTCCTTTTCTGATGGCTGAGTTAGTTGCCTGGATCTAAATCCACGCTAGCATCCATGACATTTTGGGTTTAATAAGTTATGTTTTATCTGCCTGCTTCTGACAAATCTCATCTGAGATAAAATTTAGAGATTCCACTGGCTTGGCGTGAATGGCAGAGCTGGGTTATTTATATTTTATAAAGTGAAAACCATGCTTGCTGTACAAGGGCTCGGGAGTCAGTTCCCTTCTGTACTTCTAAATATCAAAATAAAACTTGAAAGGAAACACTGTCAGGGCATTTTTCATCATTTAAAAAAGTCATTTTTGACTCACCGTTGTTTTTAATAACTTGCTAGGAAGCTGGAAACTGCAAATCGGTTACCTTGCCCACACTGTTTTTCCTTCCATTCTGCATGCTCTGGTTTGCCACTCTGGGGCTGATTGCTATTGTGGTGTTGTTTGAAAACTCTTGGCCAGACCAGCTTGGTTATTGTCATTCAGGAGTACTGGGATAGCTCACACCAATTTGGTTTTGGTGGGTTCCTTATGGGCGCTCTGCATACTGGGTTGTTATTGTAGGGTTAACACATGGACATTGGGCTAGGGAGGGATTCTGCCAGCTGTGGTCCCTATATGTCTCTCTGAAAGCCACCCTTACTCTGGCAATCCCACCTGTCATTGCATAGGGGATATGCTGGGGTGGGGCCATAACTCCTACTACTCCGGCTACTCTGGCTTGTGTTGCAAACCACAGATAGCCCTGGAGATACTTAACATAGAGCAGTCCCTAGGCTGCCTAATTTACACCAGGGGACATATTGGTCCCTGCTCCAGCCCAGAATCTGGAGGCCGAGCCCTCTTGTGTTTTTTGAAGGTGCAGTCCAAAATCTGGCCTGTTGGTTTATTATTGTAGGGTTACTCCTGAGGGCTGAGCTATGCAAACCAATTAACTGTGATCAGGCTGCTCGTTTCAGTCACTGAATTACAAGACATTTCACACATCCATGGCATCTGAAAGTTTACCACAAAAACGATGACATGATGAGTAATTTGCTCAATAGTGCAGGGTGCTGGTTGTTGTTGTTTTCCAAATCTCTCTTAATACATGTAAAAAACGTGTTTATGGCTGAATATTTGTGAGAATAAAGATGGCTTGTGTTTCTTCCATTCTCAGCATTTGGGCAAAACCAGAATCTGCTAGGCTCACTTGTAAACCTTTGCCCCCAAGCCATCTGGAACAATGAGCAGCCAGTCATCTTCCTGTTTAGTTTCTCCAGTAGCTCATACAGTGCAACACCTTTAAGTCATCTCTGTCTGGCTGTAGAAAGCCTTTGGGCTGATCTGTACCTGCCCATGGAGGCTACAGGAGGTGGAATCAAGGGAGAGGACACTTCTCTCTAGGATAGAGAGGTTCTCATTTTACACGGGATGTATGATCAGGAAATCCTCTCCTCTGTCCTTGTTAGGCCCTTAGACATTCTGGTCTCTACTCGTCTTGGCAGTTGACCTGGCTGCCTTTTCCTATCCATCCACTTGTAATATAACTTAACACTGGAAAACATAATCTATACAGCTACTGCTCGACACATGGGAGCTACTCCACCAGCCCCTCCCCACTCAGGAGGTAAGGGTGAAAGAAGATGCAGAGAGGAGACAAGAAGCATGAAGGGTTGGGATAGTTCACACCAGTGGGGGAATTAACTGCTTGACAGCTTGCTGGCCGTAGGCAGCACAGAGTTGGTGGTTGTTGACCTGCATTTTAAAAAGGGATGACAAGTCAGTGATGTGGAGGGAGGTGGGGTGACTGGCTTGGATTGCTTAGATCAACCAGAATTCAGTTACCCATCTCGATCACGTGCTGTCTCAGAGCCCCGTGAACGCATTATTGATGATCCTTCTGCCAGGCTGAAGAGTTTGCACTGCCATTTTACATATGGGGGAGAATGAGGTCCAGGGAGAGAGGGGTCAAACAGGAAGCCAGTGGCAGAACTAAGAGCACAGCCCAGGGCTCTTCGCTCCCAGTTCTGTCCCTTACCCACAAGAAATCCCAAGAGCCCCAAACTTTATAGAGAAGAGAACGGTTGTAATCCATGTCCAGCTTTTGCAGCTCAGGACTGCAGACAGACTGGACATGAGATGCTGCTCGTGTTCGGCCGGAGACACATTTCATACCCCACTGTGGCCACTAGGTGTAGATCTCGTCTAAGGAGATTTCCCATCTGTAGGTGTGTGGTTACTAGTCTGATTCTGAGCAACAATACCAAGAAAAAGCACAAAAGAAAGAAAGAAAAAGAAAAACTCCACCAGCCCATCACAGCAGCAATTATATAGCTACTTCATTTTCGTTTAGGATAAAACACGTGTGTAATGGGCCTCAGCCTTCTTGCCTTTATTAGGGAAACTCTGCCCGAGTCGCATTTCAGCTGCTGCGACAGACCAAAGTGAGCGGGGAAAATTAACAGTTTGCTCTGTTGGTGGGTTGTGACAGTGACAACATCAGCCATGTAGAGATTCCCCAGTGGGCCGGACAGGCGGTTGTTGTGCCTAAAGAAGCTGCTGCCCTGGCCGTGTCTCCTGGACCCCAGGAGCCACAGGGTTGGGTAGCGAGCCAGGCTGATTGTCCAGAGCACTGACAGTTCTGCTTGCTGGAGCATTCGTCACAATGAGACAAGGGAAGGGGAGGAGGCAGTGAGAGAGGGCATGTGGGTGTGGGTCTCCCTTGCCATCCTTGAAGTCTCTGTGTCAGGATGGCCTGTCCTTGTAGTCAGGGGGACTGAACATGTCTCTCGGCCCAGAAAGGGTGACATTTCTTCCTTCTCTTTCTAATCCCTGGGGCTAAGTGAGCTCTGCACAAGCATGCCTTGGCCTGGCTGGCCCAGCAGGGAAGGATGCACTCATCGCCAGTTCCCTTCTCTCGAACCAACGACTCCACTTTAGGCGCCATCAGAATGAGGACCCCGTTCAAAGAAAATTCTCCAGAGTCTGAGGCCCCAGGCTGTACTGAATCGGGAGACTCTGGGCATCCTTTGCTGCGTGCATTCCCAGTTCACAAGACACAGGCGGTACGTGAGGGAATCATCCAGCAGCAGTGTTAAATCTTTAGGGCATAGAGAATGGATACAGCATTGAGCTCCTGAACCAGGGCTCAAATCCCGGCTGGGGTGCTGTCTTCCTAGCATTTGACTGTTGTCTGCTGCAGCCTCTTTGCCTTCACAAGACAGGTGATTTGTCAAGCCCGTCTTGCAGGGATGGCTTTGCAGGTTTCAGACATCCTCCAAGGAGACCGGTCGTCTCTGTCCAGCCCGGGGAGACTCTTGTGGAAGACTCTGTCCAGAGGGGAGGGGGAAGGGCTCTCTCCCTCAGGCTCATGTTCATTATTCTGAGGAGGGGAAAGAGGGGTTAAACTCCCCAGTCCTCCCACTGTTCTGTCCATAAATTAAGGGTTGAGAGGGCTCACCCCAGACAGATAATTGGAAGGACGGAGAAATAATAAGTATATAGGGAGACTCCTCTTACATGCCCCACATGTTCATTTGGCAATTTAACCCTATAAATGACATTTTTTGGACAATACTGGGTACTAGTAACCCCTCCAGGAGAAAAAGATGGGAGCAGAGAAAGTGAGGAGGACTGGGCTTGGGTTGGGATCCCTGAAAACCCCTCTAATCTGCAATGGAGAGCCAGTTCTTTAATCCACAGTCTCAGTGCCAGGGGGAGGCTGGAGGAGAGAGTTTATTAGCGACACTGTAGTAATACCAGGCACTTAGATAGCACTGTCCATCTTCCAAGCTACTCATACATTAGCCCAGTTAATCATCAAGAAGGTAAGAATGATCAGTCCCATTTTAGAGATGGGGAAATTGAGGCACAAAATGGGAAGTGACTTGGTCAAGGTCCTACTATGAGTCCATGGCAGAGCTCAGATTAGGACTGAGGAGTGTCCAGCCACACCATGTGCTTGGTTCTCTACAACTTGGTATCCCTAGGGAACACAAAGAGGAGGATGGCGTGGAAGGGAATGTGTGCATGTCAGATGATTTCTTTTGTTCTTTTCCCTCTCAGGTCACGTGACTGCGAGGCAAGTTCTAGTTCAGTGAAACTCAGGAGCCTTTCCAAGCCAGTGACTCCCCCTCAGCACTCAAGCTGCTGACAAAATGGAGCGATTACAAGGAAGGAGAAGGGGAAATGGAAGGTTAGTCATGAACGTATTGGATTTGAAAAATACTGTGAACCAAGACAGTCCAGCTGCTGCACTTCCTGCTGCACTTGGATCCATTCCACTTAAATTCCTATCACCAGCGGTATCACACGTTCATCCAAGATCTCCCCAGAGGAGTTCACTGCCATCAAGTCACTGAAATGCAGCCACCTCTGGGGTGGAACATGGCAGCTGTTTAACAGCAACACTACTATTTAAGACAGGAAGTGAAGAAACAAAACATAGCCAATGGAAACTGCCAGGAGGATTTAAGAGAGTGGAATTTAATGATCTGAGCTGGCATTTGGCCAGAGAGCTGAGACAAAAATAGGCTTTCGAATAGTATTTCCAGTTCAGTGGCTGCTGCCTGGGGGATTCTGATTTTGTTTACGTTGTTTGACACAGGTGAAGTGAGAATGAGGGAAATGGCGTCATGCCATGGGCTGATTCGCAACCTGCAGCCAGGAACGGGTTGCAGGCCCCCTCTGCTGATCGGAGCTTGTGAGCTATGGAAAGGGATGCTGGCAAAGTATTAAATGACTCTCAAGTCAAGTTTGTTTAGAACTTTTCTATTTGAAGGAATATTTTTTTTAAGAGTGGGTTGAATTTCAGTTCAAATCCCATTTAAAGATGTCTCCCTGGTTTTTACGCTGAGCCGATGTGATGAGCAGACCGGATATAGAAGAATATATGGAAGGAAAAAGAAAAGATGGGCATGAGATGGCAAGGATGGTGGAGATGGCGTCACTGGAACCAAGTGGAGCCTTTCATCTCAAAGACCTCAGTTCAAATCTGACCTCTGTCAGTACCAAGCTGATCACTGCTCAGTGATGGCTTGGTGACATAGAGTGGGTCTTCTGGGCTCAGAGGATAGAGGTGCCAACTCTCAAACCCACACATGCGACTAGCATTCAAGGACTGAACAGGCCCGGGGTTCTTCACTCCTTTCTTGTTTTCGGTGATAGCCCTTGCCCACCCGGGTTCCCGTACAAGGCTGGTGTGCTGCCCCTACTGTACCTGCCCTTGGGGTAACTACGGCTTCCACGCTCCAGGACAGTCAGTCGAGGACCTTTGCTAAATTCAATTTAAATGCAGAGCAAAATAATCAGATTCCATTTTATTAAGGAAGAGAAGTAGAAAAACAATCAAAATAATCCCAGTTCCGGCACTGCAGGGATCTTGTGCGATCGTCCTGAGCTGACAGTTTTACAGGAGAAGCTGACAGGCTCAGGAGAGAGCGCAGCGAATCCCCAGCTAGGCCTAGCACTGCAGCTACCATAAGAGCACTTGTCCAAGCTCCCTCTGGGCTGAGCTTGCTGCTGCCAATAGATAACAGGCCTAATCAGCGTGGAACACAGCGGGGCCCACGCCATTAATTCTGGGTCTACCTTTAGCCTCTCCTCTCTTGGGACAGTGTAACATATTTAACTTGCCCTACATTTGGCATGTCCATTTTCTTCCATTGCTCTTTTTCCAGTCAAAGCAAGTTCCTGTGCCCTAGTGATCCAGGCCCCTGTTGTGTGTTTGCCTGAGGGTCAGCTCCCTGCAATCCACCAAGCCCCATGTGGAGATTCTCTGGGGGAGAAGCGCTGCACCTCAGTGGTGGAGGAAGTGTGGCTGTCCAGAGAGTCACACGTGAGCTGGAGCCCCATGCACCAGGACTGTGCTCAGCTCTGCTCACTAGGCTGGACTGCTTGTGTCATGGGATGTGCTGTAACGTGCCTGATCATATTTTTGAAAAGGGGGGGGGTGGTCTCATGGATGGGATGGCGGGAGACCTGGGTTCTATTTTTGGCTCTGCCAGAGACCTCCTGTGTGTCTTTGGGCTTAGAACCCAATTTTCAGAAAGCCCAACCCAGACAGCAAGTGGTTGTGGACCTATTTTACATAGGAAGCCCCTAGGGTTGCCGAATAGAAAGTAAAGACAGAATCAGGCCCATACGTTATATCCATGGAAGGCTCCTTTTTACACACAGGCCAGGACTTTGGCGCAGTGAAACACGCTAGAGCCAAGACCTCTGGAGCTGTTCGGGGGGCAAGATGGGATCCTGTCCATCCTGACAGTAGGGGTGTTTCCTATGCAGATATAACACAGACATCTTTGGATAGTTTGCCAGGTATTTCCAGAGCCACACAGGGAACCAGCAGGAGGCCCTGGTCAGCTTCCCAGGATTTTAACTTTCACCTCCTCACCCACAGAGACCCTCCCTGCAGCCAGAGCTCCCCATGGAACCACCCATGTTGTTTTGAGGGCCAGCGAGCAGAGCATAGGGTCAGTCCAGAGCCTGCTCCTTGCACAGCACTTCTTGGCCCTGCCACCCAAACAAAGATCATGTAGCTGCTGCCGTCCTGAACCCCTAAAAGTCAGGGGTCCTGATGCAGCTCTTCCTGCCACAGTTGCAGCCGCAGTGATTTCAGTGGAGGTACCTGTGATTTTCCCTGGTGTAAGAGAGTGACACACGAGGCCTAAGGACTTCAAGGAAGACATAGCAGCTCTGACGAGCCTTCAAGCCTTTCGGGGGGCACCCGAGTGCGAACAGAAGACAGATGAGCAAAGGTGTTCAACGCACACATCTGCGTCTCCCTCCCCTCTATTGGCCGCGTTATCCTCATCCTTGGTACTCCCCATCACACAGGCCCCTCTCAGGATCCCCACACAGACTTGTTTCTCCCTTGGGCCCAAACAAAACTGATCAACCCCAGAGCAAAGGAAGCTGCCGAGGAGGTGTGATGTGATCAGTCCCTCCCCTTGGGTTCTGCAGTCAGTTTCCTGCCTGGTTCTGACCCATTCCCTTGCTCCACAAGCAGTTTCCTGTCCTGGTGCCTGGTTTCCGGCACTGGGTGCCTCTTGATCAGTAGCTAGCTGCCTGCCCTCTCTGTCCAGGCCCCATATCCAGCAGCAGGTGTTCAATCAGAAGTACACCAGGCAGCTGTTAGAAAGGCAGGGCTCAGAGACAAGCCTGTGCTGAAAATAACTGGAACTCATTGAGCCTACTCGGTAATTTAAAAGGGAAATTAAACTGCTTGATGGCATCCAGGTGTGGCCCAGGTCTCTCGGACCCTAAGCACATCTTCCCCGGTTGGAGTTTTCAGTCATGTTATTGGTACCATAGATTGGGGTCGAGGTGTTACATTTTCCTGTCAGCTCAGCTGAGTGCAAGTCCAGAGCAGGGCACACATGAGATGAGTTCGGTGGTCTCAGCCTATATCATAAGCCACTTCTATCCAGGCTGCAGATCTGCCACCACGCTCGGGCAAAGTGATGGGTGGTCTCAAGCCGGGCTCACCCCATAATAGCAAGGACTGTGCACATCATGACTGAAGTGCCTAGACAAAGCTTTGGGGCACCCTGGATAGAATAATTGAGGTGCGGGGCTGAGGATCGTGTCCGAGGAGCATCAGCAGAGCTGTGGTGGGTCCTAGGAAGTAGAGGCTGCTGCAGGACAGCAAGGAGGTGTGTTGGCAGAGCTGGGAGAAGTCAGCCTGGCCTAGTCAGGTGTGTGGAAAGTCAGGCTGAGATGCGTTGGCACAGCAATGTTGGGATCCCATGAGTGTGATGGGACGGGAGGTACTGCAGGCCAGAACTGAGGTGCATCAGCACAGCTGCGTGTGGGAGCCCCTGATTAGCTACTGGCATGTTAAAGCTGGGGTTAGGTCAGAACCGAAGTGCACAGGCAGAGTTATGAGAGGCTCCTGGCCCTGGAATAATAAGGGGTGTGTTGAGCAGGTCGGTATGTGACGGGCGTTTGCAGTAGAAACCTGGACAAAGATGGATTCTTCCTCTGTGCAAACCAGGTCACAGTAGCTGCAGCTGGAAACAGCGTCGCTGCCTGCTGCCAAGGCTGGGACAGAGGACATTCCTGACGGTCCTACAATTCTTCTGCGAGGATGCTCTGCTAGTGCAACCTGCGTGTTCATCTGTTGCAGCAGCGCTGGAAGAATTCAGGCCCCCTTCAATGGAGGATGCACTTTTCTCTTTCATGGCTGTCTCTGCTTTGCAAAGCGAAAAAAAAAGAATGATGCTGTCCTCCTGTCATGAGACTCAGTAGCCATTCTGAGGCAAACAGTGCCAGCTCTCCCCGTGGTCATGCATAAAAGAGATTTGCCCAGTTAGCTAAGCTTTTAAGTCAATTCGTCAGCAGAGCTGCAGACGTCAGAATGGGTTAGGAGAAGAAAAAGTCAAGAAAATAAGCAGATGGATGATGAGCAGCCAGGAAAATAAAACCATCACAAAGATTTGCCCTTCTGTAGCTGCTTCTGTCTGATGATCTCACAGCAGTTTACAAACATAGGGGAATAAACCCTGGCCCCGTTGAAGTTAATGGGAGCAGGACTTGACCCTGATCACTGAAGCCTTACAAAGATCCCATTCCCCACAAGATGGATAAGTATCTTCACCCCATGTTACAGGTAATGAAACTGAGGCACAGCTTGGTGAAGTGACTTGCCCAAGTGAGTCAGTGTCAGAATTAGGAACAGAACCCAGAGCTCCTGGGTCCAGTTCCTGAACCACAATACTACCCCCTTCTTCCCTATGGCAAAGGATGCTGTGCAGTCCATCTCATCTTGATCACGCAGAGAGCACCAGGTCTTAGCAGAGAGACCACTGCACTGAAGAGCCCCTGTTAGTTTGTGCTCTAAAATCTGAGTGAATTAGGAGGTATTTTTGAAGGTCTGAAGAAAAAAGGAAAAGGAAGCAAATGAAAATAACTGGAACTTCCCCAGGTCACGGCAGCATTTCCCAGTGAACACCTCGAGAGCAGGTGTGATAACATTTGCGTCGCTCGTCACAGTGAGAGGACAATGCTTGCAGCAAACCTATAAGAAGCTATGCCTAATGTGATGTGTTCCACCATGGGCATCTGGCCTGAATTCCTGCCCCAGGAGGCTGTCTGTGATGTCAGAAGACAGGAGATCCACCGCATTGATGACTTTCGACAGAATAGATTCTGCTAATGTGGGGAAGCCAGGAACAAAGTGATAATTAATCATAATACCGCTCTCCATTTGGCACCTTCCTTCTGAGGATCTCCACGCTCTTTGCAAACACCAATGGATTCAGCCTCACAGTGCCTCTTTAGGTCAATATCATTATCCCTATTTTGCAGAGGCACTGATCTGGGACGTGACTTGCCCAAGGTCACACTGCGAGCCACAGCTAGGAATAGAACCTCAATATCTATCCCGTTCAACAGCTGCTAGATCACAGCACATCTGGAGAGGCTCATATGGACAGGTCATGCTAGGAATTAGAACTAACGCTCAGTCAGTGCTTAGGAACATAGGAATTGCAAAGCTGTGATGTTTTCCAGGGTGCCCAGGGTTGCGAGGCACTCTGCTACCACCCACCCTTAGCATGAAGAAGTCTTGTCTGTATTTGCTGTGGATCAGCTCCCTGACCACACAAGCACTTCCTTGCAGGCCTCTGTGGGCTTCGCTCTCTCTGTATCGGTTAGTGATAGGCACATACTGACCCGAGTCTTCCCAGCATCCACCTGGAGTGCCCTGCTCCTGTTCCTCTGAACACTCACAGAGGACTCAGGTTTACCACTCCCCCAACACCAGCTCAGGATCACCACTCTGCTAAACACACAGCGTGGAGATATATTTATAGCGAAACAAAAATAGGTTTGTTAACAAAGAACAGCGGTTCAAGTGATAGAAAGTAACAACACGGGAAACAAACGGTTACAGAAAAAACAAAATCATAATGTGCTTGCTAGAGCCTAAACTTAACTCACAAAATTTTTCTCCATCTCCTGCAAGCTACCCCAAGTCCTTTTCCCAGTGCTTTCAGCCAGGCTGGCTGAGATCCCCCTCTCAGAAGATCAAACCTACTGTTGCCTTGTCCAGACTGAAGGATGCCAGGGTGTCTCGCTGGTGTTCCAGACCAGGCCTTTGATGGTCACCTGAAAACACGCTCCACCCCTCCACCTTTTCCTGTTAATTTCCTTTTGAACTCTCCACAAGCTCTTCATTGGCATTAGACTCAGTGCGCTAACAGACGTCTGTTGTGAGATACACAATGCAGAATGTGATAAGTGATAAGATACGTGAAGAGATAAGTGTCTCCGCCCTCCTGCCTAGCGACGTTTGTTTTTCTACCTTTGAGTGACTCCCTTTAACTACAAGGCCTAGAGGACACAGTTTTCAGCATCAGTACATAACTCCTCAGGCATTTTCTGTACATAAATTTCACAGTGGTTCTGATGACCAATGTGCCACAGGCTTTCATTAGAGACCTTACATGACATTCTTTTGGTGAACCCAGGGTTATCCCTACACATCCCTGTGCCCTCTGCCAGTTAGCATCAGGAAGTCCTTAGTTCACATATGCCATCTGGTACAGCATCCTAGAAGAGTTCAGCTTTACCACCCATCTCCATAGTCCCAGACTGCCTTTAATTTCCTGGAGAGATCCTACATCCTATGAACATTCGCAAGTGTCCAAATGGCAGCTTATAGCTTATGAAACGTCCTTGTAGTGCAATGGTAGGCCACGACATGGTAACATCTTGACTCAGTGAGATGATGTCCTCAGTGCATAACACGTATGTTGCATCACGCAAAGGTGACATCACAAAGCTGTGAAACTAAACCGCATCTCCCTGCACAAACTCTTCCAGCCGGGGACCCTACCTGTCTCTACCAGCGAAAGGCCAATGCAAGAGGCTTCAGAAGAAGCGATTCAACCCATATTATGCTCCTGAGCGTGCAATACTATCACATGGTGAAAAACCTCTTCCTGATCCTCAGCTGGGCAACAGGTGTTTAGTTTGTGCCCTGAATCAGGAGGATTAGAGCCAGTCACATTTTTTTCCACAGTTGATTGTGTCACTGCTTAACTGTCTAGTTTGTTGTTTTTTAAGTTAGTTGCCCCGGCTTTCTGACCAACAAAGGCCCAACCCACCTCCGCTCTGGAGCCAGCCACCACTACAGAACAGGCCAAGGGGCTGGCCCAGAAGACTGAAAATCATTCCTTACCCCCAAGGGTTATGCAAGCTACTTCCCCAGCACTCACAAGCAGAGGCCAGAGTTCCAGCCTCACACTGGCCCAAAGGGATGGTTTTGGCCCCAGACTTCACTGTTACAGTTCATCGCTTGGGATTTCATTTTAGTCCTCTCCAAACCGTCACGTGAAAGGCTCACGCCTGTTGTCATACACACACAAATTCCCCTGTGTGTAAGCATTGCAGGATTGGGCCCGGTTTCAAGGTTACTCTAAGTTGTGCCTGACATGCTGGCAGTCACTGTTTCTGCCTCGTCATCAGGGTCAGGGCATCTGTTGTCAGTGGCATTTGACGTTTTTCTGGCACCACAATGCAAAGTGTGAAAATAGCTGTTTCCAGAGAGGAAGGTGGCGGTGGGGAAAGCAATAAACTTGAATTTTCCTGCACCCGCCGCGTTCCAGCAGAAAGCTTCCTTGGGACAGGAACCAAGAGAACTCCGAGAAAGTACAGAGAACAGCTGAGAAAACACATTAATGCACCATAAAGAATTTCCATTGCTTTCCAATGATCTTTTTCTATTATGATTATTTATTCATTTATATGCTGCTTCTTACCCCCCTCACACCCCATCAGGCCTTTCAATTCCTCACATCAGCCTCTCCACCCACAGAGATTATATTTAAATAGTGTCTGATCTTTATGCAGGAACTGAAGGGACCTGTGGAATGAAAGTGCAGAGCAGGACCATCTGCATGCCTGACACACACTGGGACTCGGCGAGCAGTGAAATGCCGAGGCCAGCGTTCTGAATCCGGCCGCAACTCCTTGATCATCCAAATATTTAGATTCCAAAAAGGCTATGGTAGAAACACCCAGAAAAATAAATATTTTAGAAACACAGTAACTGGAAACCTAAACAGGAACCCGCTCCCTCTCTCTGCCCTATGCTTGCTACTGAATTAGAGAAAGCTGGGCATATATTTCACAGCTGTGCCCCTGACACTTCATTTCCTTACAAAGGAATGCTATGCGGCTACATCATAACATCAGGCAATTTTTATAAGGTTTGGGGAATGAGACAAACTTATCTCAGGATGTTGGATGCAGCTTGGAGGCTGGTACTATCAGTCAGTGCCCGGGGGCGCTGCTTTCAAACTGACAGAGGATCAGACAGGCCGTTACAAAGGCTGAGACAACCCCCCTGAAAGTGGCGTGGGGAGCTCAGAGCTGAAAAAGCAGGGGGTTCTGCGAGTCAGGATCAAAATGGATTAGCGCAGCTGTTTGTGATCATAGGGGCCTCTGCACTTGGAGCTGGAGGTCTGATTCCCAGCTCGCATAGCCATACCTGTGCTAGCTCTGCTTGAGCCGATCGACTAAAAATAGCAGTGTAGCTGGAGCAGCAAGGATGGCAGGTCAGAGCAGCCACCTGAGCATGGACCCAGGGAGTCTTGGCTGGTTACTGCTCAGTGTAGCTAGCCATAAGGTATCGGTAGCGGGGGGGCGGCAGGTCTGGACTGAGGGATTTTGGCAGAGCTGTGTGAGAGCACAGGACGTCCATGGAAGGTGAGGTACGTAGTAGAATGGTCATCAAGGGGTTAACTGTATTACTCAGAGTATTGTGGGCTGGCGTAGGGCTCCCCTTCCATCCAGTTTTAGTGCATGCGGGTGTCTCCCTTCTACCCTGTTGTATATCATTGAAGGAAGCAGCGCGTTCCCAGCCTGCAGTAATGTAGGTAGTTTCTTGTGCACTGAGTGGTCCCTTCACAAAAGGGTGGCCAGTCAAGATTCAGATGCACGGGCAGACCCGCGCGAGGGAAGCTTACACGCTACTGCCTTGTACGTTGCCATGCTCTCGCCAGCCCTTTTCAGCTCCCAGTTTCCTGAGTACACCATTTTCAAATGTAAGCAGTACTGAGACTATCCGCTCCCTTTCAGTTCCTCCACAGCCCAACAGCAAGTGCTCACAGCTGGCAAAGCAATCCCAGGGGATGTTCTTGTTTAATGGACCTTCAGAAGAAGACACCCCCACCTGGTGTGTGCTTTCCTTCTTGAGCCCTGTAGGAAACCTCCTACCATGGTAATGGACTCTGAGAGACTGGGAAGTGGCAGCACCTTTTCCCATTTCATTGCCTTTTCCGGCCGATGAATTTGATGCTCTCTCATTCTCTCTGGTGAATATTGACCAATCCAGTATCTCAGAAGCAGGAGATCCCACAACCTCCCTTGACAGCTTATCCTCTGGCTGAAGGGTCCTTAGTATTATATGGTATCTTCAAGTACTCGTCCTAAATGTTCCCTACTGTGGATTAAATCCATTCTTGATTGTTCTGCCTTCACTGACTAATGAAAATAACCATTCCCTATCTGCTATTGAATATCCCTGACCCTGCTTGTAGGTAGTTCTTATATTGCCTCCCAGTTGTCCCTCTGAACTGATCATGGCCTATTCTCTTTGCCTCAATATTTAGCAAGCACCCAGAAGTGTGGTAGGTGCCTCACAGAGATGGCCACAGAGTGGGTCCTTACCCAGAAGAAGACAAGGAAAGTGTATAGGCTGAAACTGAAGTGGGATAACGAGTCACAGTTATAGAGCAGACCTAGGGTGTTGGAGGGAGAAGGTGAGTGGAGTGAGGAGCCTGGTTGCCTGGGTCAGTAAGGTATACATTCATCCTGATAATTATGTTACTTTTATGGTATAGCTCCTGTCCCCATCTGCTTCCCTTCATAGAGGCATAATAAATGATAAGTGTTTGCAGAATCCCTGTAATCTCTTCAGCTTCCATTCTCTCCACTATCTCTGTTTTGTGACAACCTGCTCACCTTCATCCGCACTCGAATCTGGGGGGGTAAGTTACTGAACTGCCCCAGCTGGATTGGAAGGGATGTGGTTATAAAGAAGATGCCATCCACACATAACCCATGCTTCCTCACTAGCTCTACTTTTCTGCCCCGTATTCACAATAAACAGATGGGGTGACAGATTGGAGCCCTGAAGACTGGACAGCAGAGTGGACTGGAAATGGGGCTCCTTTCTAGGAGCAGAAAACCATCCCATGTTCTGTGGATCAAGATCCGTAGTCAGTCCCTTTCTACAGCTCTTTGGTGGCCTGCGTGAAATGAGTGAGTGGGTGTCAATCTAGTCGCTTCACAAAAAGTCCCTCAGACTTTATACTGAATGGCCTCCTTTGTTGAGAGGCAAAGAATAGAATGGGTTGTAAATGCTGAACTCCCTCTTACCCCTAGAGGTGGGAATCCCACCAGGAGGAGGTTATTCTATTCTATATAAATTTTAATCCTGCCCTCCTCACCATATATTGGAGCTCCTTCGAGCAGTGCATTAAACAATGTGATTAACGTCTGTCCTGGGTACTCTGGTCTCTCATCCTTTTCCCAGGATGCATGCAGTGGAATACTTTGTTTGAGTAGGTTTGGATTTTTTAACATATCCGATAGTCTGTGTTTATGACAGAGAAGGCAGATGGAACAAGTGCACCTTGCACTTGGAGCAGAAGATGGTTTGCTACGGGATGGTCCTTTATTCCCAGGGGCATTTGTTCCTCAGTCTGGGACCAGCCTCCCCAAGAAAGCTGTGTCCTACACAGAGATGAGCTTTACTTTTTTGGTCAACCCTTCATCCCAGAGCTGTGCAGTTCCTTGAAAATTAGGAACAAGATCTTGAACTTGGATGGAAATTCTATGGGAAGCCAGTGCAAGATTGGAGTGCAGGCTTAATGGTTAAAGGTTTGCAGTAGCACATGTTGCTGAGAGCCTCCTCCTTGATCTGCCAATACACTCTCCATACAATGGGCCAACACAATCCACTGCATATCCCATCCATTCTCCATATAAGAGGCCAATATAACTGCAAAACCCAGCAACCTGCCTTCAACAGTCAGGCTATGGGTCTGTTCCACCACATAGCGCAGGACCTAAAATTCTTAACCCTCAGTTGCAATGAATGGAGCCATGTAAGGCACCTCTATGCTGCAGCTGGGAACAAGCCTCCTAGCCTGTGCAGACAGATTTACACTAGCAGGGCTGGGGCTAGCATGCTAAAAATAGCAGTGTGGACATAGGAGCTCTGGTGGAGACTTGGCTAGCCACCCGAGCCAGACCTCGATGGTGAGGTGGGCTCGAGAACCTGAGCAGCTGCCTGAGCAGCAAAGACCACACTGTTAGTTTAGCGTGCTAGCTAGAGCCCCGCAGTGTGACTCGGTCTACATGAGCTGGGAGGGTCACTGCTAGCTGCAGTAGACACAACGTTAATGGCCAAAGCCCTAAAATAAGCCCATGGCAACTTCTAAAGAGGCAGATTTCAGGTGCTGAATTTACAGGTAATACCGGCAGCAAGTGTGCTGATGGAGTTGACTTCATGCTAAACCATTCACGCTATGAGTCAATCCCAGAAGACAGGGAGAGTAATGGAAAATGAAATTGCCCCTCAGGCACTCAGTGCAGCTGCTAGAACAAGTCTGTATGCGAAACTCAGACATTGTGGTCTAGTTTTAATTCATACCTCCCCATCCTCTCCACCTCTGTTCCTTATTCAGTCGGCATATTCCTCAGCTACCTGTGCATTGCTTCTTTCCCCCTACTGCAAGGGACTCGCTTTTCTTTTAAGGGAAGTGGGTATTTGATTCTGCACCCCTCTCTGCGCCCCTGTTCCACACCTGGGAAGACAGGCCCTTTCCTTACCTGTGCGATTCAGCATCATCTATAACCTTTTTGCATGGAGTTTACATGCCTCCAGAAACAAAACAGGCTCTCATTAAAAACAACCAACCAATCTCCTAGCCTGTAAATCTCACTGCTCTTTTGATTTTAAATGGGTTTAATGCTGAGTTCATCTGCTAATTCCCCCTCCTGCCCCTTGTGTATTGTATATTAGGAGCAGTGTTGTTCTGTAGCATGAGCAGTTTATTTTATCGAGTTTAAGAGAAAATCCCATACTGAGATGCTGCAGATAAATATTCATTGTCACATCTGTTTTGGTTTAAGATTGTTGCCTACAATGTTAAAAAATACAAACATATTTGATGGGGGCAGGGGTGGGAGGAGAGAGGGTTGTCACAGGCTGCTGGAGTCAGAGTCTTTAGTGCAGCTCATCAAATGTTTTATCACCAGCAAGGAATGGAATCACAATGAGAGTAAATCTCAGTCAGATGAAAAAAGAAAAAAAAAAAAACCATCAAAAAACACAGACTAGACACGAGAGTGTGCAGCAGGGCCTGTCTCAGGGATGCCTGCCTCTGGGTCTCACACCAGGGCCACCCTCAATGCTGGGAAGCCATTCACGCACACCACTGAGATACCAGCTTTTCCAGCTCATTTAGGGCCATCCTCAGCACCTACTCTAGGAAGCTCCTCAGTCATTCTCTCTGATGCCTGCCTCTCCTACTCGTGAAAAGCCATCTGGAACACCTACACCAGGCTGGGATGCCCTCCAATCCTACCTCAGGCATTCCTGTCCTTCATACTATTTGAGAGAAAAAGTGGGTGAGAGAATAATACTTTTTATTGGACCAACTTCAGGCCTGAAGAATAGTTCTGCTTAGCTTAAAAGCTTCTCTCTGTCACCAACAGAAGTTGGCTTAATAAAAGATATTGCCCCACCTACCATATCTGTCTAATATTCTGGGACCAACATGGCTACACCACCACTGCAATCAGCATTCCTACTACTTCTGAGACTATCCTCAAAGCCTCAAAGGAAGATTTCTAGTCCTATACAGGCAAGAATGTCCTCCCGTTCTAATTCTGTGTTAGGCTAGGACTTTCATCAGTCCAGGCTAAGCAATGCATGCACAGGCCATCCCTCAGTTCTTTCATGTCTTGTTTCTGGAATATGGGATTTGGTCAATGTCTGGATGGGGCGGGGGTTGGGAATGTGAGGGCTTCACTCTCTGGTATGCTCAGGATATTTGACCAAATCCATTAAAAGAGCCAACACGACAGAAAGAAGATTCAGCTTTTTTTACTTATTCGGCCATCAGTAGGGGCTGCTGCTACATTCTCTGACTGTTCCCATCAGCCTTTAACCAACTTCGCTCCCATGGGGGATTTAATTTCCAAAGTCCTTGTGCAGTCAGGCCCAAACAGCATCACAGGGAATTGCTTCGTGAGTGTGGCAAATAGGTTTTCAGCCCAGAGGGGTGGTGTCTGTACGTGAGCCAATCCCACAGCTCCTTGGTGGTCGCTATAAAGAACCAGTTGATGGGATTCAATCCAGTTCCTAGCTAACAGATGTCCATGTGACAAATGAACACATTCAGTGACTGCCTAATTGGCCTGTTTTTGGCAGTTTCACCACAGAGGCCGTGGACTGAATGGTGCCTGGAGACTGAACTTCCCTTTACCTCCAAGAGGTGGGTCCCTCCAGGATACACTGGGGAGGTAGTGGGTGCCAGTGTAGGGGAAGCTTGCCCTGACACTGCCCAGACTGTCCCTGTTCTTCACTTCCCACGCCTGTCACAACCCGTTCCCTTTCATAAGCAATAAACATTTATCTAACATTTAAATAAACTAAACTAAACTTGCTTCGCTTTTTTAAAGCTCTTGCAGCGCTAATGAAAGTGCAGCTAGGGAACACGGGAAGGTATAACAATAAGGACAACTCTTTTAACTCAGAGCACTTTATAGTCTCCAATTGTTGTGCAAACACGAATAAATTAAACATAGCGTAGAAGGAGCCCCACGTTCTGTCCTAATGCTGGAAAACAACGGCAATAACCACACACACATACAAAAAAAAACCCACCCCAAAAAAACAAAAACAACCTTCCAACCAATATGTCAATAACTTCAGAGCTCTATTACCCTGGCTTTGTTGCAAAGGAATCTGAAATGGTCTCAGAGTTTCCAGTATCGCTCCAGGCATTTAGGAACTTGGGAAACAAGTGTGAAAAAATGCATCTGAGTCAGAAGAAAACCCTGATCCAAGTTGGCAGAAGTGGCCAAAGGGACCCTAGGATTGGAGTCTCTCTCTTTGATCCTGTGTCATGTGGGAGCCATCCCAGCAGATCTCACACAATAACTAGAGAGAGCCCTTCAGAGCGCCGGCATCTTCATTAGAGCCTCTTATATACATGTGTGGATGTTTCCTATTATAGATTCACACTATGGTTTTGTTACATTCCTAATTGTGGGACTTAAATGTCCCTAATTTGAAACACACCCACAGAGGAGTCTTTCTCCCATGCCACAGCTGTCCCCCGGTCCGCTGCCATATGGCAATTACACTTGCCACATGCAAGGACTTCACATCAGGAAGACCCCAGAACAGGATCAAGGGTGAACCCCCAATTCTTCAGCATCTGGCATTCAGTGACGTGGAATCACATGATAGGGAGCAGAGACAGAACACACCACATGGGTCACGAGTTCTCCAATTGCTCCAGAGTGTGGCTGACATCTTAACAGAGAAGTTGCTTCACAGATACTCCTCCTTCCATTTGGGATTACACAGGGCCCTTGGGCCATCTACAGAAATTGTTTCTATGGAAAGTAATGTCAGGAAAGTATGAACCATAGTTTGGGACCTAGTGACTTAGATCACCCCACTGAGCTCCCTCTTCTGATCCTATTTTGCAGGACTCCACCATGCCCCATGTGGACATTATCAAACCTGCTCTTATAGCTCTGCACTGATCCCTCTGCTGGTGGTGCGTGCGGAATGGGGAGGAGCATTCCTTAATGTGTCCTCTCTCACCAACCACAGAAAGGATCTTCACATCTCATCCCCACTGGGTGAGTGAGCAGCCAGGCCGAAACCTATATTTCTCCCCAGGGCAGAGCCGGGCTCTAGCCTTTGGCCCCACAGGCCATCTCCCTTATTGTTTAGCAAATTGACTCCCTTTTGTCTGACACTGTGTCCTATTCATCATAGCGACAACCCACATGGCTCCAGGAAAAGGTCACCTGAGCCGTTTTGGCCTTTCCCTTTCAAATTTGTATTTGTGCCAAGTTAATTCTTCATAGAAAAACCAAAATACCCCGAGTGTAATTATTCACTCTCTTCATAATTTGTCTAGCGTAAGATTTCCCCCCTCCCCGCCCAGCACCTCAATGCCTTGTTCCACTATCAAGAGACATAAAAGGAGAAAACACCAGCCTTTGAATTCAGTCCCTTCTTTTAGGACAATTTACTTACTTACTTTTCTGATCTAGCCTTGTTAAGCTCAGCAGAGTCCTCTATGCCCACCAAATGCTGCTGAAGTCAGAGGAGTGTGTAGGGTCTGTACCAATTGCCAGCAGGTATCATTAGGTGGTGGTACGATCTCTGGCTTGGTTTGAGTGCAGCGTGAGATATCTGTTGCGGGTTGGCAATGCCGTGAGGGTAGTCCTCCTACCGCTGGTTCTGAATCTTCAGAACAGCCACAGACAGGAGAGCACAGAGGCACCAGAGAACGTTATTAATTATTAGCATTTATTATTACACAGCTGTATTAGATTGGCCTGGAATGCTCAGCCTGTGTCTGCACTAGATTAAACATTCCTTGGGGCAGTGACAGTGCCTTTCGCGGTCTTTGAACACTGCCAGTCTTGGCATTCAGCAATAATATTTATGACCAGAGATATGTGCGATGCTTTACAGACACACATACAGAGGTGGACTCTGCTCGGAAGGGTGGGTTAACTGAATGTTTCTGAACCTGGAAAAGTTTTGAGGTTTGGGGGAAGATTGAGGCCTTAACTTATCTGAACTGACTTGCCAGAGCCATGAATAATTAAGGCAGAGCATGCCCTCCCATTGGGTGGGAGTCTGGTCTGTGAACGATGGGGGCCTTAATGTTCCCCTAATAACACACTCAGTCCCCAGAGTTCGCTGGCTCCCTGCAGCTTTCTCTTCTCTCACCATACTATCTCCTCACACTTTCCCTGGCTCTCCTCCTACTTGGCTTCTCTCTCAGACACTCAATGTTTCCCATAGTAGCTTCTCTCAGGTGAGGAATGTTTGGCTTGGGGTTGAGGTATGGAGGTAGGGAGAACTCATGTTTTCATTCTTTTCCAGTGGGAGTGTTTTCCCTCTGTTATTCATCAAATTGACTCCCTTTCTGCTGGAATTCAGTGCTCACCAGCTCTAAATAGCCTACTGCACTAATAATGATTGATAGTTTCCAATGAGTCCATAAATGCTGCCACTCCCCATCTCTGTGCTTTCTCTCCCTATCTCTCCTCTCCTCCCTTCCTCTCTGTCCTGCTCCATGGTTATTGAAGAGCTGTTCTTGCTGTTCTTACATGAATTGATTTGTTTGCTGTTTCTTCTGTGATTTGGGATAGGAAAACACCAGGGATCCTTGAAAGAGCAGTGAAATGCCATGGCCAGTGAAGCCTGACTGGAAATTCTTCAGGTTGCGATCATCTCTTAGATTAGGAAATCTCTGCAAGTTTCCATAGAAAGGGACTTTGGGGAAAATGGTTAGGCCCAGCGGAAGCTCCAAAGATGCCCCATCCCCAAAGAAAAACACACATCCTGGGAGCATATGCTTCACAACTGCAAGAGGAATGCGTGTGCTAGGTGAGCAGAGTGTGCAAAGGCACGTGCTAGATACGTGGTATGGCCAAAGCGAAGTGCTATAATGCACGCAGGAGTGACCACATGCAACAAGGCCAGTCAGCTTCTGTGCTTGCAGGAATATACAATTCAGAAACATGCTGAAGCAGGCTTGGCTTCTCCCATGGCTGTGGACACGTAGCCCATGACTTGACAATAAGCACAGCTATCGAAGTGTTCTCCTGGGAGTGGAAGGCTGGGAAATGCTATCCCCACCTCGGTGATCTGTTGGGACTGCAGGCTACAGCATCTGCAGTCTAGATGCAAACCCTAAACTCATCCCACAGCTCTGTCTTGCGGGACGGAAGGGAGAGGTGCTGGGAGACAAGAGAGCCTCGTTTACAGCCAGGCTGGGCAGACACCTCTCTGTTAAGCTTTTGTCCTGCCTGAACTCTGGAGACTGTGAGGAATGAGAGCCCTTAAGTGCTGGGTGGGACCGAGTTTCTCTGTGAGGACTGCAAGTTACAGCTGGATCCAAGGATGCCCGAAAATGGGGAATCTGCAAACCTGTTTGTGTTTGCTTGGGGTGTCACGCCCTTTCACTACATCATACCCTTCTGCCTCCCTTCAGGTTCTTCATCTGTCTCCCCCTCCTCAACAATAAGCTTACAAGGGGGTGCTGGCCTATGGCTCCTTCCCTTCTCCCTCCCTCATTTTACTCTGTGTCTGAGGACCTGTAACCTGAAGAATTACTGGCTGGCTGTCCACTAGACCCTTCCCACTGAAGCTGCCCTTTTCCCAGCACAACCCTTCACTAGCATTCTCTCCTATGTAACAAAGATCCCTTCTGCCTGGAGGAAGCCATTCCTCCTCTTAATAAGCATGACAGCCTCTGGCAAGCCCTCTCTCTAAGTCCAAATCGTAACTCCTCATGCTACCAGAGACAGAATCTGGGGAACTCTCAGAGGGAAACAGCTTAAAGAGATGTAAAATGGTGACTTGATTTACAATTTTGTTTCTGAATGTTTGATTCCTCCCTGAACTGCCACCCAGCCAGCTGGGTTACGTGTCAGAGGGAAATAAAAAAAAAAATCCAATACAGCCAGATCCGTTATCAGATTCACTGCATTAGAAGGATTTGGGGAATGCTAATGTACAGACAGGGAGTGGAAGAGGAGGACTGGCTGGATATGCATGACAAAGCACAAAGCAAACAGTTTGGCTACTGCACACAATCTTTACAGGGGGCTGCTGGGCCTGGATTTTGTAAAATTTGCATGAGAGAACTTCAATGACAGGCCTTTCGCAGTCCCTCACTTACAAGGAAGACAACTAGTGTGCTACGCACATACTGAGAGCAGAGCCTCTCTAATTTGCACTGATGACTTGGAGATCCATTTTGCAAATTAACAGAGTAGGTAAACTAACATAATAAATAAAGAGGCAAGGTTAGGGCCTGACAAAATGCACTTTGTACATTCATTTTGACAACTGTAACTTAGTTTCAATCACTTATATTCATGCTTCGTAATGTCCTAGTGAATATGCATTAATCATCTTTGTAAAAATGAAGACGTCTTAGCAGTATGAGACCTGGAGTGTGATGGCTCTGCTATTAAACATGTGCTGAGATGTGGAGACGGGTGGCCATTTTTGTGTGTCCAGATTATGAAGGGCAGATTAGCAAGGTCCTGCTGTATTGTGCGGCCAATGCATTCGGCCACTCAATGTGATGCAGATTAAGAGCCGCATGAAGCCTGGAAATTTCACTTCAAAGGGATCTGAAGGAAGATTTTAATTAATTTTGGTCCAAGTGGTTTTCACACCCTGGTGTTTCACTTTCAGTTGAATTCAGTTCTGGGCTAAATCCACTCTAAAGGCCTTATTCTCATTTATACTAGGGATGCTGGCTGTGCAAGTGAGCCTTGAAGTGAGTACAGACCTTATACACCTTGAAGTGAGTGTAGGTCCCTACAGACTGCCATGGTGCTGTATAGTAGCCTTAGTGTAATCAGAGTTTAATGGTTAAAGATTCTTAACATATCTTTAAACCAACCGAGAGTGAGTTTCATATTTGCATCCTAAGTAAATCAGATCATTTTCTTTCTCTTTCTTTCTTTCTTTCTTTCTTTCAAGAACTAAAAAGCAAATAACCTAAGATGCAGAGCAATACACAGCTCTGACATCAGGGCTCCCATTGTAATCCCTGACACTAACGCCAATGACAGAAGTCCCTGCTTGTGCCAGGACTAAATTTGAATTTAAGAGCACTAAACTGCTACTCTCAGCTAATTTCTACTTTCCTCCTTTCCCCCTTTGTTTTCAGAGCAATAACTCCTCTCCTAAGTTCCCAGAGAGCTGCAGGGATCACACAGGCATCCTCCCCCCCATCCATCTCCCTCACGTTGTGCTTGGGAGCATCAGACCCAGTTATCTTTACACACACACAACCTGTTTATAAATTATATGGAAACGAAGGCCCTCATGTCATGCTCAGCCGGGCAGCAGCCTCACCATTGACTTTTCACTTTTATTGCTGGCACATAAACCAGCGATACAGTCTTAAATGGCTCCATTAAAAGATAAAACTGCACACTCCCTTTTCCCTGCTCTTTGAGCATGGACCTTGAGGACATGACACCCAATTTCCTACATTAACAGAGGGGATCTTTCTTTTCTCAGCTCAATTCCATCAAGCACGGTGTTCCTGCACCAACACAACTGGCTCACAGGAGCCCAGCCTGGTGATGTTTTTTACCCTGCCGATGCCCAATAGAAAGTGAAGCCCTGTAAAGGAAATTACTGCTGGTTCTGGAGAACGCCCTATCCTTGCTGGAGAAACCACTCCGTGATTTCCTTCAGGATTTCAGAGATCCCTCCTGAAACCCATCTGATGGTCATAAACAGAAAATCCGTCCCAAATCCGCCCCATACCCCTCCCCCCCGCCCCTCTCCACCCTGCACTTGGGACATTTGGATTCATATCAGATTCCAGATCCAAACAGTGATAGAGCAGCAAGTCTTTCAGGGACTGTGTAACATGTAGTGTACTCTCCGCTGCAGGCTTGGGGAGTGCTTTAGACCAGGCTTAGCCTGTACCTATGTTACCTCTGTGTGCTCAGAGCACCACTACTGTCTTTGGAGAACATCATAATATCACCAAGTTTGTGAATGGGAAAATCCAAAGGAATCCACTTTCCAAATGACCACGAACAGGATTGAATGGTCTTCCCCTCCACGGCCTGCAGAATCTATGTGCGGTGCAGTACACGTGGTCACTTGGTAAAGCTGCAGCAATGCACTGGGGATGGGAAGGAAGGAACAGCAAAGAAGATTCCTGGTAAAGGGAATATGTTGTTTGTTTTTCATGCTCAGAGAATAATTGGGTCACTTCTCAGAACCATATTTTTGCAAAGTAATTCCTTACTATTTAGACTGGAGACTCCTGAGCGTGGGACTCTTGTCATATTATCTGCAGGAGACGTGGCCCATTCTTGGGGCTATATAAACAGAATCATCATGGTGCTGAGATCTGTGGCTTTAACACTGGATACTGGAGAATAGGGGACTTTGTAGGCATTGACAGAAATAGACTTGTGCTCAGTTCCAACCCCACTGGGTAGGTTTGTCATTCTATCTTGATTATTAACCATTAAAAAGTCATCTTTCCAGCTGTCTTGTGTTCTTCTGGATTTCAATTACTAAGCAGTAATTCAATGCAGGGAACCTAAGCCACATGTCTGTCTGTCTTAAAGGTGTATTCAGCTGCCCATCACTGTAGGATCTGAGCATCTTCCAAGTAAATTCAATAGCAATGGCCAAGTCCCATCCTTTACTCGTGTGTGGAGGGACAACACTCGTAAAGCTTCTGGGTGACACCTAAGTAGCTGCAGAGTGAGATCTGAGTGACATAAAACCCTTAGGGAGAAGGAAACAGGATGTTACCAAACAAATGAACACCCCCCTTTGTTTAATATCTGCTAATAAATGACCAACCCCCACCAAAGAAATCATTCTTCCCCTGCTTCCTTATAAGCACACTGGTGCCATACTAAGGTGTGTGAAGTTATGTCAAGCTCATGGAAGAGACAGAATCTCTGGTTTCCGTAAAGGAACATAGAGAATATTATCCAGTGTGATTTGAAACTTTGGTGGGAAGCTTGCCAGAATGGAGCATTTTCAAAGAAACCCCAGTATCTCAGATTGCTGAAAACTTGGAAGACCTGTGGGGGAAGGGATGCATTCAGAATGGAACAGGGGATAGAGGCAAAGTAGGGGAAACTTTATGAAGGGTTTATTTTATATTAGCATTAATTATGACTTATTCTATCAAGTTGCAAAAAGCCAGGCTCGGGTAACGTGAGAACGGCCTTATCTCCACTCAAGTCATGCGGCCAGTCTGCGGCTCTCGTCCCATATTTAGGCAGGATATATTTTTTTAAAAAGTGTCAGGAGCTGGTTGGCGTGCAAGGATTAGGGCCCCAGCCTTTTCAGTGCTGGAGATGTAGGCTCAAAAACCCAGCTGAGCTCACAGGGGAAATGAGTTAGTCAGCCTCAGCCCCATTCCCAGTATGGATCTAGATATAGGTCAAACTATTTGCTGGAAGCATTCCAAAATTGTAGTACCCTGGGGGTGCTAGTGCAGTCATGTGAGCTGTTTTGGGAGTTAGCTAGGAGGCATGGAAACAGATTCTTTGGGTGCTAGACTGAGGTGTCTCTTCGCAAGACAATCCCTGCTCTTGGTTAGAGGCTCCTGGAATTCAAACAAAAAACATTTTAGCTGTGTGGCACTGTGCCTGTGCTCTAATGAAGGTATAATCTGGGTACAGGTCTGGGTACAGATGACTATTGTGGTGTATCATCAGAACTATTTGGCATTGCATGATTGGAACAGCAGGTCCTATTGCAGATCACAATTAAAATATATTCTCAGAGCCATGTAGTACCACCTATACCCTTAAGTCTGTGTTAGGGTGCAATGCCAAGTCTGAAAGCCAGGGAGAAGATTTGTAGTGCCTGCCCTCGCTATATCTGCTCGCTACGCTAAATTTATGCTGTGGACTACAGGAATTGCCCCCATATATTTCCTTAAATGTTGAGTCCTGATTAGGATCCAACATAAAGGGTCAGATTTTCAAAGATGCACTTTTGTGTGAGCCCGGCTTCCATGCACAATTTGCAGGATGCCTATGCAAGTCATGTGCGTGAACACACAGAGTTCTGCTTGCAAATCAGGAATTGCCTGTGCACACACAGGTCTCATGCAGAGATGATTCTTCACAAATCCAGGCCACAAGGACCAGAGAGCAGCAAAGATGCTGCTGCTCATGACAAAGAAAGGGAATAAAAAAAGAAGTACGGCAAGCAGAGCCAAATTCCTCTTCGGTGTAAGTCTGTTGATTTCAGTGGAGTTATGCTGGGACTGGACTTAGCTCAAGCAATTTGCTGCTCACTGATTCCATGGGGAGTCTGCGGAGTAGCTGGGGTTGCTGGTAAGTGGTTGAGTTGTGAGCATGGTGGCTGTCGAGGTGTGTGCCCTGTTTAGTGTCATGAGGGATAACTCTCGCAGAACCACTGCTTCCTTCCTGTATATCAAGCAGGTCTCCCTTGTGGAAACATTTATCTTTCTGTGCTAAGTTCTGGCAACACCAGACATCGTTGGTATCCCACACAAAAGAAAAAGGAAAGGGGATGGGATACAGCCCTGAAAACTATTCCTTCAAGACCGTCTTCTCCTTGCCTCTTTTTCCGTACTTTCCAAGAGGGGAGCAGATTGCCTTGGCAAATGAACTGCCAGTTTTTTTCCCCTTCGTTGTTTCTCTGCCAGCTCCATATAAAGTCTGGTTACTGGTCACCTAGACAAAGTGGGTGGGTTGGGGGGGGGGAGGTTTCTTTGCCAGTCCCATGGACACAGCAAATGCACTGAGCAAATACCACCTTCCTAGCCCCACAGGGCAGGGCAGGGCAGGGCAGGAGCTCGGTGTTCTTCTCACTCTGAGGGGTCGCGAGGTATACAGGAGTATAGCCAGGCACTCTCAGCAAGCAGCTGGAAAGGCTTGCAGGCCTCTCTGTGGTTTTATTATTGTCTCAGTCAGTCTTCAGGGGCCTGGATTGGCTCAGGAAGCCCTAATGTAGCCAGTTACTACGTCTCTGAGGCATGAGCTCATAGTGTTACTTAGACAATTTGTTCAATAGAAGCTGATTCGAGGTTTCCCTGCCTGGGTCCCCGGAACCATATGTGATTGTTTATTTATGCTTTCTGGCCAGGCTCACTTTCCTTTCTTCTATTCCCGCAGTCAGAGCACAAGACGCACGATGCCATTTTAATCACTGGTCTTGATACACCCTCTTTCTTTCGGCTATGGAGGCCTTTTCCTGCACATTCCCACTCTTTGGGGTAGGGAGCAGAGCGATGGAAAACACCCAATGCTAAAGCCATCATTGTCACGAAATAATGACGCTCTACACTGAGGTAGCACTAGAGCCAGAATGTGACTACACAGTGCAATTTACTGGGGGAAAAACCAGACATATTGTAGTTCAGCTTGTGGTGAGTTCTTCCTCCAGCCACCTGAAAAATAAAATGAAGCCCCTAACAGGGCTGGTCCAAAAGTTTTCATCTTTTTTTTTTTAAATGAAAAAATGCCTTTGTGACCAAAAACACACCACTCTTTTTTTTCAGAAATTTTGCAGGGATTGAATTTTTTTAGCTTTTCAACAACTACAAAAAATAAACTGGAAAAAAACTCAGTTTTTGTTCCCCTCACCCCACTTTTCTCCCACTGAAAAACATATGAAAGAAAGGGGGTGGATGGAGTGGAACAAAAACAAAAAACAAAACCAAAAATCAAACCTGCTACATTGATTGTTTCATTCTGGTGAGAAAACAAAAAGCAAATCTCTGAAAATTTTGAAACATAACTACTATGTTTAATTCAGTTTGAGTTTCTCTGGCAGAAAATAATTACTATTTTCAATCAACCCCAATCCCTCATTTTACCCCACTAAGAATAACAGAATCTTAACTAGCCAGCCTGTACCAAGGGCCATGGAGCTAACAGGAGTTTAGCCATTGACTTAAATGGGAGCAGGACCAGTTCCCTAGTGGCTTTATGGCAGACTCTTGGTTTGTTCATTGGGGTAAAATCCTGGCTCCATTGACTCCGGTGTGGCCAGGATTTCACCCTTGCTCTCCAATCAGACTTAATTTACAGGGATAGAATCTTCTTTAATTGAGGATTAAACTGAAAAACGAGTGAGCTACACTAATGAAACCTCCCCCATCCCTCCACCCCACCAGCGAATGCATTGTTTGAATTTTCTTCCTGTGCCACTGTGCCCCATCTCCCCTTTGTCCTGGGTCTCATATTCCACCCTGTGGATTCTGCTACATACAGTGTCAGCTTGTTTCCTTGGCTCTTTGTTATAACGTTGCTCCCATGTGGGGTTTTCAAATTCCAATCCCATAGTTTTGGTAAGAAGAATGTTTTCTAAACTCAGATTGCCCTCTGGCCCCTGCTCCCCTCCCCTGCTGTTCCCAGCGTAACAGCTTCGTGTTTGATATAATGGCATTGCTCAATTCCCCCCGTCTCCCCCCATTACACCTTGAGAGGCTGGAATCCTGCCCTGCTCCGTGACTGATTAGTCCCCAAATCCAGCCCCTCACTTTCATTCTCTTCAGATTTTCCCAAGCGCAAAGCAAATTGTCAAAAGTGAAAACGCTTAAAGACCAAACCAAAATAAATATGTGTGTAACTCATGATGAATGGGCCCTGCTCTGAAATTTATCTTCATGAGAAACGCAAACTCACATGTGGCTTAACAGCCACAAGTAGCTTGTCCTGCCTCTCCTCAGGAGTGAAGGGAAATGTCATAACAGAAATCTGCCACTATGTATTATCTCCAGTGTGGGCTGTTTCCTTCCATTGCTTGGCAGGACTGAACTGTATTAGGTGGCAGCCTCCTTAGTGCAAGGAAGAAAGAAGCTGGTTTTGACAAAAACTAGGATTGGCCCAACTATGAGCCCTATTGACAACCTCTCCCCACTTCTCTTTCTCTAGCCCTCTTTCCGTCTTTCCCTCTCTACATACTTATCTCCTGGCCACCTCATCCTGGGCATCCCCACTGCCCTGCAGATTCCTGGGGTACCTCCACTATCACAACCCACAGACCTTCCATAGTTGCTTTGCCTTTGCAATGTTTTAGTATCCAGGTATGGATAAAATAAGAGCCTCGCAAGCCCACTTGGGGTGGGAGAAGGGGGTGGATGACAGTATGGCTTATGGAGAAGGCTGGTGAGTGGAGGTTACGGGAGAGTCTGTTTAGGAATATGAATTGTCTTTTGGTCTTGTGAAACTGTTTACTATGTAAAAGTGGCCAGAGCCCTTTGTCTTCCAAATTTAATTTAACCAATCACTCTCCCAGTGAATGTTTCATGAGCCTGAAAATGCCTGTGCAACTCTTTCAAAAATCATTATTCTTTTTGATGGCTGCCTCTGAACTTCTGCACTCCCTTCAGGCCTGGAAGCTGAGATCCAGAAATACTGTGCCATAAGTAAGGCTGTTCTGAAGGTATATTCCAGCCTGACCAGACCCAGGTATTCCCAGGAATCTCATGGGATAGCCAGATGAATGAACAGCCAGAGAAGAGGCCCAACATTAGGATGTTTTTCCAAAGCTTTTGGGGTTTTTACATGTAGAGATACAAAATGCCCTTTGGAGACATTGACTGACAGATGGACAGACATCCTTTTCCCATGCTGCCCTTTATGTACAAATGCCATCCCATTGCCAGTTAGCCACATCGCCAACCCTCCTGGTTCAAATCATTCATAGACACTCATTTCTTCCAGGATTCCCAAAGGAAAGTCTGAGTCACACCTAAAAATTTCAAAATTATTCCTGTCTCTGAGTTTCCCAGTGTCTCTGCCCTGTGGAGTAAAAGATCTTTGGGGCAGGGGCTGTCTTTACTATCATATCTCAGACAGCAACATCCAGATAGTATCATGAACAGTAATGACAGATGGAGACATCAAGAATTCAATCTGCGCAAGCCCCAGCGCTGTACACCAAAAGGGAAAAGTAGTGGTGAGGGGGCAGGATGCACAAGGGAATAAATGTCCCAGTTGGATCAGGCACAGAGTTTAAGGCCAGAAGGGACCACCAGATCACCTAGTCTGACCTCCGGCGCATCACAGGCCATTGCCTCCACCCAGCACCCGCACACTAAACCCAGCAATGGATTATCTTGCCAGATTTCAGCAGGGATCAGACTCGAGTCAGCACAGCGTACAGCATTAATGGAAAGCACACCCTGCCCCAGGGTGAGCTGGTGTCTGTATGGTTTCCATTAGTAACTAGACCTTTTTGTGTTTAAATATGACATAGTTAATGCACCACAAAAAACAAACAAACACACGCACACGCACACACATGAATTTAGCTGCTGAGCATAAAAAGAGAGAGACCACTAAAATATGAGAAGCAGGCTGGGGACATGGGACAACACAGATCTTTGAGGATGTTACACAAGGAGGTTTGGTGAGGAGGAGGAGGAAGAAAGAGGGAACAGCTGGATCCTTTGGCAGATGTTCTAGCTGGCTGGGATTGTCTGGGGACAACTCTTTGGTGTGACTGTTCCAAACTGCCTCCAAAATTAGCATTCCTCTCTGCACACCTCCAAGCATCAAAGCCAACACCTGCAAAGTGCAAAGACATGCAATGCCTGGTGGTGTCTCTGACTGTGTTAGGGTAGGGACCAGGCACAGACCTGTGTAGATACTTTTTGGAGAACTGCCGTAATGATCGCAAGTGTCATGGTTTCTCAAAGTGCAGGTGGAAAGTGGACAGGCGGTGGAGGGAGAAATCGAAAGAGAGAGAACTGCATTGGGCTTCTCTGAAGCCATTCTTACTGTGAGGGACCCCAGTAGGGTACAGAGCAATGAATCATACCTGCCACACAGAGAACATGCATGCACAGCAACCATTCAACACAGCCATACGCGAGACCCAAATGGGAAGTTAGAACTTGTTTTGTCACCGAGAGAAGATGCTGGCCAGGGAACTGGGGGTCTCTCTGACTCTTTTTGCAAGGTGCCATTGGACCTATCGCTCCCATCTGCCGAGTGAGCAGGCAGAGGAGCCAGATTTAACGTTCCATTCAAAGAACAATGCCTTGAATGGTCAGCACCCTCCTCTAGTACTGAGCTGCTGTGTTAGCCCAAGCCCTGGGCCCAGCTCCTGGTGTGAGTCTTGAGCCCAACACGTTCTGACTGGGGCAGCAGTGAAAATACTGTCAGACAGGCCACACTCACCCAAGCGATAGGATCTCATGCATTTTCAGGGACGACGTGGAATCCATCTAAAGGCTCTTTCAATTTCTTCCCATCAGACTCGTAAATTGAATTGCTATGCAGACAGAATACTTGGTAAAAAGTCCTCTGTCTCCATGGCAAATTGGAAGGAGCTGAAAGTAGAGGGGGGAACTATTTGGGGGAAGACTGGGCATTGGAGGGAGAGCTGTGAAGAAAGATTAAAAGAGCGAAATATGTATATGTAAATGTGTGTGTTGGGAGAGGGGAGAATGAACACACTCACAATCTACTAGCAGTGTAAGAGGGTAAACACTGAGGAGGGAGAGGAGTTATTTAGGAGGTGTTACTAGGAGGATGGAACTAAGGAAAGGAAAATATAGGTTGAAATTCAGGGACATCTTCCTGATAGTGTGATGTGGAAGGCTGTGAAGCTGTCATCCGGAGGAAGGGGTGGGAGCCCATTGATATAGGATTTTGAAAACTAATCTGGACAAAACACTAAAAAACATACTGTAAGGAACAACCATCCACTAGTCCCAAAGAGAGGGACCAGATGTCTGAGACCTAGGAGGGCCTTTTGCCTCAGAGATTCGGTTTCTGTGACTCAGATACCTCTCTCCTTAACTCAGACCATTTATTTCTTTGTTCCCAAGACCCAAAATCTCAGAGACATCCTTGACCATGAACTTTCATTTTACTCCAACTCCTCCCTTTTCTGTAACTGCCTGTTCATCATCTCTGGGGCATTGCCAAGCTTTATCCCTGCTTTCACTCTGCCTCTGCTGAAATACTTATACGTGTCTTAATCACTTCCTGTCTTGACTATTACAGGAACTGCTATTGTCTTCCAAGATCCCTCCACTCTTCCAAGCTCCTAGGGGAGCAAGGAGAAAGGACAGCACAAGCGCAAAAGCAAACCGCTGCTCTGCAGAGAACTGTGGGGAGGGTGTTGAGAGGAAGCCATAACTGGAGGAGCTGAGGGCAGGGAGACTGGGTAGGTATGAGGACAGCAAGGTGAAGTAAAGTAAATCCATGGAGAGTTTTGGGGAATTTAGAGCTGGATTTGGAGACGGATACTGCAGGAAGCAGTTAAAGTGATGGAGGATGGGAGTGGAAGAGGAAGTTGATGATGAAGATGGAGTTTGCATCTGCATTCTTGAACAAGAAAATAACTTGGCCCCTGCTTCTATACCCTCTATAATTCCACCAACCTAGACAATTTGTAAATTGTTGCCACCACATAGTCTATGCCAGTCATTCCCCACAGCCAGTGTGTAGGCACATGTGCCTCCAGAAACAAGCCGTGAGTAGCGTACGCCACGTAACTAGGATAACTTCCATCACAGTTCTGTTGACGACCCCCAACTACATGCACATGCAATGTGTGCCAGGAAATACCGAGCCAGCTCTTCAGCGGGCATAAATCACCACATAACTGACTTTAGTGGAGCTTCACCCATGTACATCAGCTGAGGATCCGGCCCATTCTATACAAGAAATATACTGAGGGACACATGTAGCATGTCTTCTCCCATGGGGATGCTATTGAAATTAGCATGAGTGAGCATCAAAGGATCTGGAGGACCAGAAATCTGCAAGGGCTGTTTTATTTGGTCAAGCTTTTCCTTGCACATTTAATTTCATTTTTTGGCTCCATGTTTCTGGTAGGTGAATTGTCCAGGAGGGTCAATATTTTATGATCTTACAAAAATACTTATGTATATTTTATGGAAAAAGCTGCCTTACAAAACGGAATGAATAAATAAAATAAAGAAGCAACTGAAAGCTTGGATACTCCTCTTGAATGTTGTCCATGTACGCTGCAGTTCAGGATCAGTTTTTGTCTTATCCACACCAGTATGGCCATCCCCAGCTGATGTACCTACACCTCTGGATTCTCCGCAGAAAAGCCAGGAATAACAGGCAACAGTGATTGTTTCAGTTGACTGGATAACAGAACATTCCTTGCATTATTATTTTCTTTGTAAGGATCTGGCCCTGCTTTCATTGAAGTCAATGGGTGTTTTCCACTGATTTTAGCAGGAGCTTCATCATCCCCTAAAATAGGTATATCCCTTTTGCTCAGCTCAGAAACAAAGCTCCATCAAAGGAAAAAAGTGTCCTATCCCTCATACCAGAACGAGATGGAGTTACAAATGAGCAAATGAATTCTGGAATCCTAAACCAAACGCAATGGGCAAAAATGTTCCTTTAAATAAATAAATGGGATACCAAGTCCATTCCAACAGGGACAGAAATTCAGTTCTGGATCTACTTTTATTCTCAGTGATTTACCAGATGCTGGTGTCTGACTCAACCTGGTTTAGGAGGACATCATTACATTTTTCTCCCTTTTAGTCACAAATAAATCCTTACCTGGATTATTCTTTTGGCCTGGAATGGATTCTGGATATGTGGTTTTGTTATTGGTGCATATGCATTATATCATATGAAACAGGGTGCACTAGGAAAGCCCAGAAAAAGATTAGGTATCAAAAGGTGCATCTGGGTTGAATATAAAGTGCTGTGCATTATAGATGTGATATGCTCCGTCATCTGGCTTTGTTTTGGGTAGTTTACCTTGATGGGCATCTTTACAAGCATCCTGGATTAGCGCATTTTCTGAGAGCTGTAGGAGTGGGAATGAGGGTTGGGGTGGAGAACAGAGATACATGGAAATGCTTTATGGTTCTTCAATTCCAGGTGAGGTCCAAGGTTCAATGGGATTAAAATCAAAACAGAAATATTGCAACTCTTAGGGATGGATTCTACTCTTCCTTGTATCAATTTAAGATGGGGGTAATTCCATCGCAGTTGATGGAGTTAAGTGTGGTAAAACTGGGGTGAGATCAGAATCAGACACAAAGAAAGCAGAGGCAGCAAAAGCTTATTAGGTCGCTTACTTCATCCTCTCATGGAGTAGGTAGGAAATTACTTAATTATTTATTTAGAAATGTATCTTGGTAGGAAAGATTTCCCAGCAGGGAGCTCTAAGAGACTGTCGAGTAATTCCCAAGGGAAGGAGTGGAAGTCCAATACTTCAGTCATTTAGAACTTGACTAGTCAAAGCCCTAGAGAAGATACTATTAGGAAGAACCCTGTAGTGGTCCCCGAGGGAATGGAGTAAATGTCTCCTAATAGGTCTCTCTACCTGCTGGGATTTGTACATCTGGGACTATGTGACAATTGTGCGTGTAGCAGAGAAATAGCTAGACAAGTGCTAATGGTCCTGGATGACGTGCATGGAATTGTTTTTAGGGAAGGAACCTACTTACCTTCATCACCCCTAACATGTGGATTCTTAGCTTTTGCTATTTTTACCAGCAAACCCCACTGAGCTTCGAGCCCTAAGATCTGTATAATGAGCCTGGCAAACCAACTGTCTAGTGGACCCAGTGATCCAACTTTGGGGCATAAACTGATTGCTGCTGGGATCAGAATAATAACCCGCCTCCTTCTCAGTCCATGCTGCATAACTGGTCAGGTGCATGCTTTTCATCTTCCTGTGAAACAGGAGGCACAGGCAGCTGTTGGAAATAGGACGGTGGATAAGAAGAGGCACTATTCTGTTCCCTTCGGGCAGCTCCTATATTCCTAAACCCGCTCACACCAAATGCCACGGCGACATCGATGCCCCATCTCTAAAACAGTTTGTCCTCCAACGTTTTGTGCTGAAAAAGATTCTTCTCATCATCATCACCGAGAATCTCTTCTCTGAAGCCACAGCAAGAAAAACGGGAAGCCAACAGCTGGGGCATCTGGGTCTGACAGGAGGTGGGGCGGGGAAAAGGAGATCTCAGGAAGGTTTTCTGGATCTGCAGCCTGTGCACCAGGAAACGAGCTGGGAAGATTGGATTCCATCACCCTGGGGAAAGGGTTTCACTATGCAAGCTGTCTGGGAGAAGAAAGCTCCTGGGAGTCTGCTGGTCAAACCGCTGCCCTTTGAGGTGATAGCTGCAAGAGGCTCCGTCTGCCGAGTTCTCTGGCATGACTGCGCGCCTGAAGCGCTGCTCCATTGCGGGTTCAGTCTGAGCTACCACGTGCAGCATTAGGAGTGTTTAAATGCTCCCATCTGTCGGAGCTACTGAGGGTCTGCGGGGTTGCTCCCAGCCAGAATGTCTGGCAGCCACATTCTGGCTCAGCAGGTGGATGCGTCTCCAGTTGGGGGAGTGGGGAAGGGACAAAAGAAAAAAAAACTATGCTCAGTTTCCATTGCCCACTTTCCAGAGTCTCCTTCTCCAACAGGACTTGGCAAGGCTGGTACCCAGATTAGTCACCCCCATTAGGAACATGCACAACAGAGAGGAATCTAAGCCCACCTAAAAACAAGCCCCATATAAGAATGTTCTGATTCGGGGTTTCAGCTGCACACACCTTTTAAATGGCAGCAGGAACAAGACAACCTAGTTATCTGGGAAAGATAACAGGTTTCTTTCCATTCCCCCCCCCTTTTTAATGTGATGGTTGTTTTCTCCCCCTGCCTTCTTTTCTCTTTCAGTGCAGACAAGCTTCATCAGGCAAATCCAAGAGAAAGATTTGCAAAGAGGATGCTTATAAAATATTTATGGAGAACAGCAGTGAATACCAGTAGGATAATGAGGATCTGTGGGATGCGGGATGTGTCCAAACTAGCACAGTGAAGGCCTCGTAAGAGACAGAGGCAAATGGCGGAAGCCATCAGAGAGTTCTGTAGGATCTTTACTCATTTCCATAGCACTCAATTGCTTTGTAGACACACATTGCTTTTGTTTGGGTTTCTCTTGTTAACCTGGTGCTGTCAGGTTTTCTCTATGGTAGTTGCAGTTGAATGCTGCATTGTGGAGGTTAGTTAGTTCAGTTTGAATGCCATCAGACAACTTCAGGTCTAGGGTCACAGCTTCATTAAACATAGTCCTGTGGGTCAAAGCTGTTGCATCATAGTCTTTTGACGTGACAGCGTTGTGCCATGAGGTAAACCCCTCATGCCTTGATGATGCAAGCATTATGACACGGCGTAGCACAGCACAATGTTTTTGCACTGATCCAAAAGATCTAGTGGGATGCTTTTAATGTTAGTGATCTTATGTTTCCCTAGGACCTTTTGCTGTGAAGGTCACAAAGCACTTTACACACCATAAAATGGAATCAGCTTATCAGCCAAGGAAATGCAGCCACCTCTGGTATGGAATATGGCATCTGTCTAACAATGCACAGCAACTATTTAGGACAGGAAATGCAGTCATCTCCCACCGGCTCAGCCAATGATACCAGCCTAGATAGCTGATCTAGAAGCAAATAAATGAGTTATCTTTGCTCCTTCTTCCATGTTGCCCCTTTATGGATGCCTCCATATAGCTACTACACTCTCCACCTTTAAATCCCTCCTCAAGACCCACTTCTGCTGCAGTTTCTATAGGAAATCAGCCTCCTGACAATGGTGAGGTTCAGCAGCAGATGAGGATAAATGATTTGATCTATTAACATTTATTTATAAATGCAAATGTGTGTGTGTAAGCAGTATATGCGATTGCAACCCCGTCACCAGCACTACTTATATTGTTGGTCTTCTCAGGATCTCATGCTGCGAACACACGTATACTTAACTTGAAGCATGTGAAAGGGAGAGCACACCTACCCTGGGGGAGTCCGAAGGCCCCTACGTAAAACAGAGAAATGTATGACTTTGCACTTCCTGAAAGCAGACCCCATAGCACAGAAGTCTATTTGCTAATGGCAGAAATGATGTTAAATCTGTGTGTCTCTACAACAGCTTACCTGACCTCTTCTCACATTATCCAGCGAGCTGGCAAAACCAGGACACTTATCCAAGCTATTTCGAGTGCCTTATTTCCTGTTACCAGATTCCAGAAGGGTATGAGATAAACCAACCAATGTCTAGCATGCTGCTCCACTTCCCCATCCCCTGGCTTCATGCAGCCTGTTCCACCCCCCACCTTCTGGTTAATGGGGCTCTTCATGTCCACAGGGGTCCCCCATGACAAGCACTTAACCTATTCACAGCTGCAGAGAGAAAGCTAGAAAGTGGGGTGTCCCTGGCACCCTGCTTCCGGCCATGTTGCAGAAGCCTCCTGGGGGAGCAAAGGGCAGTCAAGAGGGCCCATTTCTCATGTGGCTGCCACTCCAGTTGCTGGCAGACTCATGCCAGTCAGGTCTTCAATTAATTGGCGAATTCATACAGAGAGAGGAATTTTGCATGTGCCAAAATCAATTTGAGAGAGGTCTAACCTGTCACTGTGGTTCCGCATAAAGATATGGGCCAAACAGGTGGCTGTGACAGGCCCATCGCAACAAGATTTGTTACAAATGGATGGCCTTCATCTGGCCCCGAGCCGGTGATCTGCAATGCCATGTGAGAGAACCTGGTGTGATTCCCACCTTTTCACTCCCCTTGGGGCATGTACAGATCCAGCTCTGGATAGAAGCTTTGTGATTAAAGCCCCATGTCTGCTGTAGTCCCAGCTAGGCCCCTGACTCTCTCTAACCCACATATGCCAGGGTCATTCCAGATCTGACCATCGGGTCTTGGGCCTCTTTCTAATTAAAGCTTGTGAGTGGGGCTGAAAGGAGGAGTGATCCTCAAGGTTGGTTCCTGATGCCCAGGGCCCTCCTTTCTTTTGCACAGTGGGCATGGTATACATATCAAATACACCCTGGAGTTGGAAGCCTCCCTGCCTTGCCCTCTCTCTCTCTCTCCATTTGCATCTCAGCTATAGTATCAAAGTTCAAGTCTCGTAGAGGGGGGAAGAGAGCTCCAGACATGAAAGGTATTCCCGGGGATCACAGGAAGAAGTGATTAATCTCAATTACATGGTTGAACACTGAATAATCTGGAGCAGTGGATTGAGTTACGCTTCTTTCTTTCTGTGGCTATTGGAGGGTTTTTTCCTGCCTGAGGAGACGTTTGAAAGATGTTTTGACTACTGAAGTGCCAAACTTAACCCCAACATAATTTGAATTGTGGTGAAACATGTATGTTGTTCTTTGCTTCCCAAGCCCTCCGGACAGCTTGGCGTTTGCACAGCTGCCATCTCTTTCACATTTACCATGTATGACAGATCGCATCCCATCATGCTGCTTTGCAAGGTCATTTTCGCTAAAAAGGAAAAAAAATCAGCTGAGATCGGTGCTTACTGAAGCGAGAGACCAGTAAAAGGCAGGTGGAATGCAAGCTTCTCACATACAGCCACGCCACTGAATCTCAGTTCTGACCCAAAAGTGCAACACTTTCACTAGGTCTTCTGTGCAGCTCTACCAATGCACCTCAATCCTGATTTACAGCAACTCCTCCTATTCCAATCCTAAAGCCTCTTCTCCCCCCGAGTTCTTCCAGTCCACCTGACCTGCACTCTCTGGGACTCCACATAGCTCTGTGAATGGACTTCAGGCTTGATCTACAGGAAACTCTCCTTACCCGTAGCCTCTTCTTTGGCCAAGTGTGCCAAATTCCTCTACATTATGTGGAGATTCTGCAGTGTGGATTTGGATGGGACCAAACAAACTGCAATTTAATCAGGATTTGAGCACTGGTCTTGAGAGGCAAGCAGCTCTCAGGCAACACAATGATGAGTGCGATATAAAAGATGAGGGAGGCCTACTGATAGGATTTAATCCAATGAGCCCCTGAGATCCATCTCATTATTTCACAGTGTCTTTTTCCTCAGACTATAGTGCTGCTATTGATATACTGTGGAGACTAATAATAACCTGAACTGAATTTTGACAGACTAAACATACACAATATGTTCTGAGCTTTATTGTATGGATATCACTCATTTCATTCTCCACTGAAATTCCACAACCCCCTTTGGGGTGGAATATGGCATATGGTTATCAGTGACACTGCTGGGCAGTTTAGGATAAGAAGTTAAAAATAAATACATTCCCAATGGAAATACCAGAGGGACTGAGAAAGACCAGACTGTAATTACCTGAGCTGGAATTTAGCCAGGACCTAACTTGTGTGGCAAATTCTTTGCATTAATTTAGCTACCTGCTAATGAACTGATTATGAAAAACATATTTATAGAAGATTAGGAGCTATGTAACAGATACACATATATAATTAGGCATAATAGATCTGCATTGATTACATAGCTGTTAATGCTCACTAAATATGTTCTTAATAATTAGTTGGCATTTAACATATATACAAATATTTTAGGAACAGGAAAAGGCTGGCTGGCTCAGCAAGCTATTTCTTGGTTTATCCTTTGTCACTGGTATTGCAGTAGTGTCTAGCAGCCCTAATTTCTACCAGGATCCCATTGTGCTAGGCGCTGTTCAAGACAGAATCCCTGCCTCATAAAACTTTTTCCCAAAGCAACTTCCAACATGATGTTGAGTGTGTGTGTGTGTATGTATATATCTATATCTATATCTATATATATATGATTTTGCCATGGTATTTTTTATAATCTGCACAATCATTGTCTCTTTACTGATTCTTGCACTAACCTCCTGGAGGACTGAAACTCAAATTGTTTCCTTTTGTTATTTATCATCAGGCTTATTATGTTAGAGTTGTCCTGGCTAGTGAGGCTCACGCCCTAATTTCCTATGCTGATATGTCCTTGAGCTAATCATTTCAAATGCACATATCTCAGTTTCCCCGTCTGTGAAATGGGGATAGTGCTCCTGACCCTCCTTTGTAAAGGCTTCTGAGCTCTGTAGCTGCTAAATATAGCTGGAGTCTGGCAGCTGTTGCCTACAAACAGCTACTTGGAGCCACAGGTGAGAGCTGGGTGCAGGTGGGGACCAAAGTGGATAAATTAGTCCCCAAGGAGCATGACAAGTTCCTCCGAAAGAGGTACAACCCCTCCCTATTGCCCCCCATTCACCCCAACACAACATTCATCTCTCCACCAATTGAAGATGTAGAGTGCAGTGTCTCCTGTATGGATCTGAGACATGGACTCTTTATAGATGGCACATTGAACAGCTCGAGCAGTTTCACATGAACGCTTGTTGGCAGGACAGAGTGACAGTATTAAGGTCCTTGAGAGAGCAAACACAACCAGCATTGAAGAAATGCTATTGAGAGCACAGCTTAGATGGACCGGACGTGTCATCAGAGTGAAAACCACCGTTTCCCAAAACAGATCTTGTCTGTGGAGCTGAGGCATGGCTAAAGACAGATGGGTTGTCCATATAAGCCCTTCAAAGATAACCTGAGGAATAGTCCTCAGTGAGCTGGCATCAGTCTCAAAAGAATTGGAGCTAATGGCTCAGAACAAGACTCCTTGGCCGTCTCTGACAAGAGCAGCATGTAGCAGGTTTGAGCGGGATCGATGAAGTCATCTCCAGGCTGCATGTGAAAGGTGCCAGAGAGTTGCATCGTCAAACATCGTAGATACGGACTTCCCATGCCCTCAGTGCGGCCGACTCTGTGTATCAGGGCTTGGACTGCTGAGCCATAGATGAGAATTGTGACAATATTGTCATCATTGTCAGCGATGGACTACCAACAGCATTACAGCGTTGTGGGCCTGTTCACACTACTTTGTTATGTAGGGGTGCAAATCAACACTGGGCTGTGTGCACTGATTTGTTATTGTAGGGTGGCTAATGTGTGCGGGACTTGGAATGACTGGCCAGACGGGAGTTACACTGGCAGTATTATGTGGGGAAGTTTGCACAGCACTTGCCTCCCTCATGCTTCTCTCTAGCCAGGGCTATGAGCCTTGCTCTTTCAGCATCCTTGGAATTCACGCCCCACAAAGCAGGAAGAGGTTTCTGAGCAGAAACGTAGAGAGGCCAAGCGTGTAAAAGGCAGCTCTCAAGTGCCTTTCCCTGCTGGAGAACTCGATCCCCTCCCGAGGTTGGAGAATGACCGTTTGCAATCATGAGGTTCAAGTGAAGACAACTGAAAGAGACATTGGGCATCTAGTAGCTGTTTAACGCAAACTATTTGTGGAAGGGATGTCACCAGCTGAAAAGCAGCCCTGGAAACTAAAGTATGCTCAGTCGTCAGCAAAATGGAATCCACCTTCCCTTTTTCATCCCCCTCCTCTTGGTCTTTCTCTCTCTCTTTTTCTTCAAAAAGAGCAATAACTCTGCCAGCGCACACCCGCCCCAGGCCCACGAGCAAGCTGTCAGCTCCTCACTTGCTGCTGCAATATCCCCTTTCCTTGCCATCGGCCTGGAGACCATTTCCTACCATAGGCATGGCAGGGAAACATGAATGATGGCACCGAAAGAAATCCCTTATCACATCATAACAACAGGTCGAGGGCTCCTCAGCTGGAACAGCTCACCCGCCATGTCTCCAGTTGAATGTATTAGTGAGTGAATAAATAGGCGGAAGAGGGCCTCCCAGGGAAATCATGCTTTCAACCAAGGGTTTGGAAGCGCTTTTCACACATTAAGTAGCCAGCCCTCCCAATTCCCTTCCTGGAAGTGTTATGAAGAGTGGTGAAGTGACTTGTCCATCATCAGACAGTGAGTTCGAAAGACAACCCAGGAACCCAGTCCCTCAGCTTCCTCCCTCCTCCCCTACCACATACACATGGGACAACAGTCAAGTCAGGAAAATGCTGGGAGAAAAGAGAAGTGGGATTTTGCCACCATACACCAGGACAGTAGTAGGGGAATGTGGCACGGATGGAGTCACAGCAAGCCAGGGCATTGTGTTAGAAGACTGTCCCTTTTGAGCTAAGAGGACCTAACAGGAGCTGAGGGGATCAAAAGGAACTCTGGATTTTCAAAAGTAAATCTTCTACAAGTCCAAAAAATGGTGTGAAAGACTCAGCCCCACCCAGTAACAGTTGATATACAGCTCCCCGCAGAGGCAGGTGGGAGTCGGATGATGAAGTAGCCCTTCCTTGCTCGGTGCCAACAAAGCACATCTCCAGCTAACTTTCAGCTTGCACATAGAGGGCCACATGCACAGCTGGTGTAAATAGGAGCAGCTCCCCAGGAGACTGTTTACTGACTAGCTGGATCAGAGATGAACATAAGCTGCAAAGTTCAGATCCACATCCAGACATCCCCCAGAAGCTCCCTGAGGGTGTTTGGCTCCAGAGGTTTTATTTGGCCCCCTCGCTCTTCAATCTAAGGCACTGAACCCAATTTCATGGCAAAAGGGAGCGTATGGTGGATTGTCTGTGTCGTCGTCCCCAGCCACTCTTTAGCACACTTCTGGTGCCTCTATAATGAGCCACCTAAGAAATTATTATAATTAATAATCTCAATACTATGATTGCTAAAGCAGCTTGTCTCTTTAAATTGCTGGCTTATTCTGCAGAACAGATGAATTGTAACACAGATCCTTTTCATATAATATATAAAAAAAATCTACAAATCCAGCAATTAGCTTCCAATTTGCTTTCTCCATTAATAGGAAATGCAGTCTCTCAGGGATGCTCTGATGAGCCCTTGTTTTCTTCATAGGTTCTTGGGAACCTTTCCTTTTTTCCCCTTCCCCCAAATGTATTTCAGACTGCAAGATTTTTTTTTCCAGGTCCTTGCAATTATTTATTCCACCTTTTCTGTCATGTCTTTGCAGAAATAAATGGCTCCAGGGGGACTGAGATGGGAGGAACAGAGACTCATAAACAGAATGGGAGAAATGCAGCTATATCCTGGACAGGACAGGAACTTCTGAGTGTATCTATTACATACCTGCACATAGAACAGTGTAAAGACAATGTGCTTGGTGCTGCGCATACATCACACACACTTGCATAGATATGTTTAAATAGCATTTTTTCCTTTTATGGGTTCTCCCCATCCTCTTGCAGTTAATATAGGCCAGACAATGGACATAAGACTTTTCCAGGCTGCTGTGTGGACTACCTGTGGGGTCACTGTGTGGTTAGGAACCAGGAAGGGGTTGGAAGAGGAGCCTGCAGAGCTCAGAGCAATTAGAAAATTCTCACTTGGCAGAGGGGGAAAGGATGACTCCCTCTCCCCCCATCTCCCTTTTAATGGAAAGCCCCTGGAGTCCTTAAAAATGGAAATCCTGTCCTGCCCCGTATGACAGCTCATGAATGTCACAGAGCAGATGAAAGGGAGCAAAAGGCAACAGCATATCTGAAAATGCAAGCTGTCGCAGGGGGTCCCAAGTTAATGGAAGGACGGAGACATCAAGGGAGGATATATTCCAGAGCAATTTAAAAGGGCTTTCCCTCTCCTTACTGGGGATTGGTTTAAAGACATGAATAGAGGAGAAAGAGAGAGGCCCAGAAGACATCAATGTCTCAAAAGGCTCACAGACACTGCACTCCATTGAGGCACAAGATTGGGTCAACTCAGGTCACAGCCATGGTCCTGATTCAGCAAAGAACTTAAAATAACGGATGAATTTTAAGCCCCAGTGAAGCAAAGGACATAGTTAAGTGCTGTGCTGGATTGGGGCCCAAGTGAGCACAGGTGTCAGTGAGGTTGCCCTGCTGTTCACTTAATAGGAATTATGCAACATTGCTAATTGGAGGCCCATTCCCACCACAAACCTAGAGTCCTGGGGGGGCCCAGGGTAAATGCAAATTTTTTTGGGGGGGGGAATCTTAAATGGACCATGCCGGAGTCAAAATCAACTATGGACCAAAAAAATACGGTTTTTACTTCACTCCCTTGGATTATTAAAACGGAAACAATTTTGAAAATCATATTTACTTTTCCTCCTTTGCGCTGCTTCAGTCTGTGCTTTTCATCCAGCGTGGTCAGTTTCATGGCCTCATTTTCAGGCACTGGTACAATTTTGCTGTTGTTTCCTGGGTCAATAAAAAACTTCAGTAAGAGCATTTAGGAGGGAGATTTGCTACCGGCGCAAATGACTTTCAGAGGGAGCGGGGCCCTGGCTACACTCTCTGCCATTGAAACCCTCCCCTAAAACTTTCTTAGAATATTGCAGCTTACAAAAGCTTTGTAAATCAGACCATTCCAATGTGTCTCGGGAAGATGAACAGGCTGTTGTCAGGATCTCTGCTCCCATATAGCACAGAATCTCTGTCCAAACTGCTACCCCATCCCGGCAGAGCTTAGAATGGTTGCAGGGACCCTGGAGTTTATCTGACCCATGGCACCAGGAGGAGCTGCCAGGTCTGGCGGGTTATGGAGCTTATCAACTCCTGACCCTTATGCCCCACTCTAGTCCTATAAATTCTACACTCTACACCCAGCCATGGTGGTCGCCTTTGCTCCCAGGGCATCTAAGTCATATATGATCCCTGATGAGTTCTTCTAGACTTACATTTCCTGACTATGCACGGCCTTGCAGCATTGTATAGCCACTTTGCTATACAGAATCAAGCTCCCATCCTGAGCAGCTGTTTACATCTGGAGGAATTTATAAATGCTAGGGAGCATGTCGCTCAGAGGGGCTCATGTATGTAGGGATTATCTCCAGACTAATTACACTAAAATACCTTGAGGCACCAGGTCTCAAAAGAGGACAACTGAATAGAATTCTGGTAGCTTTTAAAAACCCAGCTATTTCTTGAGATAGATGGTTAAGTGAAACCAAGGTGACTTTTCCAAAAGGAAAAAGCTGTCTTGGGATTCTCTGTAGCACCCACCATCACTATCTCTACGTTCTCCTGTTTCAGAATCTGGTATCTCAAAGACATTCTACCCAGTTAACATCAGACTCTCCCAAAACATGCTCTGGCGCCCAAAAGCCACATGTGCAACATTACAAATAGAAAGAAAAAGGTGAAGGGAGAGGAGGTTGGTTGCTTTGCTTGGATTTTTATTTGTTTGTGTTGAGGAGCTTGGTGTGTAGAGGAGAGAAATAGGTGTATATTGGAAAGCAAATTGTAATTTCATCTGTGGAGTTGCTGGCATGGTTCCATAATTAAATTTAGCACCCTTCTTCTGCTTCTCTCCCTCTCCCCCTTTAAGGACCAGATTCAGCAGAGCACCTAACCACATGTTTTAAACCCACTATATGCTAAAGGAGGCATTGGGGATGAAAAACACTACATTTCATCCCTGCCTGCTGGTGTCTGTGTATTACAGGAAAAATAAATAGAAAGTCTAAAAAAAAAAAAGTTTTTTAAATCATGCCAAAAAGGCCTCTTGACATCCATGCTTTGTACATTGCAGGTGGAGGGATTTTCTCCCTTCTTACAAGCCTGAGAGCAGACTGCAGAGAAAAGGTATCATGTTTTAAAATGGAAGAGCAGGCAGAGTGCCAGGCAGTTGTGTCAAGTGGCTCCTGGGAACCCAGGAAGCCCAAATACAGCTTATAAGCTGCAAAGAGGCCAGCCTCAGCAGCAGTAGCCAGATGTCTCACTCATTATTGAAGAACAAACTGGCTTATCTTGTTGGAGGGAGCCCCTTGGAGGGAACGAGGCAAGCGATGGGCGTTCTGAAGGAGGCTACTGCCAGGAGCCGGGATAACTGGCTGATACTTTTTATTTCATTTCTTCTTTTAAATGTTAAAGAAATAGGCACAGGAGACTCCTAGAGACACATCAGAGCTCCGGCTGCCTGCAGTGACTTCCTTGGCATTTTCTATTGTCCTGACTTCACACACATAAAACCTGCCAATCAAGACATTTCTGAGTAGCTAAAACTTCACTTGCAGTTCAGCTTTCCTCTGACAGAGACGTTGAATTGCTTTATGCTAGCTGGGTATTACAGGAGAAGTGGCTAGGACAGAGCGTCAGACCACACCTGGCCTTGATCACAAACACAGCCTCTACCCTATCCTCAAAAGAGCTCAGAGACACCAAATTAGGACTGAAACTCATCATCTCCATGGGGTTTGGCTGAACTGATAACTCAAAAACAAGCATACAACAAAAACCTCAAGCTCTGTTTCTTTCCCTGAGTTTGGCTGACCCCTAGAACATCTCTTCTCTAACTCCCTCTGCCTACAGGGCTTGGCCCAATTATCTTATATCCCAGGTGGAACCAATGAGCAGCAGCCACACCAATGCTTCTGCACAAGTTCAGCAGCTTTATGCAGGATTCTAAGTCCTGCTAACAGGCAAATCAACAGAGACTAATGGAGACAAAGTGGATAAGCTGATGAGCCCTGCCCCCAATCTAGCAACTCACTCTCCCGAATTCTCTCATGATTACTATCCACAGCCCCTCATTTCCCTTGACTTAACCTCTCTGGGGCACTAACAGACTCCCAAAGAGCTTGCTGAAGAGTTTGAGAATATGACATAGACTCTTGCTTATAAGCTCAGGCCCACACAGGCACCTAAGTCTGGGGTATAGGCTCCTACGTCCCAGTTTTAGGCTCCGCTGATATCCACAAAACTGCTGTAGGCATCTAAACTCATTTTCCCATAAACGTACCCATTTTCAGGGTAAAAGTTCCCTCACCGCCTAAGTTTCTGCCTTTGGGCACACACCCTGTGCCTCCCTCTAGGTGTCTGGATGTATATGTCCTGCTTAGACCCCAGAACCATCCATGAGCCGAGGGAAGATAGGTGGTTGCCTGCCTAACCTATGTACAGAGCCTGAGCCGGTAGGCAGCCACTGAGCACAGTTTCTAGAGCTGATCCAATTCTAAATAACTTCTGTCCGACTGATTAGGGCACTCATCTGGGATGCGGGTAACCTGGCACTAATTTCTCTTTTGTCTGCTGGGGAGAAAGGATTTGAACAATGGTCTCCCATCTTTCTGGAAACAATTCCAACCATTGAGGTCTGAGGTATTTTGAGGTGGGGACTCCCTCATTCTCTCCTGTTGAAGCTGATCCATTCTGGACAAAGAGTCCTTGGTCCAGAAAGAGAGAACGAGTTTATAGTCCAGTGGTTAGGGCATACACCTGAGAGGGAGGAGAGCCCCAGTCCAGTCCCCATGGCAATTTTTGTATTTTATTATATAGAGCTGTTGATGGGCATGGTATTATGTGGACACCAGACACCTTTCACAGCAGTTATTCAGCCATGTAATTCCATTGACGTCAGGGGAGTTACTCCTGACTGAGCTTGGTGCAAGGGCCCTGCCTGGAGAAGGTTATATTTTACACTAAAATAAACAAAGAATACCAGGGGGGAATTAGAACAGACCAGAGGGGGAAGAATTTTCCTGCTTTCCCCAGATTTTCCAAATCTTGCTCATTTGTATTGATTTCCCTTCAGTTTAGATCTTTTATTTAAAGTAAGGTGCCCACACATGATTTGTTATGTCTGGATGCTCCCAATGTGGTCTAACCATAGCTGAGGAGAGCAGAATAATTCCCTTTCTTATTTTATCCATGATGCTCTCATGAATACCGCCTCATATGGAGTTTGCTTGTCTTGTGGCATTGCCACACGGCTATTTCATGTTTCCATCTTTTCAATTCCAAGATGTAGGTGGCTCACCACAACTCTGTGCAGGTATAAAATGATCTATGCCCACTCAAATCCTAGAGAAAAACCTCCATACATACCAGCTGAGAGCTTGTCAGATCTCACAACCTAACCAGAGTCAGGCCTCATTAGCACATACATGCCAAGCTTCAGAGGGAAACCAGTGTTGCTAAGTGAGCTGAATGTCACAGTTCAGGCCTTCTGTGCCTGTATTCCTTCTCTGTGGTCCAGCCAGAACATCCACTGTAGGTTCCCAGCTCTTCAGCCATCACCTTTCATGGGCGGAGACCTGCCTCTTTCTCCCTGTTGATCAGAGTTTTTGCAGACTGTACAGGCCCCTGCCTAAACCATGTTAATTCCAGGAAGTCAGATTGGTCAAAGGGGCCAGAGTTCGCAGTTTACTTCTCTCTTCAGAGGCCATACACAGCGTACTTGCCTACAGTTATGAGTTACCACACAGTTCTAAGCACTGAATGAGGCAGGGTTTCTGTCAGAAAAAAACCCAGACTGTGAGCCAGTAATTAAAGATTGTATCATATTGCATATGCACAGGGGGGCTGAATTAAGGTTGCACAGGCATCCTTAATTTAATTTCTAGGATTTCCTAACTTTGGAGTGCTTGAGTTTGTAACCTTAATAATGATCTTGTAATGTCATTTTGTTGTGTGTAATATTATATAACCTACCTGACACAGCATTTTATGTGCTTACCCATGACTCTCCCTGACACAGTTACTTATCCTTGGCTCATCCTGCCATTGCATGGCACTTACTTTCCATGCCATTAACGCTCAGAATTTTCTGTGTATATAATAGCATTTCTCATGCCCTGTAACTTAAAGTAGGTTATCAATTTCAGTAGCTCTCCATTTTGGGAATCTGTCAGCACATTTGTAATCACTGTCCTCGTGAAATATCCTCCAAGGCATCCACCTACATCTTAACTCATCTTTCTCAGCAGCATTTTTATTTTTTAACTGGAAAGTCATGTATTGGACAAAAATGTAACAGTAGCATCCATCTCTTCTAGCTCCCTCCCAGTCACCTTCTGTCTTCATGACACATCACATCACATCCAGAAATACCCAGCTACATTTGTTTCATGCTGTTTTGTGAATTTATCTTTCACACCATTAAGATAAGCTCCCTGTATGCAGTATGCATTTGTTTCCCAGTAACCTCATTTACTGAAGGAAAAAATAGTGAGGGACAGTCCACAAAAGGTTCAAGATGTTTAGTTTGCAGGAGAATGCAACAGTGTCCAAACTTCCTGAGTTTCCCAAACACGGCTGCACATCTCTCAACAGCACCTGTTAGTAGAGATCGGATGGTTCTTGCTTCCTGGCAAGCCAGCAATACCGGCCTTACTCATTCTGAGAGCAGTAGAGACTCATATATAACAGAAATAGTTAACCAAGCTTAGTCACATATCAACAAACTTTCATCTGGAATTTTGCGATAGGGTTGGTGGCAGAATTCTGAATGAATTCACCCAAAATAGAACAGAAACAACATAGCTACTTGAAATGTTCCAAATTTTGATTTTTCATTGAAATTTTTCATTAAAGTTTTTATTTGAGGTAAGAAAACGTGAAAATTTTGACTAACACACAGAGTAAGGGAAACTTCTGCATCACTGACATCGCTTACCTTTAATGGGGAGAAATATTCATAGCTAATAGCTTAGTGAATTTAGCCATGTATTTCACATGTGAATTATCCACAAACATGTTTTGATATTTTACAGATTAGTTCTTTGCTCAGAATTGTTATAAGACTTCATGCTGAGACATTATAACCCATATATTGTTTGCAAATTATTCCCTTCAACCAAGTCTTTGACTAGTCACTGTTTGTGGTGTGTGACTGGTCACCTAAGTCATGTGGTATAGTTCTGCTCCTGGACAGAGTGACAGAAACTTCTAGAAATAGGAGGGAAAGCGAAAGAAATTTCAGACTGGCCATCTGAAAGCTTCTGAAGAGGCCCTTCATGAAAAAAAAAAATTTCCACAAGCACTCATGTAGCATTCACTTTCTGCTAATGTTCTAGATAACAAAAAAACAAAACAAAACAAAAAAAACCCAATGCTCTCATATGAATATTTGCAGAGAACAAATAAAAAAGGCTGTAAATACTTTCAAAGGGCCTGATCCACGCTCAGTGAAATCAATAAGAGCCTTTCTATTAACTTCCATGGGATTTGAATCAGCTCCAAAGTGAATTTGTGGGTTTTATTCATCAAATAAGTGTTTAAATGGCTTCTCCCAGCTTCAGCTATGCATAACTAGATGGCTTCTGTTTCTGGGACTATGATGTGAGCATTTTGTCTCAGCATTAAATACAGTTATTAAAAAGATCCCAAATATCATTCTTTTAAAAAGGGTTCAGTCTCATTCAGAGTTTGCCAAGAGCGTTGGCAGCAGGGCTGAGCCCTCCTTTCCCCTTCACCCTCTGATTATTTCAGTATAATGTAACCCTCTCTTTTGTTTTTATTTGCAGGCTGGTTTAAACACTCTGTTGCAGGATTCTCACTTAGCAATGAATCTTGACCTTGAGCTGTTCCCTTTCTTTCTCTCTATTTTATTTACAAATGTGCGGTGAATTAAGACATCACTTATAGCCACACTCTTTGCAGTCAACAATAGCTCTCCAATCGAGCATGAATGGCAGGTCTGCAAGCAGAGCTGTCCTGGAAATGTGATATTATGGAAACGAGAGGTGACTTCTTACAGACACAACAATGCGATGGAAAGAATCCTTCCTCAAAGTGGGACATGACTAATATTTCCCCCAGGGGCCCTCACAGCTCACCTTTCATCAAAGGCCCTTGACAGGTGAAGAATGAGAATATGAGAACGCACACACAGGTCCCAGTAGAAACCGCAGCGTGAGTGTTGTCTATACATGTACGTATGCTGCCATCCAAGTTCCACTGGGCAACAAGCGCAGGTGCCAGGCCCGGTGCTGCACCAGCAGAACACTGAGATGGTCTTGATAATGTGTGCCAGCATCTCCCGGAGACACAAAGGACTCACTCTTTCTTTTCGGGTACATATTTTGAATGCTTATGAAAGCAAGGTAAAAGGGTGATGGCTTTCCTGCCATTAAAACTGGGCATGATACGGGCAAGTGATATGCAAGTTTCCATGCACCCCAGATATTGTACTCTCGGTCTCCCCACGCAGCTCTGCCACTGCACCTCAGTCCAGGCTTGCCCAGGATGGGAAACAGACCAGAACGAAGGCTGGTGTGACTGCTTGGCTGTGGGCGTCTGAATCACTGCTTATGGGGAAGTGCCAAGTTGCCTTAACAGACAGCAGACAACATACAGATGGGAGGCTTGCCCGTGCAGCCTTGGCCGGTGCACAAACAAATATCACCGCTGAAGAACGAAAGGAGACAGCGCTGCACAGTTTCACATACACGCCCTGCAGGTGGGTCTGGGTTTTTTTTTGTAGCAGCTGGTGATGGACACAGAAGGTCCCCCATTCATCCGCCGCAGCCTGAGTTCAGCACATCGCCTCCTAAAACCAATCCTTTGTCTGTGCATTGTGCTCTGAACTCCCCTTCTTCCATCGTCCCCCTGCCCCTCCCCTGCTTCCCAAGGTGAGCTCCGGCAGGCCTCTCAGACAGACCCTGTGACCACAAGCTGTGGAAACCTTTAATTGCCTTGGAAATGTTCTTCTCACGTAATTGAAACACAGACTAAAGAGGTACGACATAATTCATGAAGCTCAGTCCCAGACAGTAATTGAGCCACAAAAGACAGTAAAGCAGCCAGTGGCATGAAGAATGCTTTGCAGGACCTTCCATTACCATTGGCAGGTTCCAAGCCATTAACAGCCGAGAATTACCAGAAATAACTCTGGGAATAAGCTGGGGATTTGTGGGAAAATGTTCTTCGGCTCGCCACAATAGCCAGATTTAAAGAGGCAGCCTCTCCATATATAGAGTGAGTGCACACGCATATATAATACTTCCCTACCTCACACGGGTGTTGTAAGGATAAACACATGAACGAGTGTGGTGCACCTTGAGATCGACTGATGAAAAGGGCTATTTAAGAGCAAAGGTTTTTTATTATTAATTATTATTATATATGCACATACGTAGTTCTGTGCCGAGAGAGCATGCTTATTGCAGTGCCCAGGAGAACTGCATAGAAAATGAGGAAACAGTTTTTAGGTTTGTGTTTAATCAAGTCGGGGAATTTTTTCCCCACATTTCTTGCTTTTCAAACCTTTTTATGTCCAAGCCTCAGAGGTAACTAAGAATTGTACAGAATCAAATTAAATAATAATAATCACATTTCAAGTGCTTATAAACTCCTGGGAACTTGGTATTTAATTCAGAAACATTCATTCTGTCGCAAATTTTCCGCATTTCTTTTCTCTTTCTCCCCTTTTAATATTTGGTGCAATGTGCTAGGGAAGATCCCCTCCCCATTTCTGACCAGCACTGTGGAATAACCAAAGAAACAGCTGTCCCCAGGGGATCCAGCCCAGGTTTTATGCTGAGCTCAATGTACATTAGTGCAGGACTTTAGTCAGTGCAGTGGGCGAGCCCACAAAGTGCAGATGTGATCAATAAAGTGCATAGCTATGTACCTTGCTATTGAGTCTCAGGGCTTTGATTTAAGGAGTTCCCCAGTCACCAGGGACAGAACACTCAGGATGTTTGTATGGAAACAGGATCTATGTTTAAGTCATTAGGCCAAATTCACTACAGGTGGAGGCAGACACAACTCCATGGACTTCACAGGGGCTGTGACCACTTGGGCATTGCATCCATTGCTGCTTCTGATTGCTCCATGTGAAGTCCGAATCCTCTGGGTCTGACATAAGAACTTTCTCTGCAGCACCTGAATGTGATTCCATGGAAGAGTGTGACCCCTATCCTTGCCACAAAGTTTAGAATCCCCCCTTCTTTTAGGGCTTCTTCCAAGGGCAGCACGTCCTGATGGATAGCTTTGATTCTGGCTTCTCATGGAAATGGGAACCAAAGGTCTGGCCTATTCCAATCCAGTTTAGGCTGGTCTCTGATTTCTCTAACACAATGTGGTCTGGTAGGATTCAAGTCCCTTTCAGAAGTCATCCACAAAAGCTGAGGATTGAAAAGCTGTGATATTTTATGCACATGGTGCTTGTATTCCCTGAGGCTCAACTGGCCACCTGAAAATGGTGTGGTTAAATGGCCAAGAGAATGACGCCAGTGCAGTGGATAGCCTTTTATCCCGGGGGACCTGCTAGGACATAAGGGAATCTCGAAGTAGTGGGCACTGGACAAATGCACCAAAACCTCCACTCAATTTAGCATAATTGGCAGTGTTAGTTCAAAAGAGGCCCTCACTTTGCAACAGCAGGGATGCTGCAGGTCGGCCCTGAGACGCCTTGGCAGAGCTGTATGTGTGTATCGAGGGGAGCCCCACTACAGCATCTGGCTGGAATCAATGCTGATTGTACCCAACTTCCATATTTTGAATCCAACCGAATGCAAATGATGTGATTTCCTCCTCCTTCCCCTCCCAGCCCTCAGCATTAAACCATGAGCTATTGAGCAGTGCAACAAAAACGGTACAGATCACCCAGTGTACCCTGCTGTGGAAGTAACACTCACCAAAGGATGGAACAGGTCTAAGGCCCATGGTCTATACACTCTCCAGCTGCATTAGTAAGCTTATGCCCTAGAAACTCTATTTTCCTCCCCTGCACTTGATTGATGCTGCCATGTCAGAATCCACTGCTGATGGTCTGAAATCCAGGTCACGAGGCCCTGAAACATGCCCTGATGACATCAAGAGTCCTGAGCTCTCTAATTCTCCTTGAAATATCATTCCTATGTTTCCACTTCTCCCTTTCTTCTCTCTCTCTCTGTCCTCCCCTAATCTTCCTCACTACTTCTTCCATTTTTTAAAAGAAAAGGGGGGGGGGGAATCCATAGCAGTTACATTAAAAAAAAAACCAAACAAACAAATATATCTCATCCCAGCTGATGTTAAAATCTGAACATTTCATTAAAAGGCTGCAGGGCTTTTTAAAACACACTGTAAGTACTGCTATGAATAATGCAGATTCCATTCGCAACTTGAAGACTTTAGTGCATCCATAATACATAGGGTCACCCATAGAAGAAGCTGCTGATGCACAGAAATGGAGTTAAAGAAGGTAGCTGGCCTCTCCCCTCCCCTAGAATGGAAAATAAAATAAGAAGTTTTCGGAACTCTCCCGAATATAGAGATGCTGGGAGATGGCTAGAGTCACGTTTCAAAATATTTTTTACTGAGGTCTTACTAAATGTAAATAAAATTTGCAGTTTCATTATAAGATGGGGGCTGCTCGAGAGGGCTCATGCTTCCATGCAAATAATTGTCATTAAAACGGTTTGCATGCATTGAAGGTTAGCTGGTATGGAAGAAACAACGGTGATCCTGCTCATTCTGGACATGCTGTGTGCTGTGTGAGTTGTTTGACTCAACGCACAGGATTGTGTCTTGTAATGCATTCCTTATCTGAGAGTGCCAGCTTGAGTGTTTTTGTGTATTGGGAGAGCCTATGTTTTGTGTGAGTTGAGGGGCGTGTCTGTGTGTGTTGGGAAAGTTGCCAGGTGTGTCGTGTGGCTTGCTGTGGACTAAATGAGTTGTGTGTGAGTCTACTCTCATTTTAAGAGTCTCAAGCAATGGGACGTCTGCCATTTCCCTTGGAAGGCATTAGAGTAAGTGTGTTCTGCGTGTTGTGTGATCTGTTGTGGTTCTGTGCTCTGTGAACGGTGTGAGTGCATGTTGTGTGAGGCTGTGCGTTGTATAATTATGGGTATGTGTTTTGTGTTAAGAATATATTTGTGTGCACTCAGAATATACTTTAAGGGACTGATCCAAAGTCCACTGAAGTCAGTGTGGGTCTTTCCATGGATTGCAATGGGCTTTGGATGAAGCTCTGTGTGAAAGTTTATGGTGTGTACGTTGTGGAAAAGGGGCAGATGTAGAGACATCACATTCAGGAAAACAGAACCTCTGCAGTAAGGAAAATTGGTTCTTTTAAGAATTTTATTTGTATAATATTTGGTGGCTTTCCCACAGTTCTGAAGTTATCTCCTTTCTTTGCTATTTTAACTCTGCAGAGAATATGTTCTCCAAATATCTTATCTCTTTAATAGCTCTTCCTTTTTAGTGTGTGTATATATCACTGGGATCTCCTGCCACTCAGGTTACCTTAAACATGGGCTGTTAAAAAATGTTCCCCTTTCAGAATGAAAGCTGTGTGAGAAACTACTCACACCCATAAACTGAAACTAGAGGAATTTGGCCTTTTCAGTGGGTTGCTGAGGTGAAGGGGGGAAAACACCATCCCATGGATCATGGGTTTGGGAATTGGTTTTAGCCATAAAAGGAAATCCAGATGACCAATTTAGGGCCCGGGGGCCGGAAATTAAGTGACAAGCCCTTTCTAGTTCAGAACCTGTGCAGGAATCATGCTTCCATGGACTCCACTTTCTACAGTTATCCCAGGAACCCACCTTAGTGCAACTTCATGCTATGTGAGAATGGGGTGAGAGAAATCCCACGAGTGTGACTCCTGCAGGAACCTTGTTCTCCAGGCTCCAGAAGGGTTGAGGGGCACAGGGAAAAATAGAGCAGCTGCAAGAGTCAAAGCACATCTTCCCCCCGTAGGAGAATTACCAGGAAATCATGTTAGCTAAAATGTGTGGCCATTCCTTCAGCCTACACTGGGGAGAATGGGTCCCCATCCTAGATCCATCCCCAATCCAGTCCATCTCAAGGTCAGTTCAGGACATAGGGTCATCCTATATGAGAAACACATTGCAGATGTCACACTGCTGGCATAAACAAGTTTAGCGTTGTTTCGGAGTGTTTGTTAATACCAAACTAGAATTTAAGAAACGTAGCACCTTTGCACAAGAAATCCAGGTAATCCAAAAGCATCCTTGTGGCTCTGGGAAAATCTAAGGATACCTTGCAAAAACGATGAGCAGAAGGCATGAGTTACACTCTAACTCTGGCAGCTTAAAGGGATGAAAACATGGAGCTGTTCATATATCACCAACTCCAGGGAATGTGGAGGAAGGGGCAAAAGGTAGAAATAAATATTGAATCACTTCAAGAGCCTGACATCTTTGGTCGAAACTCAGTAGCAGAAGAAGTAATTCTGATTAGCTCTGCTCTGGAGAACAATGCCAAGAAAAGAAGAGAAGCATGCCACTCCAAGGTCTGGTAACCTGAGCCGCCCCAGCTCCTCCACTGCCCCATCCCAGGCAAACCAAATATATCAAATAAAAAGTTCCCTAATCATCTATCCCCCTCCCTGAGCCTCTCAGCTTCCCCCTGTACTAGGCCATTGCAATTCTCTTCATCTTCTGCCATAATCAGGTCAAAACATCAGCTGTAGGATATGTTGTAACCCACATACATTCATTGTATTTGCCAGCAGAGACTGGAGCTGGCTGGGAAGTGTCTGTGATACTAAATGACTCCAGACAGAAACACATTGTATTGCATGAACTCTTGGGACATTATTTCGTGTAGAAAATGGCTTCCTAAACTGGCCTGCACTGTGGCTGCTCGTGAAAGCTCTTGATTCTTCAGCCTGGCTTGTGTGAAGTTCCCTTCGCCCTATGGTGGGAGCTGTGTGAGGTTCACTCCAGTTCACTGGCTTGCTTCGTCCCTTCTCTTTCTAACACACACTCTGGAAAGCCCTAATGTGGATGAGGTATTTATGTTATGAAAACAAAGATAAAAGCAGCCCTCGGAGGAGAGAGGAAAAACCACACATTCAGGCGGGGTGGGGGGAAGGGGAGAAGGAGCAGAGAAAGAAGTTTCTCATAGCGCAGAACAGGATCACAAGCCCAGAAGAGGCAGGCCTGTGGTCTGGGCTCTGAAATTCCCTGCTGGCTTTGGTCAGACGTCTTTGTTTGTTCTGTATGGTTCACGTCAGCATTTTTTTTTTTTTTTAGATGCTGCTGCTGGAACTGGACCAAGGGGCGCCTCAGAGATCCTGGTGCATACGGTCAGCTGGAGACTGAAGCGATGTAGCTGTGTTCCCTTGCCAGCCAGCCAATGCCTTTCCCATCGTGTCTGAGGCTGGCGTCGAGTGCTGTGGTGTCAAGCGCTGGCACTGGTGTCCGGGAGAGATTTACACAGCATCCTGAAGTTATTGCTGTTCAAATAACAGGGTAAAGCTGCATGGTGGCCCAATGGGCACCAAGCTGGATTACATGACCAATTTCATCCCACCACTCCCCCAATCATTCCAATCAGTGTGTCAGGGGCAGCGTATGTGGCCATTAGAACAACAACTGTTTACACTGCAGCCACCAAGACCATTCAAAGCCGAAGCTCCCTTGTTTCCAGAGAGGAACGGAGATGGAGAATCAGTGCCTGCAGGGCAGTCCCCACCACATGTTCACACTTGGTTACAGTTAGGATTGCAGGCCTTTCCAGAGACAGGCCAGTCCTGAGATTGTGATCCAGATCTGAGCTGGACTCTGTTCTGCTGAACTGGGGACGTTCTATCTGGGGGTTTGGGCCAGCCCATTGAGACAAATGGGGATACATGGGATGTGCCTCCAGATTTAGAATCTGACCTCTCCTTCCCACAAAATTCAGAGTGTTTGAATCCAGGATTTTGCTTCAGGCCCCTCTAATTATTTCCACTAGTCCCTTGTCTAGTTATAAAGGAAAAACCCCATTGTCCTACTTTCCCTCTCTTTACAATTCAGATCTCTCCAATGTCGCCCTAGCTCACTGGCCACTGTGAGGCTTCCACCGCTTACGTAGGCACCCTTGCAAAAATCACACCCAGTCCAACAGAGACACAGGACTGGGGCCTCCAGAGTGCATGCACACTCCCTTGTGCCCCTACAGCTCACCTGAATCAGCTAGTGCTCTCCTGAGAGATCTATTCAGCCAGCTCTGCCCTGGGCTGAGGCACTCAGGTGTGCGGAGGTGCCTGGCCTCTGGCTCTCAAATCGCTAGGGGCAGCAGCAAGTACCACAGAACCTCTTTGAGGCAGGGCTAAGGGCAATCCTAGGTTATGTTCCACTCCCTTACTATTCCCCACAGACTGCTGTAGCTGGCAGCCCTATCATAGTGCACCCACATGTTTCGGTCAGAGCAGGGACATATCCTAAAACTGGAGTTTGCTGGTTACTGTGTACAGGGTGCTTTCTGGTAGAGCCCTGGAACCTATTTTTAGCAGAAGTACAAAAATGCCAACAGTCTAAATTTAGGTTCTGGGGGGGAAAAGCTTCCTCATTAAAACTGAGCATCTGCAGAATTTTCTAAAAGCAGAATGAATGGGAGTGAAAAGTCTCAGCCACCACAAAGGCAGGCCCAGGCTTTTTGGCTCTTATTTTATATCTGAAATATGCTTTGGTAGTTGTGCCAAAAAGAAACCCCCAAACTCCGGCAAGAGGATGCAATAAAAGTCACAGAAATCTGACTTCTAAGTGCTGCACACAAAGACCTTGCCACACAAAGGCAGTGACGTGTGTCTAGTGGTGGGGTGACACTGCTTCCATTCGGAGGGACACGTTCCCAAGAGGAATGAGAGATGCCACAGCCAGAGCCACCCAAACTGAGTCATGTTTTCTGCCAGGGATGTAGAAACCCATACACAGCTCCTCCATCTAGACACCTGCACCTACACTGGGCAACACACACACACACGTTTCTCACACTGATTCACTCTCTCGCGTATGCACGCACACACCCATCCTCTCCCCATAAATAGACAATCAACTACAGCACACGCTGCAGCCTCCCACCACACACACATTCCACCAAGCGCCGGGGGAAGAAAGGGGGGTGACTTCACAGAAGCAGCTGGAATGGAGGAAGAGTGAGTGAACTTGCAACATTTGGGGAATGAGTGAGAACTCTCCCTCTGAGAGGCTAAAATATCCTCTCTGGCACCCAGGCAGCCTTGACGCATTTTGCTTTTTGGTCCTGAATAAATAACAATGCAGAGTAAAGAGACAAAAGAAACTCCTCATAAATACCAGCCTGACAAAGCATAACAATACTGAGCAACCCCAAACAAGAGCTGAAGAATTTATTTCAACAAAGCAGCAAAGAGAAAATAATGAAAACACAAAGGCGTCCCCTGACACTGTAAAGGCTGCTGATGTGTACGTCAAACAGGTTATAAATATTCTGGATTTTAACCTTCCCTTCCGACTTCTCTTGCTCCCAACTGCCGTGGGCAGCAAGACTACTGTTTCCTCTTGCACTGACTTCATCCAACAATAGGGCCGTGGTCTGGGGGTAGGTGGTTTCAGATGGATTAGCAGAAGCTATAGGAATCACAGCTTGAAGCCTTGCCTCCTTGCACTGAGGTCTCATGAGCTAGACAACATGAAGCCTGGTGAGTACTTAGATGGGAGACCTCTAGGGAAAACTCAGGTGCTGAACCAAGTGGCGCTGGTGACTTACTAGGTAGTGCCCTTCCTTCCAAATCATTATTAGACCAGCCCCCCAGCATGGTGCTCACAGCGCTGTGCTGATGGAGGTGAAAATAAACCAAGCTCTTAGCTTCTTGTGAACATTAAAACCCTCATGATACGTTTTTAAAATGGCAGAGGCCCAGCCTCTCTTTTAGCTGGAACAATTTGCACACACAAAACAAATGGTGAGTGCAAATTATAGTATTTGTACCTCTCCACCCTTTATTTGTTTTTGCTCTCCAGTAGTTCCCCGATTTGCTCTGCAGCTAAGTTATGGCCATTCAAGCAGAGAGAAACCCACAAATGGTAGGCTGTCTTTTTGAATCTTTGATCATCAATATCTCTTAGTGTTGCATCTCTTGGACTAGGGATTAAGTCCAATTCTGAGGTCCTAAATTTATGAAGATTTTGTTGACCAGGAATCCAGCAAATTGTGTTCTCCTTTCAGGGCTGCAGAGAAGATATGAAGAAAAAATTGGTTTTCACTGTAATTTTTCAAGGACAATTTCAATTTTGGGGTAAAAAAATTAACAATTAAAAAATGTCAGCTGGAAACCAAAAAATTCAATTTAGAAATTTGCCATGAAGCCTCATGGGAGTTGTAGTTGAGTTTCTTATGCCCCCATTCTCTATGGGTCAAGCTCATTGGGCCAGACTACATCTCTTATGACGTACCACAGTCCTCCCTCCTCTGGGCCACCAATGTGTATCTGGGGAGTCCATGGCCACAGTGCAAAAAACAAATTTTCAACTGAAAAACAGTTTTTAATTAGCCCTAATAACGAGATTTGGAAACAGGGACCTTACAGACGGAACACCTTTACCCGTTGTTCAATGCATCACTCTTGTCCCTTGAAAGTGTCACCCAGAGGCAGTGCTCTCTGGCTAACACCACAAAAGACTACCTTTTGACAGTGACCCTTCACCCTCTCTCTGTTAATACCAATAGATCCTGTAGTCTAAATTAGGTAGGAGTTAGGTGGCAGAGTTATGACCGGGACTCACTCTTGTCACAATAGGACACTTCTCTCAACCAAGCTGCCTGAGAATAGAAGACAGGCAATTCCATTCTATTTATTGCTGAGACAATACTAAAGTAATTAAGGTTTCAAGATGCTGCAGTGAAAAAGGATGTTTGCTAAACTACAGCTGGTCATTTTTAATTGTAGGATTATCAGACAGACGCTATTAATTACTTGTATCAGTTTTACGTCACCAATTCGCTCACTGTCTTTTTGCTGGTATAAATATGCTAGATGTTGAGTCATTGGAATGGTCTCCTGATGGGAGGCACCAATGACTGGTAATGCAACTGACAAATTTAATCTGAATCAGAGTCTGACCTTTGACACGCAAATGTCCTGTGATGAAATACAAAACAGAAGTGTAACACAGTGCATTACTTTATCCAATAATTCTCATTTTCTTTTAGGTGTGTTGTTTCTCCAGCACTCCCAGTGTAACACAAGCAACATTGAATAACCTTACTCTCTGAGTCTTAGGGTTGAACAACCTCATTCTACCTTTTTTCAAACTCACTTGAACATTATAGGTTTGAAAATGTGGCTAAAACACCAACGTTGGAGGATCCACGTTCCAGTCAGGAGAGACTATGAAAGAAGAACCCGAGAGGGCAAGAGAAAAAGACACTAAAGGAAAAATAATACAATATATGCATCTTGGAATACTGCGTGAAGATCTGGTCACCCCGTCTCCAAAAAGATACATTGGAATTGGAAAACGTTCTGAAAAGGGCAACTAAAATGATTAGGAGTATGGAAAAGCCTCCATATGAGGAGAGATTAATAAGGCTGGGACTTTTCAGCTTGGAAAAGAGACGACTAAGGGGGATAAGATAAAATCATGACTGGTGTGGAGAAAGTAAATAAGGAAGTATTAATTACTCCTTCTCACGACAACAAACCTAGGGGGTCACCAAATGAAATGAATAGGCAGCAGGTTTCAAATGAACAGAAGGAAGTATTTCTTCATACAATGCAGTCAACCCATGGATCTCCTTGCCAGAGGATGTTATGATTGCCAATACTAGGCTTCAAAAAAGAACTAGATAAATTCCTGGAGGATAGGTCCATCAATGGCTGATAGCCAGGATAGGCAGGGATTGCCTTTTGCCAGAGGCTGGGAATGGCTGATGGGATGGATCACTTGATTATTACCTGTTCTGTTCATTCCCTTTGAAGCACCTGGCATTGGCCATTATTGAAGACAGGATACTGGACTAGATGGACTATTAGTCTGACCCAGTATGGCTGGTCTTATGTTATATGTTTTAGCCATATACACCATATACGAGGCATATCCTACATCTGCTGAGCTTTGGCAGCTCTTCTATTCCCAGCATATGATAAATACTACCCATCAGCTAGAATATTTTTTATTATGGGAAAACAAGTTTAAATCTTGGGCAAAATAAGAGTTCAAAAACATAAACTGTTTCTGCAAACCTCTAAAAACGTTTTGAGATCTTCACAAATCCTCCAAATCCATTAGATTCTCCAAGTCCTTATGATCACACTATCAAAAACAACACATTGGCAACAAACCTGAGCATTTTAAAACTAGGGGGGGGAAGGTTAACAAGAGCCTGAATGGCAGAACACCACAAAATCAGGTGAAAGGCTATAAGATCTGATAATTTTCTCATTAACACTGGCTAAATGAGAAGTAACTCCATGTTAGTCAATATAATTACACTAGTGTAGAATTGGTAAGTGATCAGAATCCAGCTCTTGATGAAAGGTTAGAGGCCTAGAGTGTTTGAGTGTCTACCCGCAAAAAATAAGTTAAAAAGAGTAGTAAAACCTGCCTGGTTAAGTGGAGAGGTTATGAATTTAACTAGGGCTAAGTGAAAATGCCTTTAAAAAAGTTGAAAACCTCTTTTTATGACATCAATAGACTGGAACTCAAACTGTGGGAGGTAATGTGGAAACTGGAAATTAAAAGATTTAAAAAAATGTCATGAAAAACTAAGGCAAAGATATTGAGGTAAGCAATGAAAAATATTTCAGTTCATTAGAAGCAAGAAGGCTCCCTCTGCGGCTGTACAATGCTGTAGGCCACCTCAGAGAGAAGGGGACAATTACAGAGAACGAGAAGGCAGGAGAAGTTTGAGTTCTTGTATCAATCTTTCCAGTACAAGACAATGGGGAAAATTTCATTCCAAAGGCATTTTGTATAGGAAATCAGAATATGGCCTTACCAGAGACAGAAGTCTCTAAGGAGGAAGTTATGGAGCAACTGGAGAAAGTCAAGCATAGTAAATCACCAGGACCAGATGGGATTTATCCAAGGGTTCAGAAAGAAATAAAGTGCGAACTATTGGAGGTACTGACAAGGATATGCAATATATTCTGAAAAAGAGCAATTATTCCTGTGCACTGGAAGTTAAAGATGAACCCAAAATACGAGTAATCAAATCCCACAGGTCAGGGGGTAAGCTGATCGCTTTCAGGGGCCACAAAGGAAACATTTCTCCCAGTTCCAGCACTGCACAAATGGCTAGAAGCATGGCGGGAAATTCCACCCCCGCCTTTTGTTTTCCTTTCCTTTTAAGCATCAAATACTGGCCACTGTTGGAGGCAGGTTACAGACTGAGTGGGTCACTTAGGGCATGTCTACATTGCAAACGACCCCCACTACCCCCCAGCAGTGAGTCTCAGAGCCCGAGTCAACTTACTTGGGCTCCTGGGGCTTCCACAATGCGCCTAAAAATAGCAGTGTAGATGTTCCTATTCAGGCCGGAGTTCAGGCTCTGAAACCCGGAGAGCAGGGTGAGTCTTGGGGCCCCAGCTCTAGTGTGAGCGGGAACATCTACACTGCTATTTTTAGCCCAGTAGAGCCAGCCCCAGTCAGCTGGCTCAGCCTCTGAGCCTCCCTGCCAAAGGTCTTTATTTTTTTGCAGTGGAGACATTCCCTCTGTCTGTTCTAGGATCTCCTATGCTCCTTTGGGGAAGCTATAACATCAGTGACACAAGTCCTGAGTGATGTTTATTGAACAACTTTAGGCAAATATTAATATTTTGCTTCTGTAATGTTTTGGTCCTTACTGGTGTTCTGACACCACGAGTCGTTCTCTGCCATGCCATGATTTGTTTGCTCTGGTGGATATCACTGTAGGTAGCTACTGCACTTAAGGAACAATTCAGAATGAGAGAGAGGCAGAACCCACTTTCCCACATACCTGTTTGGGATCTAAACTACATAATCACAAACACATAATCAAAAACACCAGGAAGCATTTTTCTCTCTCTCCCGGAACTTACTCATAGATTTCCAGATAAATGGAATCAGCAAAGTCATGTGCGGTGGTGACTTTGACTGATATTACAAGTTCTATAAAATAACCCACTCTAACATATCTAGCAGAGCATATTGTAACATGACATGCTGCAGCCGGAAATAACACACTACAGCCTGACACATTGCAGCACATGTTACATTGTGCTGCGTGCAGTGCTGTTTTTAAATATCGTGGAGCAGATTCATCATCAAAACTCAGAGGGAGTTACAGCAAGGAATTAATTTGACCCTTTTTGTGCTTTAGTTCCTGCCTAATGAGTCATTAAACAGTAGACACCAGGTGACGATATCTAGGCCTGCACTAAGCCAAGAAATGCCAGCGAGCCAAGGAGAGGCACTGAAGTGGCAGCAGCTCCCAAAGTGTGGGTTCATTTTCTCCCTCTTTTGCTCTGAGTGTTGTATGTAACACTACACTCAGAAGCATCACGGTTCGGGAATTTGAACGCTTGCAGTGTCTCATTTTCCCACATCCTCTGATTTCCATCCAAAGAAATAAAGACGCCTTGTGAAGGAGACCAAACGCCTCCATTCAGGACTGTAATGGGAGCTGACAGCTCCAACAGGCCGCTCGAGTTCAGGAGGCTGCATTGTGGTGCATGCAAAACAGCCCTACCGCTCCTGTCACCGTGACAACAGCAAGCAGGGAAGGAACGAAGCTGCACTCCATGGAAAAGGTTAAACACAAGCTGCTTCCCTTCCTTTTATTTTTTAATAACTTCGTCTTTACTGTTTCCCGGAATTGGGAAATAATGCAGATTTGTGCTCAGAAGACTCACAGCGGTGCAGGGAGAAGGAGCGAGTGTAAGAAACCCCACAAGTTCTGCAGACACTGAAATGAAATATCACAGCAATGTTTAAGTAATTATCCCAGTACGGGACTTATCTGCTGCAGGAAGGGATGTGGGGTGCACATGGAGGGACACTGCAAGTGTGTGTGTGTGGGGGAGGGAGACGGGGGGAACGTGGGGGGGGACTAAAAACCAAAGAAGTGAAAGAGAGAGCAAGACAGAAAGGGTGAGGGATAAAGGCCCATGGTGCCTAAAAGTGTAGACACCGACCCTGTTTCATACAGCTCACCAGAGATGGGGCAGAGTCCAAAGCAAAAAGCTCCTCCTCCTTTTTGAGAGCTGGCTAGTGAATTGCCTTTGCTGAGTGCAGACCTCGACCATGGCTCTGTGTGTTCAACAGGGATGGACAAAGTTTGCTAGGCATTTTGCACAAAAGTAGAACCTTGTTAGGCTTGATTCTGCCCCCATATCTCTCAGCATGTGAGTAACTCCCAGTGACTTCAGTGGAAATGACTTGTATCCTTCAGGAAGGAGAATCAGGCCCAGCGGGGTTGCTCATTGATAACACAACTCTTTGAACCTTACTTGGGCTAAGAATAATATATCAATAGGTGAAGTGCTCCAGGAGCTGCCTAGGGACTAAGAAAGGCTTGCTGGAACTGTGCCATGGTAACAGGCCTTCATCTGTGTCAACCAGGCAATCTGTAAAGTTGTACCGCTTGTTGAGTTGTTGTTTTTAAGGGCTAACAAACCAAGCAAGAATAAAAAATTAAAAGAGACCTTATCTGAGCCAAAAGTGTGTTGAAGTTTGAAAACATTTGGGAAACCCATTCCCTCCACTTATTTCCACACTTCTTTTCCAGCTCCGGGAGGTAGGCTTATCCACCAAGGACCTAGAACGTGTTCTACCACCCCTTCCATGCTGTTCTGGCTAAGCACACTTCACCTTCAGTTCTACCACAATGGACATTTGTTCAGGTTCTAAAGCCGTGGTTCTCAACCCTTCCAGCCGACTGTACCCTTTCAGGAGGCTGATTTGTCTTGCGTATCCCAAGTATCACCTCACTTAAAAACTACTAGCTGATAAAATCAGAGATGAAAAACACAAGTGTCACTGCACACTATTACTGAAAAATTGGTTATTTTCTCATTTTACCATATAATTATAAAATAAATCACAACCCTCAGATTGAGAAAAACCGATGTAATATATGGAGCAGTATAAACAAGTAATTGCCCGTATGAAATTTTAGTTTGTACTGACTTCGCTAGTGCTTTTCATATAGCCTGTTGTAAAACTAGGCAAATATCGAGATGAGTTGATGTACCCCTGGGCGATCTCTGCATACCCCCCGTGGTATACATACCCCTGATTGAGAACCACTGTTCTAAAGACACAAAGGAAGAAAGAGTCCATCACTTGCTGATTTGCAGGGCACCCCAGTTGTGTTTATTCTTTCAATCACTCGCCTGAGCAGTACTTAACGCCTCGGATCCTCCATTGAAGCTGCGCATACACGTGGAGCTGCTCATGAGAGGTGTGCATAGGCCAGAGACTAGAATCAAGGTCCCGAGGTACTTGAATTCACGGTGTTGCTCACTTGAACTTTCTTTGTTCCCAGCAATGGTCACCTGAGCTGTCCCTAAAGGGACTGCTCACATGAGATGTACATATCCCCCAGGGTGCCCTTGGTAATGAGGAGTGGGCGTTCATGCGCCTACCCTGTAAAGTGATGCCGTACTGCAGCTAGTGACTCACCCAGACCATTTCTACTGTATTCCTGTGGCCTGGCGATTCTGGCCTATGCCACTGAAGCATATGACATTAGGAGCTCTTGGAAAGGGAAAGAGGAACAATGGGTATCACAAACTGGTCCAGTCCTGCTTTCTGAACAGGCACCAATCTATTGTGAGGGGATCCAGCCACTGAGTCTTATGTATGGCAAAGCCCCCATGGATCTGAGTAGTAACTGTTCACTGTTCCTAGCTACGGGTCTCTCAAGTGCATTCCCAAGGGGCAAACTCCATGTGGAAACATGCAGTCTGGCCATCTGGACAATGGCTCTAGTGTCTCAGTTCTCCTGAGCCCTCTCTTGCTTTCCTTCCAGAGTCCACCTGGCTGGGTGAGCCCTGTTTTGTCTAGTTACACCTTTCAGGAACCACATGACAGTTAAAGTAAGGAACACTTTACAAAGGAACTGCCTAAACACCTACACACAGTTTGCTCTTAGAAAGCCCAGGAGAGTAACGGACCTAAGGAAAAACAACAAACACCTGAACATAGAGCCTCTCTAAGACTGTTCCCACACATCTGGTTTGGGTTCCAGGTCTGTCAGTGTTCAGGCTGGGAGAGAGTCCTTTGCATGTCTTGCAGCAAGTTCTTCCTGCTTCTGGCAATTGTTGGCCCCCTTGCACACAGCACCCCTCCTCCTTATAAACCCAGTCTTTGCCATGATGAGCCCCAATGGGAGACCACGTGCCTCAGCCCTGATGACTTCACATGCCACAGACCCTTAGTACATAGAGGCTGGTAAAGTGCATAAGAAGTGCTGGCAAGCCAATAGTCCTTGGCAGCCATCCCTGTGACTGTCTGTGTTTGCTCTTCATCAGATGAGAAACATCCTATCCTTACACAGCCTTGCTGTGCATCCCATTAGGCTAAACAAACACCAGTCCAAATGGCTCTAAACACAAAGTAGGATCAGACACAAAAGGGAGGTCTGATGCGCGATACAGATATCCAGATAAATGATACTCATGAAACAAAATGAAATACATGAGTTGAGAAAGACACTGCCATAGAGGGTGTATGTCCCTGGCCATCGTGCTCCTCTTCAGCAGTTCCTTTCCTATCGGATCTGGGAAATTTGCTTCTGTACGTCGCTGTGTTCATCCTGAACAATCTGTCATGTAGACTAGTGACAGTCCCACCAATGTCTTTTCTTGGCTGCTATACATATGGGGAGGGGCCTTATTTAGTTAAACAACTGTCTTGGGCCCACAAATCCAACCCTTGAAAATTCCATGAGCGTAAGAGAACAAACGCCAAACAAGAGTGATCTGAGGGGAGACGGTTTTTCTCTCTCTGGGACTGCTTTTGACAGCAAAACAAGCCCTGGGAGACTTTGGCCTACCTGTAGTCCTAGTTGTTGATGTCTTTGTATGATACTAGGGGAGAGTTAATATTCAGGGTTGACGTAATGTCACTGGCTTGTATGAAGTTGTGCGAGGGGAAAACTTAGCCTAATATGTTTATCCTGCTGCTTGTGGGAACTGAAAGGGTTTTTCAAAACCTGTATAGGGAATTTTGTGCTGATGTCAGGTGGAGCATTAGCAGCCTTGGCTGGATACCAGTCTTCCATATTAATTTCCAAACACATACAGCCCAGTGCAAACATCCTATACACAGGAAACAATAGGCTTCATCTTGTCCTGGAAAGGCCATCTCACTACGTGCAGAGTTCAGTCTCTGAAGCTCATTCAGTCATAAGAACATACAACTAGCCACACTGGGTCAGGTCAATGGTCCATTGAGCCCAGTATCCTGTCTTCTGACAATGGTCCATGTCAGAAACTTTAGCGAGGATGAACAGAACAGGGCAATTAGCAAGAAATCCATCCCCTGCCATCTAGTCCCAGCTTCCGACGGTCACAGGTTTAGGGAAACCCAAAGCATGGGGTTGCATCCCTGATCATCTTGGCCAATAGCCATTGATAGATCCACCTTTCATGAATCTATCCAATTTTTTTTTAACCCAGTTATATTTTTGGCCTCCACAACATCCCCTGGCAATGAGTTCCACAGATTGACTCTGCGCTGTGTGAAGTACTTGCCTAGGTTTGCTTCAAACCTGTTGCCTATTAATTTCATTGGGTGACCCCTGAATCTGCGTTATGTAAAGGGATGAATAACACTTCCTTATTCACTTTCTCCACACCATTCATAATTTTATAGCCTCTATCGTATCCCCACCCCCTTAGTCATTACTTTTCTAATCTGAACAGTCCCAATCCTTTTTAATCTCTCTTTATATGGAAGTTGCTCCATACCCCTAAGCATTTTTGTTGCCATTTTCTGTACTTTTTCCAATTCTAATATATCTTTTCTGAGATGGGATAACCAGAACTGAATGCAACATTCAAGGTGTGGACATACCATGGATTTATATAGTGGCATTATGATATTTTCTGTCTTATCATCTATCCCTTTCCTAATGGATCCTAACATTCTGTTAGCTTTTTTGACTGCTGCTGCACATTGAGCAGATGTTTTCAGAGAACTATCTACAATGTCTTCAGGATCTTTCTTGAGTGGTAACAGCTAAATTAGACCCCATCATTTTGCATGTATAGTTGAGATGATGTTTTCCAATGTGCATTACTTTGCATTTATCAATGATTAATTTCATCTGCCATTTTGTTGTACAGTCACCCACTTTTGCGAGATCTCTTTGGAACTCTTTGCACTCTGCTTTGGATTTAACTATTTTGAATAATTTTGTAACATCAGCAAACTTTGCCACCTTAGTGCTTACCCCTTTTTCCCGATCATTTATGAATTTGTTGAATAGCACTGGCCCCAGTACAGCTTCTTGGGGGACACTGCTATTTACCTTTCTCCATTGTGGAAACTGATAATTTATTCCTATCCTTTCTTTCCTATCTTCTACCCAGTTACCAGTCCCTCGTATTCCACGACTGCTCAGTTGGTTAACACCCTTTGGTGAGGGACCTTGTCAAAGGCTTTCTGAAAGATGAAGTACACTATAGTTACTGGATCACCATTCTCCACATGCTTATTGACACCCTCAAATAATTCTAATAGATTGGTGAAGCATGATTTCCCTTTACAAAAGTCTTGTTGACTCTTCCCCAACATATTGTGTTTGTCCATGTGTCTGATAATTCTGTTCTTTACTAAAAAATGGGATATGACTGCCTGGGAAGGGGTACTGAAGAAAAGGATCTGCGGGCTATAGGTCAACAGTGTGATGCTACTGCAAATAAAGAAAATATTCTGGGATATATTAGAAGAAGTATTGTAAGCAAGACATAAAAAGTAATTATTCCACTTGACTGAGCACTGATAAGGCCTGAACTGGAGAATTGTGTGCAGTTCTGGGCACTACACTTCTGGAAAGATGTGAACAAATTGAAGAAAGCCCAGAGGCAAGCAACAAAAATGATGAAAGGTCTAGAAGGCATGCCCTAAGAGGAAAGATTGAAAAAAAAAGGGTTTGTTTAGTATGGGGAAGAGAAGACTGAGGGAGGACATGGTAACAGTCTTCAAGTACATAAAAGGTTGTTATAAAGAGGAAGGTGATACATTTTTCTCCTTAAGCACTGAGGACAGGACAAAAAGTAATGGGCTTAAATTGCAGCAAGGGAGATTTAGATTAGACATTAGAAATAACTTCCTAACTGTGAGGGTGGTTAAGCACTGGAACAAATTACCTAGGGAATCTTCATCATTGCAGGTTTTTAAGAAAAGGTTAGACAAACACCTCTCAGGGATGTTCTAGATAATATTTAGTCCCCACTCCTTCCTCAGTCAGGCTGGTCCTGGTGACTTATTACTGTTTCATTTATCAATGTGTTCCAAAACCTCTTCTATTGACTGATGTGTCACTTAAAAAAATAATGGCTCACGTGTGGCAATCTCCCTCACATCCTCTGCAGTGCAGACTGATGCAAAAAAATTATTTAGTTTCCCTGCAAAGGCCTTGTTTTCCTTGAGTGCTCCTTTAGCATCTCAGTTATCCAGCAGCCCCACTGATTGTTTGGCAGGCTTCCTGCTTCTGATGTACTTAACAAAACAATTGATATTAATTTTTGTGTCTTTTACTAGTTGCTCTTTAAATTCTTTTTTGGCCTACATAATAATATATTTACACATGACTTGCCAAAGTTTATGCTCCTTTCTATTTTCTTCAGTAGGATTTGACATCCAGTTTTTAAAGGGCATGCTTTAGAGTCTAACTGCCCATTTTACTCTATTTTTAGTCATAGTGGCATTTTTTGGCCCTCTTGCTGTATATATTTTTTATTATTATTATTTGGGACATACATATAGTTTGAGCCTCCATCATGGTATTTTTTAAAAGTCTCCATGCAGCTTGCAGGCATTTCACTATTGTGACCATTACTTTTAATTTCCATTTAAATAGCTTCCACATTTTGTGTGGTTTCCCTTTTTGAGGTGAAATGCTACTGCAGTGTGTTTCTTTGGTATCCCACCCCCCGGATATTAAATTTAATTGTGTTATGGTTGCTATTACAGAAACTTTCAGTTATATTCACCTCTTTGGTTTGTTGATAAGACAGCAAGCAAGAAAGAGTGGGGAATGGGGAAGTGGTGTGATAGAGAAAATTAGAGCCATCTGTGTTGGTGGGACTTCTCATCTAACTTTTTTCTTTTAAATATTTCTGTAAAATAAATACAGCAAAACCACAAGGTATCAGTCGGAATGATACAACTGTACTTAAAATCACAGTTATAGGGCTATATGCTTTACATGGTGCTTTACAGTCTGTGATGTGGACTCCGGCTTGCTAGGAACATGTTAAGTACTTGCCCACTCATCTCACCTGGAGGCCACTGAAGAACCATTTGATGGGAACAACTTTTAGTCACAAACAGTTTGGTGTTTCTGAATGAAGAGCTCATCCTAATTGCTCACCTGTTCTAACTGCACTAGGTCAGAGACCATGCAGAGCAAAGAGGGTGAGCTTACTAGTACAGAAGGTTCTGCTTTTTCAGAGGCATCAGACAACTCGGTGGGAGCCGGTTTCTTTCTGGGCACATACGCAGCTGGGGTTAAACTCAGAAAGTCCTGAGCAGGTTTTACTCGGAATAATGCTGGTGATTTTTTGGCCCCATTTATTTCTTCCAGTTGTGGTTTTGTATTCACAATAAAGCCCATTTTGGCTCCCCCCACTTTTTCTTTTGTTTGCCTCTCTCAGATATCAGGAAGATTTTTCCCAATAAAGCCTCCTCTTTAACATCCCCTCATCTTCGGCCTGTTATTTATGGCATACCTCTTTGCAGAGCACAAAGTCGGGAGGTGAGTGAGTTATTGTTCTGGGTGACATCATGTAGTGGACGGGGCTGACCGGACAGTCTCTGAAGACAGCTGTGAAAAAAGCAACCCTGAAGAATATGATGGAGTGGGTGAGACATAAATTTCTTAGGACAGGCAGCGAAAAAACGTTTACAGCCCTTCTTTCCTGAATCTGGTTTCAATCAGAGTCCCAGCCACTGCAGCGACGCTCCGTGCTAAGCACTCACTCAGACATACATTTTATACACTCAACAGACCTTATTTGTTTTATTTTATTCCTTTCTTTGGTTTTACTGTTATAAAAATACATTGGCACAGGATGGCTTACAGAACCTTAGGCAGCCAAATCTCATATAAACTAGCCCCCAGATAAAGAGTATCTGCTGGATATGAGGTATGCTTGTAGACTGGGATCAGCTAAGAATAATATTGATAACAGTAATAGAGGAATGGGTTTATAAAACCATCACATTGCAATCTTGGCCTGTAACAAATACGGTATTAACTTTGACATTCATTAAGGCAGCTTGCCATTTCTTCCTGTCCTAATGGAAGGTCTGTCGGTGCACAAGTGTTTGCTGCAACTGTAGAGGCTAAAAGGAATGGATAGGTTACTGACTGGAAGAAACCTTGAGCGATTGGCTTCCCCAGAAGACTTTTTAAGTTCATTCTTGGGCTTCTTGTTTTCTCTTTTCCCTTTAATTTTTCTCTCGCTCCCTATTGCAACTTAAAAAAAAAATCGATAAGTGAATTTAGTAACTCAGTTGTTTCTTAGATTGTAAGCGCCTTAGGGCAGGGATTCTTTCTTTCAGAGGGTGTGGACAGCACCCAGCACAATAAGGCCTTGATCCTGACTGGGGTCTCTGGGTGCAGCTGCAGTATAAATATTGAATAGTAATTACATCATAAAAGTGAAGAATGGATACGATGATGGTGACATGAGCCATGCATAGCGCAGCTGGGCACTGCGTGAGCTTCCCCTAACTCAGCTCTGCCAACAAACCCCATCTCCCGTCCATCTGCAGCACCCTATGTTATTCTAGCTCTGGACTCCCTTATATGCAGCTCTGCCAATGCCCCTTCCCCCGTTGCTGTTCCAGTTTCATCCTTCTGATGAGTTAGCGTCTGTCAGTTATGCTGAATCAGCAAGTGGCTTCATGAGCTGCTTATAAGGGCCACTGACCGACAAGTGTCTCAAGTTCCCAGCATGCCCGACTCCATATCCCAAACAGGATGATGCAAATAGGCATATCTGAGGGAATATAGGTTTCACCACAATCTTCATTACATTCCAAGGCATTTACTACATCCCTCTTTCCACACCCTTCCCCGCCACCACCACCAGAGGCAATGTAGCAGTCGCACAGCAGTGTCTCATTAATACAGGCCCCCCATGCTCCCTGCTCTGCTCGTCACGTTTTCACACCACACTGCTTCTGTGCTGGACCGCATCCTGCAGCCCAGGGAGACGAGGATAGGAACGCACCAAAGCACCGCTGCTTGTGCTGTCACCAGTTTTTATCTTTTATAGATTGAGGTCTTGTGTAAGAGCCTTCTCCTCTGCAGTCTGTGCCATCGGGATCAGCCTTTCTGGATCTCGTGAGTTCCTGACTCCTGGTCCCTATCTGTCACACTCCCATGGTGGCTTTTAAAGGAAATGATAGCTCTTCAGTCGGTGCAGTAAGTAGTAATCTTGCTTTGCTTCCCCCTGTAACTGGCCAGTATTTGACATGTACAGCCTTTCACATACGTGTGTGAGGCATTTAATAAAATACAGACCAAGGAGATGAAAGATTTATCAGTTTTCCCTGCAAGATGTCCCTGGCTAGGGCAACCTGGGACTCAGCAACGGAAACCTGGATTGTTTTTTATGGCAGCTTGGTGAAGAGATACAGAGCCTTTGAAGTCCTTCTAGTTTTTCTTCCTCTCCCTGTCCCACATCTCATTAATACTCAGAACTGTATGGGACCTCTTCCCCATCCCAGGTACGGTGGGGTTGTGTCTAAGTCAAGGGAAATATTTTATTAGAGTGCATAACAGCATATGTAACAGCCACGCGAGGCAAACAGCAATATCGTGTTCCTTCCACACTGAATGGATGTGTTTAAAAGCTCAGTGTATTGGAGGCAGGCACTCCAGTTGCACCAGACGCGCACAGTGGTGGCAGACTCTGACGGATCTGTGTATGCACTTCGGTTCGCCCAGCCATGCCCACAGCCTAGTTTATCAGTTCCTTCTGTTACAGCAATTGCCAGTGTAAAAGCACAGCACGGAGGAGGAGTGTGGATGCAGTGGAAAATACTCTGGTCTGTTAAAACCAGCTTATGCCCAGTTTTAGATCTCGGTGTTGTTGGACCTTTTGAATCAAAATACACTTAAATTTTCCTTGCACATAACCAGCCTGTGCATTGCCTGTCGTGTGAATGTTTTCTCCCTTCTGAGATCCCAGGGGCTCCTACTGCCCACTCACTGGGATCTCAGATCCACTCAGATATGTGGCACAGGCCCCAGACACTCTACAATGTAGCCATCAGCCACGACTTCCAGGCAGTAATGCCAACTTGTCTGCCAGCAAACTGTGATTTAGGCTGAGAAAAAACGGATGCTTTCCATTAGAAATGAAGCAATGACATTTCCCTTGCAATCCCCTAGACACACATCTGCAGAAGGGCATGTAGTCTCCAAGTAGATACCAGTCCAAATAAATACAAGGTGAGTGTCCCCCAGGGACCCATTGGGGCTCTGCCATCGATGCTCTTACAGTCTCTTGATTTGAGTCAGAAAGAAAGGCACTGCTGGTTCCAGGGTTATTAATGAACATTTTTAATCTCTTCCATAAACAGCTAATAAAAGTTCATCTCTCTCGCTGTCTCTAATGCACAATTTATTCCCAGCTGAAAGGCGAATTAGGAAATTCACACAGAATAATGGGAGGAGGGAATTTGATGCTAAATGTCAGCACTGCCTGATGAAGTCTAATTCTCTCTCAACAGCTGTAGCAGCATCTTCACTAGCGGGATGCTAAATGAGAACGAATACGCGGCTTCTGCTTACTGGAGGAAGCTGGGGACTCCAGCCCTGGCTTCCAGAATGGCCTGTTTGTTTTGGGCATGCTTTAAGATGGCAGCAGTTTAGCTACCTGGAGATTAACCTGAGGCTCCTCAGGACTGGCTTAATTCATCTTGTGAGGAGGAGCGAACAGAGCAGTGGTGACTGCCATCCAGGCGAGGTGCTAAAGGGGCAGATGCCACGCCCCCTGCCGTCCCTCCTGCATGAAGCACAGTGTACTCCCGTGGTAGCAGAAGAGGAAGAAGAGTCAAGACTCCTGAGTTCTAGTCCCAGGTCAGCTGTGATGTGGAGGGTGGGACTGAATTGTAGTTCAGTGCACAGAACAGCTCTGCCATTTATTCCTTGGGTGACTGTGGACAAGTCACTATATTCTCTGTCTCTCAGTTTCCCGATCTGTTAAAGGAGGGTAATCATTCAAATCTCCCTCACAGGGAGATTATGAATGAAATACCTGGATGTTCCTAAAGTGCTTCGAGATCCAGGAAGGGAGGTGCTAGACAAGGGCAAGGGATCATTGTTGTTCCCCTGTTCCTGGCCAGTGACCCAATACAGGCTGCCCTCTCCCCTCCTGCTGCCATTTCACTCCTGACACTCTGTCTTCTAGTTGAGTAGGTGGGACCAGACTCCCCCAGCGCCACACTGAAAAGAACCAGTGGGGACAGAAGGGAAATTATTCCAGAGAGTGATATTGAACTCTTGCCCTTTCATTGGCTGAACCGCTCATGGCAAGCAAGGCTGTGGATTCTGCTGATTGCCCTAAATTGCACTCTGACTTACATAGTTTATGCTGGTGCAAAATGTAGTCAGATGCCTTCTTTCATTTTAACCAGCCATGGACTCTGCAAATACGAGATTGAGGAAAATGACATGTCTTCATAGCTTATGATTATCTTTAAAGTCACTCAGGGATAATTATAATCATGTCAAAAGACTTTGGATGGTCTCATGATGCCGTACTCGCTGGTGGCGAATAATAGAAGCAACAACAACAGATAAACAGATAAACCTGAGAATAATTAGACAATATGGAAGTCACTACTGCATTTTCCAATGGACAAAAAGATAGGGTATCTGTTTGGTTTCACTAAACAGTTCTGTTTTGCAGAAGCAAAACCAAAAGTGGCTTTGTATGGAGGTAGCTCCCATTTTGTCACCAAGTGATGGGTGGAAGGTGACATCACACGAATGGGTCAGATTTGGAAATACGTGTACTAGTTATTGCAGATGCTCTATTCACAACTAGCGTAGTGTAGCGTTAGTGTGTGCTAATACAGCAGAGGGAAAGGATCAGGCTGTACTGGCAGATCCAATGTTCAAAAGCTCAGTTCAATTCCGTTCAGCAGTATCAAAAAAGCTAACAATGTCCGACTCTATTATCTAAGTCCAAGGAAGGTGATTGATCAGTTGAAAGGGCCCTGGCTAGACCGTACTTAGCGGAGTGTCCAATTTTGGTCACCTCATCTGAAGAATGACACAATTAGGTTAGGGAGAGTACAGCATACAGCAAGAGGCTTAACAGAGCCAGAGGAGAGACGGAGGGAACTGAGATTACTTAACTGCCAGAGAAGGTGCCTTGTCTGAAGCATTTAACATAGCGAAGCGTTGTTATAAAGTTACGCTTGACAATTTATTTGAAGCTGTTGGACAATTCAGAACTAGAGGGCATCATTTTAAATTAAAGAGGATTGTTATACAGGCCGCCTGGTAGCACGGCCATAGTTCAGGTCTCAGAGCAGTTGCTATTATGACCTCCTGTTTCTCTGTGCTCAGAGTTGTCTGGAACATTTATTTTTTGAGCTGAAATTGTCCATGTCTGGGCACTTTCTAAAGCTTTATTTTATTTTACGTTAGAAAAACTGAGCAAAATCTCTTCATCTGAGTTTGAGCAATGGAAGAGTGAATTGAAAAAAAAATCATTTTTTTTTCATTGTAAAACCCAGAGTTCAGTGGATTTATACCAGCTGAGAATCCAGCCCTAAATATGTATAGGTTTGACCTATACATCATCTAAATATCCCAGACATGACCAGCCAAACTCATCCCTGGTATAATTGAAATCAACGGAGTTACACAAGGAACGAATGTAATCTCTTATAGCTAGCTTCTTGACCCACCAACTCTGTAACTTGCCTTTAAATACATGGGACCTGATCCAAAGCCCATTGAAGTCAATGGAAAGATTCCCATTGACTTCCATGGACTTTGAATCAGATCCATGGTAATTATGGATTTGGTAACTCTCTGGAAACTAGCAGAGCGTAATAGGCTACTCATTTACTAGTAAAACTTATCACATTTAGCAAGTAAAGTAAAATTGAGTGTCATCTGCCCTGCAATCTACAAGTTAGAAATAATAAAACTGGGAGAATACTGCCAACAACTTTCTGCCAATATTTGCTCAAAAAGTTTAAATGACTCTACTCCAGCTGCTCTTGCACCCGTGTTCCCTTTTTGGGAACATTTGAGTAAATAAATTTCACTGGCATGAATAGTTTGCAAATTCTAATCCTTATTCCGGTACTCAGTGCCATAAGTACACACAAGATCATCCAATAAGAGAGCATAAACAAGGCCATGTGGCTTATTTGACCAATCATCACTAACCAACACAACTCAAGCACTCAAAGTGATCTGTGTATGAGGAATCCACAGAGTTAAAAAAATCACAAATATGTCTACTGAATGCTTTCAAACAACAGATAAATCTGAGGAAATTGGCATATAAAAATTGCATAAACTGAAAAGAGGCTAAATTTGTCAGGTAAATTTATCAAACAGTAGTGATAATAATTCATTTAGCCTGTAATTACATGGCACTTACTATGTAAGATGCTGGATACTACATGGAAATTACCAAGTAATTCAATGCTCAGTAGTTGCCATATTGTCAGAGTGTTTGCACGGTATTTTGTACCCTCTCATTGACAGTGCTTCCACTGCTATTATTATTAAAACAAAGCTGCAGATTCACAATTTGCCAAAAGGGGAAACACCAGATGGATGCTATGAATAATTAGGCAGACAGTGGTTTTGGGTAATATCTTTATCGTAACTCCATTAACTAACAATTGATGGTTGGTTTCCAACTCTGACTAGCTTCCTCTTTGTACAGAACTCCAGCCTCCCAACAGCCAAATAGCAGGCTGGTTCTACAAACACAATATAACTTGCTATTACAACAGTCACCGAGGGAGCATTAGTCCCCTCCAGCTGAAAGAAATAGCAACGAGACCATTTCCAGAAATGCAACATAGTCTACAAAGAAAAAACATTGGGTCAGCTCTTCAGCTGATGTAAACTGGCACTGCTCTCTTGATTTCAATGGAGCTACATCTACTTACACCATCAGAAACTCTGGCCCAATGTTCACATGCCAGCAACACAATAATTGGAAATCCAGGGGAAAATCAGTCAAAGCAGCCTGTCTTCCTGTGCCTTGGCACCCAGACATCACACTCCCAAACATCCTCAAAGTCCCCATCTCCCACCAAGCATCCTTGCACTTCCAAAGTACTGTACAAACACAATCACAGAATCATAAAAGATTAGGGATGGAAGGGACCTCAGAAAGTCATCTAGTCCAACCCCTACTCAAAGCAGAACCAATCCCAACTATATCATCCCAGCCAGGGCTTTGTCAGGCTGGGCCTTAAAAACCTCTAATGATGGAGATTCCCCCATCAGGTAACCCATTCCAGTGCTTCACCACCCACCAAGTGAAAAAGTTTTTCCTAATATCCAACATAGATCTCCTCCCACTGCAACTTGAGACCGTTACTCCTCATTCTATCATTTGCCATCACTGAGAACAGCCTCGTTCCATTCTCTTTAGAACCCCACTTCAGGTAGTTGATGGCGGCTATTAAATCCCCCTTCACTCTTCTCTTCTGCAGACTAAATAAGCCCAATTCCGTCAGCCTCTCCTCATAAGTCATGTACCCCAGCCTCGTAATCATGTTTGTTACCCTCCACTGAAGTCTCTTCAATTTGACCACATCCTTTCTGTACTGGGGGGCCCAAAACTGGACACAATACTCCAGATGTGGCCTCACCAGTACCAAATAGAGAGGCATAATCATGTCCCTCAATCTGCTGGCAATGCTCCTGCTAATTCAGCCCAATATGCCATTAGCCTTCTGGACTGTTGACACTGTTGACTCATATCCAACTTCTTGTCCACTCTAACCCCCAGGTCCTTTTCTGCAGAACTGCTGCCTAGCCCGTCGGTCCCCAATCTGTAGCAGTGCATGGGATTCTTCCATCCTAAGTGAAGGACTCTGCACTTGTCCTTATTGAACCTCATCAGATTTCTTTTGGACCAATCCTCCAATTTGTCAAGGTCACTCTGTATCCTATCCCTACCCTCCAGTGTATATACTACTCCCCCGAGCTTAATGTCATCTGCAAATTTGCTGAGGGTGCAATCCACCTCATCCTCCAGATCATTAATGAAGATGTTGAATAAAAGCAGCCCCAGGAGTGAACCCTGGGGCACTCCGCTTGATACCAGCTGCCAACTTGACATCAAGCCACTGAGCCCAATGGTCTAGCCAGCTCTCTATCCATCTTATGGTCCATTCTTCCAACCCACACTTCTTTAACTTGCTGGCAAGAATACTGTAGGAGACCATATAAAAAGCTTTGCTAAAGTCAAGGTATATCACATCCACCACTTTCCCCACATCCACAGAGGCAGTCATCTCATCATAGAAGGCACAAACCAAATTCACCTTCATCAGACTTAAATGCACAACCTAAACTTTGACCTTAGACGAATTTAGATTCTGTGGATGCATATTTGTACTGATAAAGTCCATAATGTGTTATTTCTAGATGGAGGAGTATGAAGTTAACATTTGTAGCTAGGAGGAGTATGAAGTTAACATTTGTAGCTAGGAGCCCTCACTGCTGTCCACATCCTCACTCATCCTTCTCCCATTCATACTCCTGATAACTTCTCTGCTCATGTGCCCTCACACATTTACTCACGTTCACCTCCCACTCATCTCCGCACAATGCTGTTGCCTGTTTTGCCGAGGACCTGAGTCAGCAATCCAAAGTCCAAGTTCCTCCCTCTGTATCCTCATAACCTTTGTTCCCTGGGCCTTGGAGACCTCCAGTATCTTCTCAGAGCTCCATCTGTCCAACATGACACCTCAGCCCCTCTTCCTTCCCCAATGCCCTGCTCCCCAGTCTACCTTTCCACAGCTGGTATGTCACACAGGCAGGCAGGCTAGAAGCAATAGAGGGTGGAAGCAGCTGATGGGACTGGGTAGTTCAGTTGGCTTTTCCTAGGTCATGATGAATATGGGGAACAGCTCATTGTATGTTTACATTTTAAAAGTGGCCTGCATCTGAAACGTGAGGCAATGAACTCATATGGGACGTTTGTAGTGACTGTCATTCTTTAGCTGGAGAAACCCAATCAAACATGGCGATCTCAGTGGAAATTTTCCAAAAAGTTAGTTTCAAATGTTTCCTCTGCCTAAGGTTGTAAATGTTTGACCAAAAGCAGATTATAGCACATTCAAATGGCTCATGAAGAGTTAATGTGTTAAGCCCACTGACTAAATTCAACCATTAAAATGTGTGGATGGGGCAGGAGATTTTTATTCTGCTTCAAGTGCAAATCTGAGACCAAGCTTAACTATGAAGGTGCCTCCATGACACCTTCAAATAAGTTAAGCCATTGATGGAGAGACAGGGGGACAAATACAACAACAGCTACATTTGGCCCAGGGACTGTAGCAGCAATAGCCCAGGATTCAAGTGGGGAAAGAGGTGGCTCTGCTAGAAAAGGAGACATCCTGCCTGGTATCCAAAGTGAATACATATGAGTAGCTCACATGGAAAGGAGTAAGACTGGCCACTTTCTCTCATGGTGATGGCAGATCACTCCCCCAGTCCTGTCACGTCCCATAGCCCCTCGTTAATTTCTCTCATCTGCAGATCTGGATTCTTTCAGGGTGGGACATTGCTCACCTGCTTAAATGTCTCTAAAGCTACCAGTAAAAAAGGCCTAAATCAGTAACAGATGAACCAATGCCCTTTAGAATGAATGGATTATGGATACAGACCTGTCATCACTCCCCTCCCCCCCACCTGCTCATGTGCTGCCCACCTGTGTTTTATTAGCAAAGATTCTGGCAACTCTGCGGCCCCTATAGGGCAAGTTCTTCCTGGTTTATGGCTATTAAAGGTGCTTCTTTATACAGAGATGGACTTGAACTGAAACCACTGGATCTTTGAGGAAGTTCCGATCCAGACCTGAGTTTTGCAATTCTGCATTCTCTGTCCAGTGAACAGAGACGCAAAGCAACTGGGAAACATAGCCAGTGTAAGAACAAATGACGGGTTAACATATACCATTTGGAGCAGCACTCAAAAGTCTGGATGTCTGGCTGAACTTTTTGAATTGCTATTTATTCTGGAAATTGTTCTGGAAGCCTTCTAAGCTCAGGATCTTGCAAAGTTTCCAGCACTCCTTTGTTTCATTTGGATAAGAAATGTGAGAGCTGCCTTGGCACTTTGGCTGCTGGTACCAGCTAGAACAGAGAAGTGCAGAGGAAATTTAAAATCAAAAACATTAATCAAATGGTTTTGACCCCCCATAAAAGGTTCATTTTGGGTTCACGTCAAGGTTTGATCAAAGGTTTGAGTCATTTGTTATATTTTCTGAGTTGGGATATGCCTGTCCTAGTAAGAACTAGCAATAGAGAAATCACGAGGCTTAGAGGTTTTGTTCAGAGTACTATTCACTAGTCTGGGTTTACATCAGAACTGTCCAAGCCCTGTGGCCTACATTTTCAAAAATGACTTGTGATCTTGGATGCCAAGTTTCTACCACCTTGATTTTCAGGTGGTGCTGAGGTTCCACCCTTTGAAAATCAGGCTTTGGTAACATGCCTCAAGTTGAGCACCAAAAATTGAAACACCCCAAATCCCTAGTTCCTTTTGAAAAGTTAGGGTAGCTTATATCGTTGAAGCTGGATTGGAAGTGCAGCAACAGCAGACATTCTATGGAGACATTTTGGTTCTTCAGCTTGTAGGAGGCCCTGCCTAAACCCGGGTGTACAGAGGCAGCACAGACATCAGAAATAATTGAAAGAACAAGTTAGCCGCATTTCTTGAACTTCCCAGATTGGGTTTGGGATGAAGGCTCCGAGTGCTTTTTCCTTCCTTCAAACCAGTTTCCCAGCCCACCTTAGAGCAGATCTTGAGCTGGATGGGGAGCAGTCCCACACATTTAAGTTCACACCACAGTGTGCTTAAGGCAGACATCACCACCCAGGGCCAACCTGTGCTAATGCTCAAATCCATGAGGCACCATCTGACCTAAGAGCAAAATGATCAGGGACATGGAAAAAATGCCATGAAGAAGGGTGGCTGACAGAAACTGAGACTCTGCTGCCCTAAATCAGACCATCCCGTGTGGGACCCCTGCCTGTGTGTGTGAGGTGCATTGGCCTGCAGGCTCTTCTTAGAATATAGCTGAACTATATTGAACTGTATTGGCACCTGGGACCACGTAAGCCCTGGATGACAAAGAAGGGAGCTTAAGGCTGGGGAGGGATTTGGCTATGAATGATTACACGGAGTTTGGGGGCCAGTGGTGAAGGGGAATGAGACACTCTAAGACTGTCCAACCTCCAGGAAATGAAAGTCTTACTTTTTTCTTTCGTTATTTTTAACTGTACTTTTCCTTTTTTTGTTCCTTCCCTCAGGCATGCAACTAGCCAGAACCTGGAGAGAGAGACATATCTGGCACACAGGGGGCACCACACCCAGATGGGCGTCCCCAGGCTCCAGGTAGGGATTTTTCATGTCACTGCTACATAATTCAAAAACTGCAGCGATTCCAGCCTCTCTCTCTCTCTCTGCATCCTGCTGTCACTGCAGTACCCAGAGCTCTCTTGGAGGCTGGGTTTAAAAAGCTCAGGAGTTCACGTGGCTATTCCTGCCCGTGTTTAATTGGGTACAGGGATGAAGTGCTTTGGATGTAAAGTTCTATGAAGGTTCCTGCCTCTGACAGTGCGCTCAGGGCACAGTGGGCAGGGAATTGGTTTCTGCTGCTGATTTGCTGGTCCTGTTACCAAGGGATCCACTATTCATTCCATGAGGAGCTGTTGCTCATTCATATTCTCATGGAGTGGTGTGACCAAATGCACCCCTTTATTTACACTATTGTAATAATCCCTGCAAAATATGCCTTGTGAGTTATCAGTTAAAAATTAAGAGCTCGCTGGTCATTGTCAGCATGATGAAATGTGTGTAGTAACATTATGTGTAAAGTTATAAACATAAGATGAAATTAGGTCTGAAATGTGTTTACCAGACAAGTTTGGGTAGACCTGTTTCTCAGAGGCAAGTGACAAGCTGACACCTGTAGCCAGGTGTCTTCAAAGTTGACGGGCAATCACCTGTCAAGGAAGAGGGGCAAGAACAAACTGATCGGCATTTTAGCAAACAGCATGGGGCCCCATTCACCACAAGACTCCTTGTCTCCACCCTCACAGAGGGAAAGAATTTTATCTAGGGATAACGCCCAGTAAAATGCATTTTTATATGGGAACTGGACTCTAAAAGTGAGAATCAAAAACACCCCAACATATTTCTCCCAAGCCATCTCTTGCTCACTCTTTTACCTACAAAGACAAAAGAAACAGTCTTTGAACTTTGGGAGCAGATCCTGGCCTGAGAATTTGGTCAGCAAAGCTACTAGGAACATGTGGTAAGGGATTTCACCTTGAACCAAATCTAGTTTGTTACATTGATTTATAGAAAGCATTTTATCTTTATTTTTCTTGTACCATTTCTGACTTTAATGCCTTATACTCACTTAAAATCTCTCCCTCTGTAGTTAAATAAACTTGTTTTATTCTTTAATGAAAACTAATCCAGTGTTGTGAATTGTTTGGGTAACTCCATTTAAAGTAACAATCTATTGTATGTTGTTCCCTTTCAGGGGCAATGGATGTAAAATATCTGAACTGTCAAGGGGAGGACTGGACAATGCAGAACACATGATTTAGGGGGGGAAAGTAGGTACTAGGAGTGTGTTGGGGCTACCCTGAAAGTAGTAACCAAGTCTGGTGGAAGCCAGAGTGTGATTGGTTTGCTGCTGAGAAGCTGCTGGAGTCAGAGCTGCTGGACCAGGATGTGACCTGCATGCTGGCAGGCTGACTGTGAGCAACCCAAGTTGGCAGTTACAACATCAAAGCATTGTGAGGCACCCCAAGTTGCAGGGCAGCAGTGACACAGCCCCTCACTGGTCTGGATTGCATCCCGGACTGCACATGTTCCCTTTCACTGAACTCCCCAACTGCACTAATGTGAGGACCCAATGCCCATTGAAGTCAATGGAGGTCTTTCCATTGACTTTAATAGACTGTGGATCAGGTCCCTGATGTCTACAGAGAAGCATGGTGTAATGTTGTCCATCAAAGAACAGAAGACGTAGCAGCTGTTTAATTTTTATGTTTTGGGGGGCGAAGGGTAAGCTAGGTGAAGGGGAAATCTTCCATCCCATTGCTACACCTGTAGTAAGCCAGATGCTTTAACTCCATCCTCCCCTTTTCCTCACTGCTTCCTTTCTCCCCTCTCCCCACCTGCATACACACATATTTCTGATCACTGGTAACATTCCCAATGGTGTTAGCATCGAGGGAAAAGAATATGATTAGCTTTCACTGATTCCCAGCAGTTGCGCCCTGTGTGTTACAAAGTGGATTTCTCAGCCCTCACCACCCAGCTCCAAACACCCAGAGGTTTGGGTCACATCTGGGCTGGAAGACCAGCTGCAAGACAATTCAGTCATTATTCATACCGTAAATAATTGGCAGCTAAAATCTGAACCCAGCAGTGACTTCTCTGCCAAATTCCCTCCCAGAAAACAGCCGCCTGCTCCATTGCTTTCTCAAATGCGCAGAGCTAAGCCATGATATTAGCCCAGTGGTAAGTGGTGTTAACTCAGTGATGGCCATCAACAACAAAAAAAAAAATTAGTAGGCATAGAAGAGCAATATTCAAACCCATTACAGCTAGACTGTTAGAAGCTGTACTTCTGTAAACCTGGATTAGAAATTTTGTTTTAGGTTTTCTTCAGAAAGTTTTGATACTTCCGGGTTCTCTTCTGGCTGGAGGGAAATAACATGAGAATGGCTTTTCTGACCATATTTATAGGTTTTTTTGTATTACTGTGAGGAGCATGGAATGGGACAGGCAGAGAGAGAAGATATTTGGGAACCTTTGCCATGGACTGTACTCCAGCAGTGAGTGTCTGTAGCAAAATGAAAACAAACAAAACTTGTCCTCATTTTCTCACACCTGAGAATAGGGTTGTTTCTATTTCAGTTCAAGGTTAGGGTGGGAAATCAGGTCAGTTCTTATTTCAGCTGGGCTGGTGTAGCCATCCTGGGTCTCATGTTGCCTGATAATGATGAAATCCATTCATTACCTGCTCATTTAGAGCTGGAATACATCACCACAACTCACACTATGTGTTACTCACTTTGTGAAGAGTCCCACTGAAATCCATGGGACTACTCAAAGAGCAAGGTAGAACACAACGTGAGTAAAGGTGGCAAGAATCAGGCCGTTAGTTGTTCTGTGATTGGCCCAGACAACTTTCCTCGGATGCTTTTGTTCATTTTTCCAACTTGAGGATCATTAAATGTGTGTGTTGGTTTTATTAGAAATTTTTTCTCCTCTTCATCAAGGGGATCTGAGGTGAGGAACCCACCATGTTTCTCACTCTGGATTATTTCATAGCAGCCACTAAACCTGTTTAGGCTGCAAGTCCTTTTGATTAATATGGACAAGATTGGAGTGTAAGGAAAGTCAGAGGGCAAAGGGGCACCTCCCTGAGCATGGCTTTCTGTGCAGAGGTGGGTCACAGTGGGAAGATGCAGATGCCAGTTAACTTTTTCCAGTTAAAGAATTTGACAGGAGGAAATGTTTTGGTGCAAGAAAACTCCAGGAACAAAGCAGAGGGGAAGTCTGCATTGCCCCAAACCCATATGTAACACGAGGTGTTTCCAGGTCCCAGACCTAAGGAAATAGGTGGGGGAAAGAGTCCTAAAACTATAACTTTTTGACAAACAGAAATTTCAGCACCATCTCGTTCTTAAAGGTTCTTTACTTTGATGTCAGCATTAAAAATACCCTTTGCAAATGACATGCCCCCTGTGTTTGCACCTGCCATAAATGCTTTATCCCTGCCACTCTATTGCTTTCAAATGGAAAGAGTTTGTGTATTGTAAGTGTCCAGTACATGATCCCATCCTCACATACTGCTTTCAAAACTCAGCATCAGAGCAATGAGTCTAGGGTGAAAACAAACCCCGGAAGGAGAAGACTTTCCAGTAACAAGCCTTGATCAGCCTTCGAGTACTTGTTGTGATATCAGGGAATGAAGACACTGAGTTGCATTTTCCTGTTAATTCTGAGGTATTTTTGGTCCTAGTTAAAATTGTCGTAGCAGCCCTTTAGACTTGTGTCCTCTCCTTATCCACAGAACATAGGCAGGGCAATATGGAGGAAACTTGTCCTGCCAGTCTCCAAACAAACCCCCTAAGACTCCCTCCACACTACAATTTACCCACGAGCTCCCCAACATCCTCTACCTTGGGCTCTGCTGGGCCAGGGAAGGGAAGCGAACCCCAGAGTCAAGGGTCCTCCCCTCAGAACACCCTAAGACCTCTATATTTCTGTGGACTTCTAGCTCAAATACCTCAACTAACCTCACCTGCCAGGGTGGATCATGGAGAGGGAGGAAGGCTGCTCAGGGAGCCAGAGCCTGGCTATGTCAGGTATACAGCGTTTCATAGTTCAAAATCCATACATTGAAGATCTGGCTCCCTCTTATTTTCCTCATAAAATTCAAGCTTCTAATCCTCATCTTCAAAGCCCTGCACAACTCCACCCTGCCTACATCTGAGCTCTCATTTCCTTCTCCTGCTGTCCACAGTTTTCTCTCTTCATTTCACCTTCAATCTCCTCCCCCACTCCTTTTGCGTGTGTGTCACCACTCTGTATGGAACTGCCTCCCTTCATTCGATCCCTTCTGAAAATCCTCTGCAAAGCCCTAAACCAGAGAGAACAAGCCAGGTAGTTACTTCCAAAGCATAATACCTGTCCCACTCCTCTCTGGACCCTCCATGTGTACCTCATTTGTTTGAAGTCCATTGCCCTAGTGTGAATTAGACTGTGAGCATCTTGGGTGAAGTTCTGGCTCCATTGAAATCAATGGCAAAATTCCCCTTGACTTCAATAGGGCAAGGAGTTCACCCCTGAGAACAAGGAATGTTTCCTCCTCTGTGTTTGTATGGTGCTGGTTGACCCTGGGGCACCCATTAAATAACAAACAATAAGCATAAGCTATTTTTTGTATCAATGAAAAATCCACTGGTCAGTGGGAGTTCCACTGGGGTACTGAGGAGGAATAGATTAGCTCCAATGGCAAAAGGCTATGCTATTCCGATACAAGGACAAGTTCATAACACTTTCTCATCCTCACATCCCCTGTGTTCTGACACACTCACCCAAGTTAAACTGAATAAGCAGAACAATTCTCCATTAACCACGGATAGTTTGTCAAGTAGCTTGTGTTTCCAGGTGATAACGGGATTGGGTTGAGTATGCTTGTGGCCAGAAAAGCAACTCTAACAGCAGCCCTTTGGCACTGATGCTCTTCTTTGTGTTTCAGTAATCTTTGGTGCTTGGGTTACTGCCACAGACAGTTTTTTCTGTAGCTGATCTAGCTGTGGAAGATCAGGCAAGATGTTATTCTGTCACATGCACCATCAGTGGCTGACTCAGGTTCTCATTCCAGAATCTTTATTTTTGATGGCAGAGGGTGACAGGGTAGGAAGGAAAGAGTGCAAACACTGCTTGATTTTCTGATACCAGGCTGAGCTAGTGCACTCCTCAGATAGAGAAATCATGTTCCAAACTGCAAACAGAAAGCATTTTCATCTGCCGGACACCAAGAGAGAATCAGTGTGGAACCGAGAACTGTTATTGAGATGAGGGTATATTTTCCCTGCAGAATCACTTTGCTGATCAGAATCACACTTTAATGTTAAAACGGAGACAGTGTGAGTTGTTGATTTCATGGTAGTGCCATGCTAGCGTGCGAGTTGGAGACATACAGCAACAAATTCTGGCTTACAAAAAGCCTTTGGATAACATGCTAAGGAGAAAGTAAGAAAAATTCTATTAGGGACTGTATTTTTTTTAACATAACCTGGATATTCAGAAGAATGTAAAAGCTACTGAATTACTGAGCATTCAAAACCAACTAGAGTACATATAGTTGGCCTGTGTAAACATGTGATCTTATTACTGTTTCCTTTGTCTTCACACTCTTTTTTTTTTCTTACACACACTTCTTGTGCCTCATATCAAATGAAGGGACTGTCTCTTACTCTGTATTCATAAAGTGAACCCCTTATATCTCATAGGAGTCCCTGGATGCTAGCATAATATAAATGAAAACAACACTGGCTTTTATTTAATAGGGCTGCAAAGATGTTTTAAAAAATTGGCTTTTTTTAACCCTTCCATGGACATGAACTTGTTCTAAATGATCTCAGAGGCCTTTTCTCTCTCTTCTTTTCATTCCATGCCATCTCATATATATTTACCCATATAACACCGTCCTTCACTGTCTCTTTGCCCCATCTCACCAATAACAGCTGGTACAAAGCTTTTCTTCCTGCAGCTCCTGTATCTCTCTGTCTCAGTTTCCATCAGATCCCATCTGCAATCCTTTTCCCCTCTTGCCTTCCTACATCTCTTGATCTCTCCCTCTATCCTATTTTTCATTGTGGTTTTTAATCTCTGGAATTCAGAAGATATTTTGAGTACATACGAAAGATGCCAAACAACAGTGAATTGTCCTGTGGTGACCACTGTTACATATAGAGCTGAACCCAGCCCAAACCGCTACAGACCCAACCACTCCTGAACTTTGGGAAGTTCAGTTTACAGCTTTGGTCCTGCTTAGTCCAGCCAGTAGATTCTATGAGGGAGTGTAGCCTGGTTTTGCTAATGCAGTTGAGGGGGCTTTGCCATTGTTATTTCAACTAATGGGTTTTTTTTTCCCCAAGAGAACTTCCGTATTTTTCTGCTTGACTGTCCATTTTATGTTGGAGGCATAATAAAAGCCAGCCAAAAGCTGAAGGCTCTTCACTGTCCTACCACCATTTGTGGCTGACACAGACATTCAGCCACATAGATCTCTGAGGCTTTCCGGTATATTTCCCACTGCATTGGTCAACCTGCCCCTACCAGGAACAGCCAGCGTCATCTTTGCTTTCTGCCTTTTACTTTATTTAACTTTCTAAAGGCTTGCTGGTGGGCAGAGAAGAGAGAGCATTTGAAGGTAAGGGGGGCCTGGCAAAGGCCAAAGCAGGAAGCTATCCTGTCAGGCTGGCCAGTGCCACCGTGAGTGTTAAGGGTTGCAAAGTGCCAAGGCAGGAAGGAGCTCACCACATTTCTCAAAACTGAACCCGCCAACCCACCCAGGTGCACACACAATGTATAGCACTGCAGGGGAATGTGTGTGTGTTGCAGCGCATGCCTTGTGTTGTACAGTGGGTCAGTGTGTTGTGTGTGAAGGGGCCAGGAGTGAAGGGGGAAAACAGTTGTCTGCCATTCCTTATAAGTAACATGAGAAAAGCCTTCATTTTTTCTAAGTGGGAACATTTGCCTTTAATGAGACTGAAAAGATTTTCTTCCAGGGAAGCTGGGAATAGAAAAAGGTTAATTTCTAATAAAAAAACCTCTAACAAAGCTCACTATGTCGGATTAACACCCACAGGCCCCTGAAGGCTCTGCCAGTGCTACTTGCTTACACAGCCCATGTGTCAGCTGGCTGGGCTAGGCACAGGGGAGTCTCTTTGCCCCACATTTGCACTGAATCTCCAGGCCAGAAGGAGATTGCCTCTGCCTCCCTGCCCCTAACACTGTCCTACTCTCTGAGTGCACCCCCTATATCCTGGACATGCAGAGTCTCCCCACTGAAAAGCCTTTTATTCCCCCACCCCACGTCAAACTCCTTGAACCGCTGACCCTGATGTGCTAATCCTCCTGGTGTGAAGGGAGTGTCAAACCCAAGCTCAGTGGGGGTTTGGGGGGGACACTCCCCCAGCATGATAAATTGAAGCCACTGCTGCAACCTAAAAGGGCCCTCTCCCCCATTGCACAGAGGTCATTTGTTATGCGAGGAGAACTGGAAAGGGCAGTTTATCACTGAAAGCTCTTAGGTCCCCAGAGATTCTGGGTTGGGCTGCATGAGCCTGGATTTAACTGGAATCATATAATAGCCAAACCTGAAACAAAGAGAAGCCCCCTTTCACACACACCTTTCCTCCCTCCCCCGAGACTATCACATGAATGAATATGTGTTAGGAATAAATGGCAAACCTGGAGAAATAGCTACCAAATGGCTATGAGTCTAGCAGCTGCCAGCCTGATTTCCGTTTTGCTTATCGTTCCATGTGCTTTGAAGGCTTGAGCCTCTGGATAGAGCAACACCTCCTGCCAGCAGCCTAAGAATGTTCCTAATTGCATCCCATCCAGCATCCCACACTTCTTGTGCACTTGAAATCTGTGCAGCAGCAACCGCCATAATCGGAATTCAGAGTGATACTTGCAGGCAGACAGGAAGGACAGTCCAGTCATTAGGGTAAGCACTTAAAAGTTGGAGTCCTGGATGCAATTCTCTGCTTTGCTACAGACTTCCTGTGGGATCTTGGGCATGTCACTTAACCTCTCTGTGTGCTTAGATTTTCATCTGCGAAAAGAGAATAATAGCACTTCCCTACCTCCCAAGGATGTTATGAGGATAAAAACATGAAAGGTGAGATGAGGTCCCCCAGTAATGGGGACCATGTAAGTGGATGAGATTGATGGACATGCAAGGGACTTTTCAATAATGTCACGCATTGCCATACCGGCACTGTACAGGTTCATAGGTCATGGAGTTCCAGTCCTTTTCTCTTCTATCATATCTTCAGTCTTCTATGTCCTTTCTTGCCCTCTTTCTCCCATACTTTCTGTGCTGATTGGTCTTCTCCCATTCTTATTGCATGTCCAATACACCTCAAATGTGCACTCTCCTGCCTATTACTGAGAATCCAAAGCTCATCCTCCCCTAATTTATTTCTTCCATCTGCATTCTGTCTACCCTCCCCTTGCCTGCCACTCTCCTCAGGATATTGTTTTTCACTTTCTGCATTATTTGCTACTATCTTCTTTTCTTCTAAATCCCACCATTTCCAAACCATACAGCAGGCAGGGACAAACACAGTTTCTTAATTTGCTGGTTCCACGGTACTTCTGTCACCTTTGTCACGGCTGCCTATGCAGATGGGGTTCTTCTTTTCAGTTCTCCAGATCTCTCTCTGATGGCACTAATTGTACTTCCCAAGTCCACAGATTCTCTCTTCTGATTCAGCTTTTCTCATGAAACGTCAATCAAAAGTTCTACTTCCACCTTCTCTGTTTGCATGACTTCAGCTTCCTTTGTGTTTACCTTCAAACCATGAACTTCAAACACAGATGCATGCTCTGATACCATATTTATCAGTTTTTCTTTGCTGTCAGCCAAAAGGGCCAGTTTGTCAACATACATTAGTTTCTCTGTGTTGCCACAGGCTTGGTTCTCCTACTAATTAGCTCCATAACGAGGATGAAAGAAGTGGATTGAGCACATGGCCTTGTCTCAGTCTCACCATCACCTAAAAACTGTCTCAAATTCCATGTATTGTTACCACCTTAGCTCTTGACCCTTGAGACAGCTTCTCCATCATCTCCACTTCTTGAAGTCCCTTTCCCATCTATCTCAACACTCCAAACACCAACTCCTGCAGAACCAAGTCATATGCTTTCTGAAGATCAATAAATGCTACACAGCAGTTATGCCTTCCATTTAACACTTTTTCAAACATCTGTTTCATTGCAAATATTACATCTACAGTACTCGTTCCCTTCTTAAAGCCATGTTACTCCTTTCATATATTTTTCTCCACTTTGTCTCCAAAACTCTATCAAGGACATTAAGAGGCTGGTTTAACTCTGTGCTTCAGTTCCCCATCTGTAAAACAATTCCTTTCTCACCTTTTACTTATCTTGTTTATTCAGATTGTAAACTTTTCCAGGCAGGAACTGTCTCTTATCATCTATTCGCACAGCACCTAGCACGGTGTGGGTTGAGGCCTTGATGTGCTACCATAATACTAACAAAGCCCCTGTTCTCTAGTGGAAATGGTGAGATTTTGACTGTGAATCAGTTCTTGGAATCTTCCCCAAGTGTCCCCAGGTCCTCTTTTACACTGATAAACAAATTGAGCACTTTAAAAGTTTGGCACAATCCCATCTCAGGGTCCTGATAACCACCCTGCCCACCCTAGTATTTTATGATGACACCACAATCTCCAGTTCCAAGTCTTATTAAAATGCCTATGATATCCTGTACATGCAGACAGCCTGAGTGAAGGGACTCTCCAAAGCTGGATATGTTTTAAATATATGACACAAATTAAATCAGTATGATTCCATTCAGATTATTTTAATCTATTTTAAATACATGGCAGATATATTTAGTTTCACACTGTGTATTTTTGTCACATGAACTCAGGTCAATCTGATCAACATTATAGATATTTTGTACATGTTTATGCAATAAATCTGCTCCAACACCTCTTATCAATAGTATATGAATATTATTTCATGAGGAAAAACAGTATGAAAGAGTCATTTGATTCAGCTAGTTACTAAAGATGGTTGAAACCAGGAATTTCTATTCCACAGGAAATTCTGACATTTCTAAATTTATTTTTTGTTCCAAATAGGAACATAAATCTGAAATTTCATGCAAGAGAAAATTCTGAAAACTTGTGAATCAGAAATATCAAAGTATTTATTTTAGAACCATAGAAATGTAGGGCTAGAAAGGACTTCAAGAAGTCATTGAGCTGTGGCAGGACCAAGTAAACCTAGATGATTCCTGAGAGATGTTTATGCAGCCTGTTTTTAAAAAGCTTCCAGTGATCGGGATCAACAACTCTCCTTGAAACCTATTCTGGAGCTTAACTATCCTTATAGTCAGAAAGTTTTTCCTAATATCTAACCTAAATCTCCCTTGCTGAAGATAAATCCCATTACTTCTTGTCCTACTGTCAGTGGACATGGAAAACAAGTGATCACTTCCTCTTTATAACAGCCCTTAACATAAATTGTTATTGGGTCCCGTCTCAGTGTTTTTTCCTCAAGACTAAACATGCCCATATTTTTTAGCCTTTCCTCACAGACCAGGTTTTCTAAAACGTTTGTCATTTGTGTTGCTCTCCTCTGGACTCTCTCCAATTGGTCCTCATCTTTCCTAAAGTGTGGTACCCAGGACTGGACACAGTACTCCAGCTGAGTCTTCACCTGGGCTGAGTAGAGAGGGACAATTATCTCCCATGTCTGACATACAACATTCCTGTTAATACACCCCGAATGATATTAGCCTTTTTCAAAGCTGCATTACATTGTTGACTCATATTCAATTTGTGATATACTATACCCCCCAGATCCTTTTCAGCAGTCCTACCACCTAGTGAATTGTTCCCCATTTTGTAGTTGTGCATTCGATTTGTCCTTCCTAAATGAAGTACTCTGAACTTGTCTTTATTGACTTTCTTCTTTGCTGAACTCAGACCAATTCTCCAATTTGTCAAGGTCATTTTGAAGTCTAATTCCATCCTTCAAAGTGCATGGAACCCCTCCCAGCTTGATGTCACCTACAAATTTTATAACGTAGTCTCACTCCATTATCCAAGTCATCAATGAAAATATTAAATAATATTGGATCCAGGTCTGACCCCTATGGGACATTGCTAGATATGCCCTCTGGGTTTGACAGGGAGCCATTGAAAACTGCTGATTGAGTATGGTCTTTCAATCAGTTGTTCATGCACTGTGACACTGGCAGACCAGATGCCAACTTATGCCAAAGTCCCCATGTCTCAGCTGAACATTGACAAAAACATAGCTCGAATCACCTGTGTGTTAGTATTCTTAAAATAAGTATTAGAAGAATGTGTTTAGTGATTAGACTTTATTGAAACTTTATGAGCTGCTGCATGTGTCAATCTCACTTATGACATCTGTACCCCATATTGTAAGGTAATATTGGAGCAGATATATTGTGATTGTAAATCACCAGACAGGAGAGAGACATTAATTAGTGTGAAGGGCTGATCATCCACAGAAGATGTTACATCCTTCACAACAGGAAAGGTCCATCGACATCCAGAGACTATTGTGAGACATTAAAGAGGACAAAAGACAATTGTTCTGCTTTCCTTATGAAGATGAGCCTTGTAAATGGAGTCTTCCCATCAGCTGAGCTTGGAGATCAGAGCATATACTGGATGTATTTGGGTGGGGGGTGTCAAAAATCCCTAACAAGAAGGAACTCATTACCACTATGCTGCTTAGTAAGTGGGAGGCAAGGGTTTCTAGGGATAAGTAAGAGATCCCCAGCTGCTTAGCTTGGTTTAGCCCTAGTAGACATATAGACATTGCTTATTAGAGAAGCTTCTATTACCTTTTGAAACTTAAGATAGTAACTCATTTGCATATATGTTTCCCTGCTTTAACCTTGTAAATGAGTCCCTTCTTTCCTTTTCCTATTTAATAAATCTTTATACAGCTTATTACAGGATTGGCTACAAGCTTTGTCTCTGATATGAGCTCTAAGGTGCAATTAACTTGGTGTGAGGACTGGTTCTTTGGGGCTCTGAAGAACCTGAATATTGCTCGGATTCTTGGTGCAAGGGACCATTTACTGCAAAGGTATGCTCACCTGCATGGCGAGATCGGTTTGAATACCCACTGAGCCTGTCTGTGATTCCATGCTTGGGCTTTTATTGTACCTGAGGAGTTCCCACTTGATACTGGTTGGTGAAATCTAAGTATAAAATTACAACCAATTCAGGGTTTGTGCCCTGATTCCTAACTGTCTGCCCTGAGGTTGGTACCAATGCTCTTGAGTCATTGCAGGCAGCATTCACCCACCTTATAGTAATTTCATGTAGGCCACATTTCTCTAGTTTGCTTATGGTAACGTAATATGGGACTGTGTCAAAAGCCTTGTGACAATCAAGATATATCACGTCTATTGCTTACCCCCATCCACAAGACCAGTAACCTGTCAAAGAAGGAAATTAGGTTGGTTTGACATGATTTGTTTTTGACATTTTGATAATGCTGAATTCATTTGGTTTTGCCAAGGTAAAAATATTTAATGTTGATAATGTCAAAACAGTATCATGTAAAATATTATATCTACATTATATATAGATTGCATTGGATATAATATATACCTACAGTGTAATATTAAAATGTATATTTTAATAGAATATAAAAGTCAAAATAAAATAAATAAAAATGAGAAAGTTAAAATGAAACATTTTGACATTATTAAAATGAAGTCAGAAAGTCAAAATGATTCATTTAGCATTTTTCCTGTCTAAAGCGTTATTAAAATTGACACATTCCCTGGCAATGTTTCAGTTTGAATTAAACTGAATTTTTTGACAGAAAACAGTTTGGTCAAACTTTTTTGACCAATCCCATTTCTTACCCTGTTAAATTTTTTATTCTTTATTTTCACAGTGAATTTCATGCAAAGTGCCAGTCTATTTAAATTCTACGACTGGTGGCAGAGCCACTAAAATCATGAAAGGTCACCCCTTCAGATGAGAGCAGGGCCACAGGAGCAGGAGTGGGACTTAACTAAGTCTATACAAAAATGAAAAAGCAAAGAGTGGGGTGCAAGTCAAAATGAGGGAAACAGAAGGGGACGCTGAGCAGAAAACCCTGGACAACTCTCACTGCTCTTAGAAGTAGTCAAAGAAATCAGTGGACATTGGTTCTGGGACCTGAAGGCCTCTTTCCACAGAACAGTACAGCAAGGACAGCTGCTGTGTGAGTTTCTCCAATGCCACCCCCACCAACATGCCCCAGTCTAGACAAGGGATTTCCATCCTTTGTGTCCATTCCACCCTTGTCCTTATGACTGAGCTTTGCCAACCACAGGGACCATTAGTGTCAACATGTTAGTAGCAGTGGTAATTGTTGTGATCTGGAAACTTGTACAGTAGGAACAGGGAACCAGATTCAGAAAAACTTCTGAGTAGTTGCTTAACTTTAAGCACATGATGTGAGTGGTCTTATTGATAGCTGGGCTACTCACATGCACAGAAGTGAGCATGTGCTGAAGTGGTTTCCTGGATTGGGACCTGGACTAAGAACTGAGACACTGAACAGCCTCTTGAGAACAACCACAACTACTTTCCAGTAGAGCGAGCAGTCAGCCCAGGTGGGGGTTAATTTGTGCACAGCAATGAAAGGAAGCCTGACCTAAGGAGCTCTGTCGCCCTTCCCACCTCTAATTGCAGTGCAGACATATCCCTTAGTAAGGCCAGGCCAGACAGAAACTATGGGTAGAAAGGAACTATCTTTGTTGTAAAGGAAGGAGAACATGCCGCTTGAGGGGAACTTTGCATATGTAACTGGCTGGAAAGATGTGTGATCTGGACTAAGCGCTTGCTTCTTTCTGGAAAAGAGGGCGAGATGTGTGTGTAGGGGGGGAGGTGTATTTTGGCAACTAAGGGTGTGTCTACACTGCCGTTAAAAACCCGCCGCTGGCCTGTGCCAGCTGACTCATGCTCGTGGGGCTTGGGTCCAGGGGAAGTTTAGTTGCAGTGTAGACATTTGGGCTTGGGTTGGAGCCCGGGCTCTAGGACCCTGTGAGATGGGAGGATCTCAGGTTCAGGCTTCAGCCTGAACCTGAACATCTACACCAGCATTAAACAGCCCCTTAACACGAGCCCCATGAGCCCACGGGCCAGCTGTGGGTATGTAATGGCAGCATAGACATCCCCTAAGCGTGTTCCTTCATGTGGTTTGAGAAGGCTCAAGAAGGAAGGTTTTGTGCTGCTAGCAGCAAAACTGTCACTTTTAGGAAGCAGCAGGAAGCCAGAGCGATCAATGGATATTGGTAACTATTTATAAGTGCTACTGTTGTCTCGCTACAGTTCATTTGAAGCAAAGATAGGGAATTAGTTCTGTTCAGTTTGGCCTTTTAGTTGGCAGCCCATGAGATAGGCATGTTAACCTCCATCAACCCCATTTAGGAGTGAGCTGGGAGGGGTGGGTGGCTGGGTGCTGGGGAAGGGTGGCAGTTTGCATGATTGACTGTTTGTTTGAAAATCTCTGGCCCAATTTTGTTAACACTCAACCAGAGGGTGTTGAGGTCCCGCACGCCCCGCTTAATGTTCCCCTGTCAACACTTTGTCTCCCAGGCCTTTGGCCAGAGCATTTTCCTTTCAGTCTGTGGTCTGATATTAGAGGAATCCAGGCCTCAGATAACAGCTGAAGACGGGTTAGTTCTGTAGGTGGATTCCAAGAAGCAAGAAGGAAATTTATTGGCACAGTCAGCATGTATTTAACAGACTCTAATCTTCAGGGATGAGATCACAGCTACATATTTAAAGGGACAGGTTAATGATTAAGCATGACTTTACAGGGAAGAATGTTCTGAATTTCACAGACTGTATTAAAAGGGACACGGTGAAATACTGAGAATTTTCACAGAGTTTGTGGTTTTTTTAAATCATCCAGAGTAACTGTTCTTGGCATATTGACATATTTATTTGTGATTCTGCCTGGATATACTTGTGTGGGCTCAGAGATATACTTGTGTGGGACCTAGTCCTCAGTATCCCCTTTTGTCCTCCCCAATAGCTCCACATCACAGAGACACATCCTTTAGGCCAAAGAGGGCTGGACGGGGTGTGAGCCATCCCCAGGAGCTGTGGAAACAAATCAGATGTAGGCTCCTTGTTTTATTGTATAGGTGAGAAAGAAGTAGAGAGAAATTTTTACTGTTATGATAATGGTATAGTACTGTTTAGTGTGGCATATGTGGACTCCATCTTGTTCGTTTCTTGAAGTAAGCTCTTTCCTGAAACTTGTACTATTGCGCCTAAAAATATCTTGATAAATTCTCTTTGTGTGAGTGAGGAGTGTATGTGCAGGGCATAAAAAGACACCAACCTAAACTGCTCTAACAACAGAAAGGAGCGTAGAGACATCAACTGCCCTCCTAACCCTGAAGGCTGAAGAATACCTATCAATGACCCTAAAGTACAGAAGGATCCACCCTGGGAACAAACAAAGTACAGAAATAAGAGAATAGTCATGCTTTCATTAACAACTATACTGAACCTAGAGATAGCATGACACAGCAAGACCCATAGACTTACATGAGAACCAGCAAGTATAAAAGATGGGTAAAAACATAGAAACTTTGGGTCTCACTCTGCAATTGTCATCTTGGAGCATTGGATTTGCATCTGGCAGAGGCCTGGCTCCTTCCTCGTGCCCAGCCTAGTTGGCCACTAGGCTGGCTCGAGCAATGCATAAAAGGGCTGGTAATTATATCACACCAGCTTGCAGAACTTTATGAATATGTGTGTGAATGTGACTGCCTTTTGATATTCTTACATGTACAATAAACATGGCATATTGCCTTGGCCCCCTGAATAAGATCCTGCTAGTCTTTTCTTTTACAAGTATAACAGTAGCTCCTTTAAATAGAGATGGGCCTGATGCAAAATCCTGGTTCTGAAACCCCCAAACTTGGAGATAGCTGAGATTTGGATCCAACATTGTAGCGCTGTCCCATCTCTACCTTGACTTACCCCAACACCACTCTTCGATGGTTGTCATTGTGTTCATTGTGTTCACTCTGTCATTGTGCTCACTTCTTGTTTGGCCAATAACATGGGTTAACAGAAATATCATCCCCAGCTAAAATAGCCTTTACGGGATAGCTCCTCCAGAGCCAGCATACGTGGTTTATTATTTTATCGTAGCACACCAACGCTTTTTAGGAGAGTTCACATTCATCTGTGATTTCTGCCCCATTTTATTGTCCCTGTGCCTCAAATCCTCATGTCACAGTAACTGTTTCCCTGGCCAATGCTGGCTGCACAACTCTACTTCTGGATTCATCAGTCCTGCCAAAGTGCCGTGCAAACACCTGGCTCAGATGGAGGCAACCCCTGGCTGCAGATTGGCCAACTTACAGGGGTCGTGCCTCACTTCCACTTCTTCCTGGAGCTCTTCAACAATGACTCTGTGACCTTTTTTCGTCCAATAACACCCCATCTTGGGATTGATTCCTTATTTAACATTAACTTGCCACATCTACCCCTCCTGCTCTCTGGTTCTAGTCCAACCCACCAGCATCTAGCTCCTCTTGGGCTTAGTCTTTATGAGCCTAGCTGGTTCTGGCCTCACCACATTCCTACTGGCTGAGGCACCACATTTTTTGTCCTTCCCAGCTTCTCCCAGACTCAGAAGCTTCTGCCACCAGGCCTCCTAGCTTCTGGACTGGCCCTCCTTTCTCTGTCTTGCCTTGTATGCCTCCTTATATTTATTAACCCCCCCTCCCTAAGCAAGCCTAATTAGGGTACACCTGTTTAGGCACAGGAGGACTAAACCCACATTTCTTAAAGGGTCTCAGTCAGCCCCGACAGGTTGACTCTTATACCTAGCCTGAGGAGTCAGAGACACTAAAACAGATGTTTTGTGCACAGTAGCACTGAACATTAGCATTAGGGGACAGCTCTGGGCCAAATCAAACTAATACATGGCTCTTTTATTATTATTTAATGCAACTGAATTCTGAAGAGATAGTTTTGCCCATAAAATTCAAAGGGAATTTGCTCACAAGATTGGACCCATCTTACGTTGCTAGCTCAAAATTTTGGTTGCAAATATGGTAACAGGAAATCCATGCCTACACTGTAGTAATGCACCCTGCAAAACATGGCCCAAGAGACTACAAATCATATTTCATGACCACCTATATGCTCTTATTCACAGCAATCACACTGTATTATTTAAGCCAGGGGGCGATACTATATTACCTTGCACTCATCACAAGATATTCTGCCTGTGTTTAGACTTGTACTCCCCACCCCCTACCTCCCCACAGGCTCAGCCCCATTTCTCTAACTATTTGTAGAACCAAAGTTTGTTGCTATTATGGTTTATGGGGTAGGAGAGATGGAACGAAAAATGGGAGGTGGGAAAGGGAGAAGAGAGAAAGAAACAAAGACGGCATTGTTATCTATTCCAAAAAGCTGTAGACACATATTCTAGGCGGAATGACTAGTTGGGATTGTGGTTTCATTTTAAATATGTGTTTAACCTTGTGAAATAGTCAACAGCCTGGAAAGAAAACACCAGAGTCAAAGGCAGAGGCTGTCCAGGCTTCCAAAGACCAGGCCGGATTTTCCGGCTCTGGGTGTTTGGCTGTAGCCCAGAGCAGTTCTCAATGGTGCCATGGCTGCTGGACCCAAGGGGCCAAATGAATCCCCAAATCCACAGATAAAAACATCTTTCTACTGTCTGGCAGGAGCAGTGCTTCAGGCTTATCAGGCTTCTGTCTTATCAATTCCCAGCAGACACCAGGAGAGGGAGGTTTGTCAGCTAAGTCCTGGCATGCTTCACTTTTGCCAAATGGCGGCGGTAGCCAAAAACCGAAAAGAAGGCAGAGTGGAATAATGCAGTGTGAGAAAACAAATCCACTTTTGTGGACCATATAAATACGAGAGAGCGAGAGAGAGGGCAAGTGCTGTACTCCATGTGCAAGCTTCCAGGGTTTAGGACCCACTCTTTTCTGTGTTATTATAAGCAGGGCTGAGAACACTGATACCTCACACTTCTCACTGTAAGACCGTGTTCACTTACTTATAAACTTTGCCAAACTTCAACCACTGAGGCTGAAATTCCCATGCCAGGGGTCTGCCGCCGGCTGAACGTTTTAGAAAATTGCAGCCAAAACACGTCAGCCGTTTCCGAGAATGAAAATATACAGCAGCTCTGTTATTGGAGCAGTGACTTGTCATTTGGCAGGGCGGTGGCCTTTGGGTCAGAGACGTGCCTTTTGCTGTTCTGGGGCAAATCTGGCCATATTATCAGCCTGTGAAAAAAATCTAAGTTTGTACGAGCTCAGTAGAGACTTGTTAGGGTTCAACAGCTCGAATCTCCAAAAATTCCATCCTCATTGAGCTTGCTCCAGGCCATCACAGTTGCTGGTGCTGACCAGACTGCATGTGATATCCTCGCAGAGCAACTGAGCGTACTGCTTCCCATCCTAGCTGCAGGATGGCGACAGGCCCTGTAACTGAGCACTGGGCACCTATCTCTCCCGTGTTCTCAATGATTCCCCGGCTGGTGCCCAAGCAGCATGGAGGTAGAAGCCACCTGGCTTGTCTGAAGAAGGGATAAGTGCAGGGCCAGGGGAGGGAAAGCAGTAGAATGGTACCAGGAGCCTGGTGGGACTGGTATGGGAAGAGAATAATTAGGACTGGGAGCCAGGGGGTGAGCTGAGGAGCTGGAGCTGGCTGGGTAAAGTGGGTGTGAGGAGACTGGAACAAGAAAATAGGGCGAGGAGAGAGAATGAGACTGGGTGCGGATCCTGGAGAGGCAGACTGGAACTGGGCACCAATGGAGGAGTAAAATGGAGGGAGGATATGACTGGAGGCTGAGGGGGAGAGGAGAGAAAGATCGGCCAAAGAACCAGGCAGGGAATCTGGACTCACAAAGAAACTCGGACTGGGAGTGTTAGAGGGCGAGAGACTGAGAATCAGGTGGGGAACCCAACAGGGGAGACTACGGCCAGCTGAACAAGGGGACTAGGACTGAGATGAGACGCCTGAGGGGTGGAGACTGGGTCAGGGTAGGCCAGGGAATGGAACTGGTACAAGGAACCATGGGTGGAGAAGAGACAGGACAAAGGCAGTAACAGATTGAAGGGGATGAGGTCAAGCTTGGGGTGGGGGGAACAGATAGCAATCTGTGACCACTGGAGCACACACCCTTTCAGAGCCTGGATTGGAACCCAGAATTCCCATGTCTCACCATTCCTTTTCTGTCAGCAAATATTTGTGAAACCCGCTGGCAAAATGTTCCAAGCCCCTCTAGTGCTGGTTCACATAAAGCATGCCAACCGACTACTGCTATAATTTTTTCCATTAACTCAGTTGGCCAATGAAAGCCTCTGCAGTGGACCTAATGGTTCTAGTCTTGCTAAAATGACCATGTGGGTGTCAATGTTATTCCACAGAATGGAATTTCTGATTTTGCATTGTGCTTTTTTAAAAAACCTAGGAAATTACACACAAAAATGATGATAAAAGAATGTAAAGGAAATGTCAGAATAAAAGTTGACCGTGCAATCTTAATTCAGATCCTTTGTGATTATGTATTATGGTACACTCTTTAATTATATGGTCACATGCTCTCTGTTTCCCCAGGAAACCCCCAGCTTCCCACATTCAGGCACAGACTAGACTTCCTCTGTGGATGAATCAGGTTGTGCAGTCAAGAAGTTGTTATCTATAGGACTCTGTCTCATTAGTTGCAGAAGTTGGAAGGTGTGCCATGAATAAGGCATGGATTTAGAGGAAGGGAGAGAATGGGTTCATGTTAAGGCATTTGAATGCTCTCCTCTACAATAGGAGTCTCGCTGTCTCTGCCACAGATTTTCTGTGTGATACCAGACATTTCACTTAACCCAAACTTTCCAAAGCTGGTAGCTAATTATGTATTCCTCACTTTCTGGGTGCTCAACATGGAACCCTGGGGTCTGATTTGTAGCAGTGCTGAGCACTGTCAGCCACAACTGAAATCAACAGGAGTTGTGCTTTGGACATATCAAATGCTATATATGCTAGCTACTCCAAAAAATGAAGTAGTGGGTGTCTCAAATTGTTACACCCCAAATTCATGGATTCTTTTGACTTAATCTCTTGGTGCCTCCGTTTCATATCTGTAACAGGGGGATAATGGCAGTCACTCACCTCACAGGAGTTGTCTGAAGATAAATTAATTCTTGTTGGTGAAGCACTCAGCTACGGTAGCACTCAGCACCACAAAAAAGGCCATAAGGAAATTAATAATTCTACCTTGGAGGCAGGGTTTCAATAGTGTGCAGTAAATAATGCCAAGGGCCACACTTTAAACAGTGAGGAGAAAACAAAATACCAAACAGCTGCTCATAAGGGAGCATAGTCCCTCCTGTGTAGTAAATGACACAGGGGTTCTGTGGAAAAAAATAGTAGGCGATCATGTATTTAAAGACTTTATCACACACAAGTGAGCCAACAACCTTAATTCTGGCACTACCTAACTTTTATGGGCTTGACTTTACAACTGTAATAACATTCTTTTAATGTTTGCTGTTTGTTCTTGTTGTGTGAGTGTGTCCATATAATAAGATTGTCAACAAAGAGCCTAAGGTACCATGAATTCTCAGTTTCCTCTGTCCTATGAGACGTCCTATAGCCAGAGTAAGAGCTACGCTTAACTGACTTTCTCACTGCAAACAAGGGGGCGTCAGATACGTCAATTTCCCCCTCAGCGAACTAGCTGTTCAGTCAAGCGTGAAAATGAAAACACCAGCTTGTGCTAGGCATAGCATGGGAGGGTGCTCGACAAATTCCCCTCCCACAACTCTGCCAACATACTCATTTCAGAAGAGAAGTATGCTCTGCTGTTCCAGACCTGGGCCCCCTCACTCGACCCTGCCAGCATATCACCTGTAACCTGCACGTCCCCCTGCCGTTCCAGACTTGGGCTTCTCCCAGGAATGTCAGTTCTGCCAACTGTAGTGTTTTTGTGATGCAGGTAAATATCCACAAGAAACTAGGGACCTAGGATTGCTCCTATTCAAATGAACAGAAGGTTCATAGACCTCGTTGGGCACGGGATTGAGACTACATTATTATTTTTGTGGCCAAATAAGGATTCAGAGCCAGATCAGCAGAAATGAAATCTTTATGTACTGGATTTTTTCCATTCACAGGTAGAGAATGATGTACTAAATCCCTGTACGCTATAGAGTGACACTTGAGCCTTCAAAAGTTAGGAGATTCAATTCAGAGAAGCATCCAAAACTTTAGGTAGTTTTCCAGATTTTCTAAGTAGCATCTCTGGTGTGCAAACCAGCCCGGAAATCTCACCAGAACAGGCCTTCCGAGAAGATCCAATGTCTTTCTGGGTTTAGCTTAGTTACCCTTCTTCCCACATAGACTCTTTTCTTGTTGTATTTTCAGTTTTCTAGGTCTGGTTCAGACTGGACCAGGATCTCTAATTATGAGGCAGCATGAAAGAAAGTAGTAATGACAAAAAGGTTTTTGATTTTTTAAAAATTTCTAGACGGACTTTTCAGTCTTTGCTTTGTGTTTGTGGCAGAGGTTTGGACTAGGTCTTGCTTTACTTGAATTGGTTTGCTTGACTTTCACAAATTTCTTTGGCTCACCAGAAACTGGGTCTGACCTCCCTAGCTTTCCTCTTCCCTTCAGAACCTCCCTCACAATGACTGTGTACTATACAGCGAGGGAACCTTCATTCCAAGAGATTTTCCTGCAGCTTGTCTCACATGCAATTTAAAGGTGATTTGTAAGCAATGTTGGTTTATTCCCATTGACTTCAGAGGTGCTGAATATCCCACTACCCAGATTATTGATCATTCCTCACCCAATATTAGCCAGGCTAGGCGGTGAACTGAGCACATAAACAACCAGGGAACTCACGGCCCCTGAGCCATGCACCAATCATAATCTTCCCTCACAAAAGGGAGCTTCATCTGCTTCCCAGCTCTCACCACGTTTCCCTCTTCCCTGCGTGGGGTTCTCCTATTGGTAAGAGAATTGGGCAACGATGTCACAAAGAAGTACATCTGCTCCGTACTGGCCCTACAGCAGTCAGGGTGGAGAGATAACACAACCTTTTCACTGACTGTATTTGGTCTTTGCTGCAGCTGTTTAGAAAACCCACTGTCAAAACCCTGAAATACAGTTGCCGCACGGCTGGCATGCATTGTATGAAAACAGACCTGGCTTCAGTGTGCTGTGTGATGGGAACCATTCAACATATGGAGCTGTGGCCATATTTTTGTTTTAATCTGAGTCCAGAAGGGTGAGAGCCAGGCCAGCGTATGACTGTGCATTCTGCACACACAGTGAGATTAAAAAGGTCCGCAAATGTTTGGCCTTTGGATTTTTTCCTTTCCTGCCCCTGCTGCAGCTGGGGGAAACCACTCTAACTTCAGAGAGCTGTTTGGTGTTGGTTGTATGGATGCAAGATTTTGGAAACGTGCAATTATATCTAAAGGCCTCTCCTTGTAGCTTTAGCAGGTTTAATATTACAGACAGGCACCGGAAATCTTGGTCCTTTCTTTCTTTACTTTTTAAAATTATATTTTAAACACACTCCTAGTAAAATTAATGAATCACTTGTGAAAAGGAGGCTTTTATTAGGCACTGTAGTTCTGCACAGGTTTCTTTTCCTTTCTTGTGCAGAAATATGCCAGTTAAATAAAAATCCCAGCTTTGAAACCTATTCCTGTTGCCGAATTAAAATTTTATCCACACACAATTAAAAGAAAAAACAAACATCATTTTCCTTTATTCTGAGTAGTCAAAATCAATCTATCACAAAACAAAGACCCACCCCAAAGTCATTCACATTCCTAAAGCAGATTCCCCTGCACTGGTACCATGAACCTAAAATATCCTCTGCGCATTTCAACACCCTCAAGTCACCCTATAAAATATCCTGGGAGTTCCATCACACCCAGCTTCTCTATAGGTTCCACGACCCTTAAATCTCCTTCTGGTCCTATAATCCCAATCCCCTGCTACAGCCATTGCCCCAAATCGCCTGCTGGTTTCATTCATTACTTGGTGTCTCTAGTCACTCAGGCAAATCAAATATAAACCAGGCTGCAGGGTTGTGGTTTTTTTTTCTCCTGCTCCCCCTTGCTTCATATTGTAAAAATTCCTTTTGAAAATGAGAATGGAAATAATAAGAGTTTTTAAAAGGGGAGGTGTGGGGGGAAAGAAGGAAAATACCAGGTTGTTCTCTTTTTTTCTTCTCGGCTGCCTAGCAGTGGCCAGCAGGTGTGTGTGTCAATTGGCTGAAGCTGGAGATTTATAACCTGTTTCAGGCTTTCTAAGACAAGCTTGGATTTTGGAAGTATGTTCTGTTCACAAACAAAGGGGCTGTAGCGAGGGGGCCCTCAGGGACACAACAACCGGAGATGAAAAAACAAATGCATCTCTCTAATGCGATTAGAAAACCCTGCTGGAGCAGCAGGATCTGTCCGGCCAAAGGACTAGTTAGAACAATTTACTATTTCATCAATTTCTACAGCTGCCTCTCTCCCAACCCATGGGAGCGGAATAACCACAGGAAGTGATTCGGAAAGGTCATTCATTTGCCCCCCTGTTTGGGGCAGTTTCCACTGATTTCGGTAGCGATCAGGAATAGATCAGCTCAGGAGCTGACTGGGTTTCCTTTTCCTTCGGCCTCCTGTCGTTCTGCCTTTGCCAGATGCTGCGCACATCTAATGCCTAGATTTTTTTAAAAAGTTTCAACAGAGGTTTGTTAGAAATAGAACAAAGCTGCAGGCAAAGGAAAAGCCAAAGGAAGTGGTTTGAACTTCCTGTGGTCACTCGTTCCTCCACCCACATGCTATGATCTTTGGAATAGGAATAAGATCAGAAATTGTTACTGGAATAATTTTCTGCTCATCACAAATACAGGGAGAGATGACCCATACCTTCCAAACGCCCACTCACGCCTGGCCAGACTCACCCATGCCTGGCCACACCCATCCACACCTGAGTCCTCATCCACAGACGCACCTAACCACAACGTACACCTCGAGTGATGAAGCCATGGTACCAAATGTACTGTTGGCTCAGTTTATCTGTGGAGGAGGATAATGACAAAACAGTTGACACTTTGTCTATAGGCCCCTCCGTTTAGAAATCGGTTTGAATCAGATGTGGAAGAAAACATTATGTTTCTGCCTGTGATAAAGATGCCATTTTATATAAGTTCACATAGTTTGGGAGATGACGTCATCCTGTAGTGTCTGTTTCACTGACATTTTGGAAGGGCTCTGTAGAAGAGCTGCAAAGAAGGAAAAGGGTCTGGAAGCACTGTCCAATGAGAAAAGGCTAAAAGGACAAAGTATGTCAAGCATGAGTGAGAAGCATCCCATGAAGACAAGGAGTTAAGGTCCTTAAGCACTTTGAAGGATCTGGCGCTATGGGACTTACTATACTTGGAAATTTACCAAAATGGCCATACCGAACAAATTCTAAGAAGGGAACAAGAGTTTGAACATTTATGAATGTCTGAAAGAGAAAGAGCAGTTATAGCAAGAGGCCTAAGGGGAATAAGAAGGAGCAAAGGGGTGAAAAAGAGCAAAAGAAACTTCAGACAAGACATAAAAATGTGACTTAACAATAAAATTAATTAAACTGTTAAGTTACTCTGCCAAGGGAAATCGTGGAAACCTCATTGACTGGATTTACTCAGGATTAGGCAGTGTAAACCCCCTGGGGAATTTGAAGTGAGGAATGTGCACACATTGGCAGGAACAATGGACCTAATAGGTCTTCTGCACAGCAGCTCTCATTTCAGCTCTGTAACGTGTCATTAGGTGACACCGTTGTTTGACAGATGCTTTAAGGCTTGTGGCCTGTCTCTTTGATAGACTCGACACCCCTTTCTCAGCACCCCCTGGCACGTAGCTCAGCCAGCATTGCAGATGGTGCTGCAGTAGCACACATGCAGCTGTGCACATCTGGCACACGGCTCTTCCACTGCGGATTATTTGCCAGCAGCAGCCAACCATTTTGGAAGAGAATCACCAACAGCTGTTCTAACAGGAGAAAGAGGAAAAGCAGCGGCTGGAGCATCTTACAAGGCATTGGTGAAAGCAGGGGGGGCTGCCCCTATTGTGGGTGGTAGTCCCTGGGCAAACACCATTTGCTTGCTCCAGGTTCCAATCAAAGCATTTGCTCAGTCATTTGCTTCCTTCTACCTCTTCCCCACTTATGAAAATGAAAGAGAAGCCCCTTGAATTCCTATGAAGGCCAGCAAAGTTCCCCATGAACTGCTTGCCAGCAGTCACCTATGCAATGTCATTCAGACATGAAAGAGAATTCATCCTAGGAGGGGATGGAAGGATGGAATGGAAGAGGTGCTGGGGAGCCAAAGAACCACTATCCCTGCTTCCAGTGGGCAGTCCACATGGCCACTCCGGGGTATCACTGCTCATGGCAACTCCCTGACATCCTGCTACTGAAATGAGTCAACATCCCCTGTGGCCAGGACGGTCACCTTACCTGCAAGGGCCAGCATTGTCTCAGCACACAGGATCTGGAGAGGGACAAAGAGAAGTCTGTGCATGGCAAAGGCAGAAATGCTCTTCCATCCTTCCACCCACCCTTTACCACATCCCGTTATCTGCCTCCATGAAGCTACCAAACAAGTGTAGCTTTGTCCACCCTGTTTAGTGGAGTCAGGAGATTAAACCAAAGGAAAGAAAGCAGTTCAAAGGCTCAAAGCAGTGACTCACACTGAGGGCTTTCCAGGACTTCTTCACTTGGCGCATTGCTCCGTCCTAAAAGAAAAATGACTAAATCAAAATAAATAAATAAAGGTCAATAAATCTTGTGCTGTGGTGTCGATGAATGATTTGGGAACAGAAAACCCTGTTCAAACAGCTCAGCATTTTCCTGGCAGAAAACTCAGTGTCACGTTTCTGAGCTGAGAGGGACAGTAGGGTGAGGGTAAAAGAAATAAACATACATTTCCCATGTCCGTGATACAGGCTACCAGAAAGCATCTCGGACATAGCGCCATGTGCTGCCATGTGAAAACCCAGCTTTGGGTCTCCCCCCCAGGCAGAGGTGACTTTTACTCTGCCACTCAGCAGAGCCCCCGTAGGCAAGAAGGGAACAGTGTCACTGGCGTCTAAAGGCACTTCTGTGCAGCTTCCTCAGCCCTAGAAAGTTTGCGGTGGCAGGTTCGCACACACGTGCTCGAGCTGTGTGAGCCGTAGAGAGTCTTAGACCTTCCACAAACTGAAGGCGGCTATGATGGGCCCGACCCAGAATCTTGGATATAGTTTCCCTGAATGATCAGATATTTCAGATCCACATGGAGTGGCTCAGGCCTGCCTTATAATGGGCTTGCACCAGAACCCCAAACGTAACACCCGTGAACTGTATAGGTGTTCAGATTTAGAGGGGCTTGTATCCATTGCTGCTTGTAGGCAGCTATTAGCAGCTGGCAACCCACCTCTGATCATGGAATAACCCAGACAGACTTCCACCCTACCCCAGCCCTGAGCCCAGATGGACTTTCCTTCCTTCCTTGGTGTCTAAATCCCTGGGGATTCAGCCTCAGTGGGCTTCAGCGGGGACTGGAGATAGCCAAGTACTATGATGGATCTGCCAAGTAGGGGACTACAACTCCCATCAGTCCCCTGCCCCTGGCCAAGTTAAGGGGAAAGTTCCTGAATCAAGAGGCAGCCTGGCTCTATTTGGGAGTGGAGATACCTGGCAGGGACTCTGGACAGAGCAGCGTGTGGAACAGCTTGTGATATAACCACAGATGATATAGCTGGGTCCAACTCTGTGTGGGAGTGATGGGGGAGCAGCAGCAGCTGGGCAGGGAGCCAAAGCAGAGGCGCCCCCATGAGATACACTCACTGAGCCTGACTTGGAAACCTGAACCTGCTTATTTGCTTGAATAAAGACTGGACGGTAGCGGGCACTCCAGGCACTAGCCCTGAAGATCCCTGACTATCAGCTGGACTGCCCCAGAGCCCAAGCGGGAACTGCTGTTACTCACTTCGAACAGGAACTGTTGGCCCCTGTACCTAGGGCAGCTGCCATTTTTCACTTTCCTGCCAGCCCCAATAAAACCTTTTCCTTAGCCACGTGTCTGAGTTCTTATTGGGACCCACAAGGCCAGTGCCTACAAGGCCTCGCTGCTGAAGCCCCTCCAGTGCTTGCCTTTGAGAGGTGGTACACCGGGCATGCTATGGGCACCCGAGGGGCTAGGGCACATAGTAATTCCAATCCCACAGGAGAAACTGGTCCCTCAGAATTTCTGAGTGGAAAAAAGCCAGAGGGGAGCTGTCTGAAAATCCCCCAAGAGTATTGCCCCAGTGAGGTCTCCAACTCATTATCTTGCAGACCGAGGAATCAGATGAGGAAAGAGCTTGTCTATTTCTATCTCAATTTCTCTCTTTCTCAGAAGCAGCCAGAGGCCCAGCAAAGCTTTTCATACCTAAATGAACAGCTCTCCCCTCTGCTCCCTACACTACAGATCTTTTCCTAAATCATGGAGATTAGAGGACTCGTGTGTTCATCGGGGAATCACAAGTTATACACACACCACACACACCCCTGCATGCAACGTTCAGTTTACCACATCGTTTATAGTCTAAGAGCAGCCCAGTCACATATGAAACCAGGAACCTACAGGCTCCAGCAAGAAAACAGGGAACTCTTTAGTTGTATGGAAGAAAGGGATAGACACACAATAAAACCCCACTGGACTGAGATCGTGGTTCAGCAAACCCATCACTCTGAGAGTTCCTTTTCCGCCATGTGACTCCATTGGTTCCTCACTTGGGACCATGCCGAGTTTCTCACTGGCTCACAGCATAGCTTTCTGCCCAGCAAGACTGATGGGTGTTGTGAACGCTGATGAGATCGAGAGGAAACATGCTACTGTGGATGACAGTGGTGGCAGCAACTGCAAGCTTTTGGGTATTAACTGGGCAGATTGATGTTGGCCTGTGTGTGTTATACAGAAGGTCAGAGTCCATAATCTAATGTTCCCTTCTGGCCTGAAAATCTAGGAAACTAATCAGCTCTGGTGGATGGTTGGCCAGGGCTTTAACTCTCCCTTCCCCAATCCAGCAGCAGAAATTTTGAAGGCATGGGGACCTCTGGAGTGGCATGTTTTTCCTTGATATTTTTGTTGGTCTGAGCTTTGAGGCTTATCCTTGCTCCGTTTGATATCAGTGGGTGTTTGATTTCAGTAGGACTGCTTACAGAGTAAGGTATTTACTCCATGCAAGCAAGGGCAACAGGATCTGGCCCTAAGGGTTTGTCTACACTGCCCTGCAGTTTGGACTATGGGGTTGTGAATTGCAGGGTGCACCAAAATGCTGGGCTGTAACCCCATGTGGACTCTGTGGGTGCAAACGAAAAGGTTCCTAGTGCAGTCCTCTTCCAAGAGGTGTGTGAACTGTTATTCATGTCCCTAGAGTCCGAATTCCAGGCTGGTGTAAACATAGCTTAAGTAAGGAACTTAGCATTTATCCCATTGTTATCGCTTATTAATTAGTTTGGAGAAAGACACTTTCCTCTCCAGAAACTGGACCCATTGGAAAAATCACCTCTGACAGTTTGAGTAACAGACTCTGACCTTTTGGGCCAAGGGCCAGTGAAATGTATTGTTTTAAGACCCTCAACTTTTGCCTGCTCCCTTCCCCCTGTTGGATCTGGTAACAAAAAGCTTTGCAGCAGCACATAGGGCAATGTGTGCGCGTGGATTAAAGGGCAAGGAGAATTCGGAAGTGGGCTCTTGATGGTCTTTTCTGGTCTCAGGACTCCTTGTTTTCATGCCAAGACAAACAAATAAATCATATTCAAAGGCATCTGCCCACAATAGCGATGAAGTCAGAAAAACATATATGAGGGGAGTAGAGAGCAGGGGTCAGGATTCCTGTTAGACACAACGGCTTTGCTTGGTGCTTTCGTTTTGCTTTATTGCCTCTTCCACTGCAGCTCAGACTGGGGTGATTATTTATTTTGCAGCCTCTCCTCAGCCTCATTTTGCCGATAGAAATTTGTGATACGCCCTCAAAATTCCCTGGCAAAGAATTTGTCAGTTTCAAGTGTCTGCCTTCAGTAACCCTTTCGGTCTTTCGAGTGAGTGCTCACACTATAAACAAGGCTGCACAGGACAGAGTTTATATACACAAGGATCCATCCACTCACAACTGGAATGCAGCCACTTCTGGGATAGAAGTGGACAGCTGTTTAAAGGCACACAGCAACACTGTTTAGCAGGCTGGAACAGGAAGAGAATAAGAATACAAAATCCAGCTGAAACAGCAGAGAAAATTTAACCTTATTGTGTTTACCCCAGTTTGAATGCATTAAGGCCATGGTGCTGACTCAATTATTCTTGAGAAAATCACCCCAGAACCTTTAATGACCACAATTGATTGAGTTTTGCTTTACACCTCATCTGAAAGACAGCAGCTCCCACAGTACAGCACCCCTATTACCAAGCTGGGAGATCGGTGCAGTACTAACGCAGCAGGAAAATTGCCAGCTACTGAATCATTACAACTTCCTGCAGTATATGGTATGGTATGGTCTCCCATCCACAGATTGACCCAACCCCATCTGTTTGGTTGATGAGAAGTGAGAAGGCCACATTCCACAGCTTCAAACTGTATTGATTGCAAAGTCCCTCTAGGATGAGCAACACATTTTTCTGGTACATGTGGGGGAACCTAAACTGGCATGGGGCAAGTGGCCCAATGCCATTTTATTCATTCAGCAATTTCTGTTAAGAGACAATTGCCTTTATTTTGTTCTCTGTGGCACAATGTGAACATTCCTGTGGGAGGACATGCTTCCCGGTGGGCATACACTGGGAGATGCATTTGAGAATGAAGGAAGTAAGTAGCTTTTCAAAAGTCTTGCTGGAAAGTGACATCATTTCTGACTGGGGCAGCGTGAGGCATACGGGGTACCTCAGTCCAACTGGGTTTAACAATCAGCAACCCGAACTTAAGTGCTTCCAAACTCAGCACTTTATGTAAGTGCTAGAACTTTACTGCAAGGTGGTGGGGGAAATGATTGCATTCAGCCAGGTAACTTCTTATAGCTTGCAGAGAGGCCAAAAATACCTAACTGGGAACTGGTGTCAGTCATTTGCTCGGGGTTCAGACCTAAAAACACTTATTTGAAATTAAAAAAATGGAATTTCCCTCATCTCATGGCTTGGATTGTTTCTTAATGTTGCTTTAATGTAGGTCTGTTTCGTGTTTATATGGAGCTTAAGGTGACAAAATACATGCTCTGAGTCTGTTATAATGCTACATCGAGCTGGTCAAAATATTCAGAATGGGTAATATTCATTATGAATTAGGTTCCCATTTTGGGGGTTGTGAATTGTATTTTTAGCAGATCAGGATTTCCTTTGAGTGCCTTCATTATTCTTAAGGATGTGCCGAAAAGTAAGGACAAATAATTTCCAGCCTCCAGATTATCTGCAAACTGACTATTTGCTGTTTGTGTTGTGGGGTTGGCCACCTAAGTCATGTGGTATTGTTTCTGCTCCCTGATTGGATAACTGGAACTTTTTAAACAGCAGGAGAATGAATAACAAATAACAAATAACTCACTTTCTCATCTGAATTTTTGGCAGACAATTATTCATGCAAAAATGTGTCAGACTGTTGGGGCTTGTGAACACTTTAATGAATCCCCAATGGTTGTCCAGTTACTCACAAATAACAAATAATATGATCCCATAAATCATCACAAAACAAACTCAGCACTTTGAGTCAAACATATTGAGAAATCAGAGATTTTTTCACTCTCTAACCAGCTCATATACTATCCTATGGCAGGAGCTTTGGAAATGCACATCCCCTCGTCCTAGAGTTACAAGGCAAAATCTAAAACTGCTGGGAGTAGTTAAAAGTACACTGAAGTCCATGAAGTCCCACATTCTTTCTTCCGAAGAGGAGTTTGACCCAGGGCTACTTCCAGAGCCCACGCCCAGTACACGCAAATGAGATGCCTGCTCTGTCTGTTCTGCTACAGTGGAGAGTCCAAGGTCTGCTTTGGACTTTTATTACCAGCATTCAAAGTTGGTAATACCTACACGTCAGCACCTTCCTCTGGGAATGCTGCAAAGAGTGAGACTGCTGGTAAACCATTTTGGAAACAATTCCCATGCCCTCCATGAGCAACCCGCTCATGCCTTGCCAGCTTTTGATGAATGAGTTCTGCTTCCCAAGTGTGCTAGGATGCCATGCTAGCATTGGGAGTGACGATGCTGACACATGTAGTAAGTCTCTGAGCATGCCCCGTCTGAACTAGATGTTTGCATAAGCCTGAAATGAGTGCTCATGCGGCTAATAAAAAACCCCTCCTCCTTCTGTCTTGATAATGCTGATTCCTGAGAGGTTAGCAAGGGTCCTAGAGAGCCAGCGATGGAGCCCTTGGTCTTGTGACAGGGTTATTTTCTGTAGAAGTGGACAGATCCGGCTTTAGGCACAAGCTGTACAAGTGAACTCTTGTGGTTGTGACTGTCTGACAAACCTGCACTGACGTATGAGGCCAGTCCTGCCTCTCTCTAGCAGTGGTATCAGCAGTGGAGGCAGTGTATGGCCTACCGAAGGAGGTCGGGGCCTGCTCTGACATGAGGTCCTGACAAAGCAGAAAACCAGCCCTGGAATTCTCTTTCTGAGGGGCAGATTTGTTGCCCAGAGCAGTCCTCCATCCTCAGGGCATGTAAATGGCTAATGATGGGCTCAGTGCAGTCCTGGCCAGAAAAAACCAGGTGAGGGGACTTGGGTACATTAGGGCAAGAAGTGAGGTCACAGAAGTGAAGGGCAGAATAGAGTGGAATCAGGAAGGGGGGAATTAGACGATGGTATAATGGAGACCTGAGGTATGCAATGTAGAGATGAGGGGAAGCAACGTGAAAGGGACGAAGGCCCTGACACCTGGCTGTATTTGTTTTCAGCATCAATTTCTGGCAGTGTTTTAGTTTTTATGAAAGGGACAGGCTGACAGTGCTGGCTGCAATCAAGGATAATGCAGGCAGACACTGGGCATGCTTCCCACACACAACAGAGCCAGTGCCCTTCCACCTCTGGAACCCACACAGTGCTCTGCCAATACATCTTATTCCCAACCCACAGCACACCCTTCTCGTCCAGTCCTGGGCTCATTCCACACCCCTCGCAACTGCCAGTGCTCCTCAGTCCTGCCCCGCAGCGCCCACTGCTATTCCAGTCCTGGGCCTCTGGCAAGACGAAACTGTCAATCATGCTGAACTGCCACAGTGGTTCTGTCACACACGTAACGGGGACTAACATTACCCTCTCTGATTTATTTTCACTTGTGATTTTAGACAAGATTGAGGGCTGCGGAGGTGACAGGTTGGTGCACATGGCCACTGAGCCTCCCTCCCCCCTCTTAATCTCCCTCTCCAATCCATTCGGTCATTCACCGTGCACTGGAAACACTAATCCATTGGGGACTTCAGCTGTCATTGGCTGCAGTCTGGCATCAATAAACTGAACGTTTTATTGCATAGACTAAATCTACTAAAGGTTATAACAACCCAAGCCAGGCTCTTATCATCTGAACCAGGAAACAGTGGGTCAGCTCTACTAATTCTTGCGCAGCAGGCTGGAGAGTCTTCTACCCTATAGGGATCCTCTCCAGTCATTTGGTCAAAATGACTAGTCAAGACTAGCTCTGTACTGAAGCTGATGTGGAGCCCCCCAATTTTTTTTTCTGCTTAACATTGGTGTCCGTATGCTGGATGTTTGAGTTTGTTCAGTGCCCACCACACCTGGATCTCCTGCGCTGGGCTGGCATAGCTGTAGCCCTGAGCTCAAGTAAGCCTGGGCATTTTGTTTTGGCAAGGAGGATTTCCTTAATGTCTTTAACATTTGAGCCCCGCTGCAGAGTGGCGTGTTAAAGGTTGCTCATTATCTTGGGATCAGCAGTGAAATTATTGAGTTGTTCACAATGTCTGGCCCAGAGTCAGGAAATCTGATTTGCAGTAACACAAAGTTCCTTTAAGTAACATTTTTAAAGACATTATGGAAGTTTAAAAGGGGCCATTTTTCAGGGTGTATTTTCTTAATTTTTACAATTATTTTCTTGCCCCTTGTTGTTTAACCCTTGGAAGGCTGAAACCAAACTCTGTGTCTTTGCTAAAGGAAAAATTCCTCCAGCACCTATGTATGCTTGTTTGTTATTGTAAAGTTGCGGATATGAATTGGGCAGTCCCCAGAGTTTGTTTTTATAGGGTTACCTAGAGGTGTGAGCTGTCCATACCAGTTAGTTACTGTAGTATTGACTGTGAGCACTAGACTGCTGGCATTCATTTTTCTTAAAAGTATTATTTTTTAAAGAAAGTCCACATAGAATTGCACGAACTTTGCAAGCAGGGTAGAAAAGCAGCTCAAATTTAGAGCCCAACCAACCTTGGCAGTAACATTTTTTTTTCCTTTTAAAGAGCAGCGAGGTAAATCATGCACACAGGACAACTGCAATTTCCATGTAATGAACCCAACAAGATATAAATGGCAAATGTCTCATTTTCTCCTGATTAAAATAATGCCTTTGAGAGGCTCTTTGCTGGCATTTCAAAAAATAGGAGTCATTGCACTTTGTCAGCTTCTATCAGTTACCTGGCACAATGTGCTGAATGTGCCCTGGGCTGCATGCCGTTTCGAGGAGTGCTGCTGGAAAAATTAGCTCATTGTCACCATCTACAGGTAGAGGTGGAATAGCAGCTGTTGTAATGAACAGGATAATAGTGGTTCTGTGGGATTGGACTGGCAGGGGGATGAGGAGGGAGGGAACGTAGAGCAAATAGATGGATGGCGGCCAGAGGAAAAATGAATTCAGAAATATTGGGTTTCTCATGGACACCCACTTACTCTGCCACCGCTCCAATGATTTTGAGCTTCCCAGATCTGATTAGGCTCTCCATTACCGTCTGCCGCGCATTAGCATGCCAGGAATCGTTTAACAGGGACTGGCTGGAATGCTTCTGTGAAATGAACAGTAAGAGCTTTTTGGTGTTTTTTCCCTCTTCTACATCCAGGGCATGTTATTACTATCAGAAATATCAGACATTTCGACTCAAATTAAAGTCAGGTTAAATATCTCAAATGCAAAAATTCCACATGGTTCCAGATGGAAAGTGGTTCCTTAACTTCATACTGAAAAAAATAAATAAAAAACCTTTCAGACCTGTGACTGCTCCTCAGTCAAGGGAGAGGCAAAGAGCCCTGCTGAACTTGAGACCTTTGAAGTTGTAATTTGGCTGGACTAATGCAAAGCATGACACACTGTACTGGAGTATAAACAGCGTATTTGCCAAACGCACAGTGGTAAATACATTGTAATGATAGCAACCAAAGCAGAAACATATGTGCACATACACGCACAAATCATGCACAACACCACATAAACACATACTGCATAAGCACATCCAAGTGACAAACACAAATCAGGTACAAACCCATGTGCTAAATACACACATTGAACAGATACATACATTGGCCCAATCACATACCCTTCACGATATTCACAATGTACACTTCACCACACAGACACATACCAGACACAACACACAAACACACACATTTAAATACACATAACAAAACATGCTTAAAATTGTCTTTATTTACACAACATTAAGTAAGCAACTTAATCCAGGAAAGGAATGAAATGATTTTGAGGTTGTCTTGCATTCAGCTTCAGTTTTGAGTTCTTGGTTCTAAACACTTTCAGTATCCTGGACATTGCAAGTGACACGAGTTTGATGGTCTCAGCCAAGAGCTTTGTTTAACTCTTTTTCTACTAGATCCCAGCTGCACCTAGTGTGCAGGCATTTTTCATTGACTAGGACATTCCACTGAAATTCAAGGAATGTTAACATATCGGACAAATGAAAAAGTAAAGCAGGTGCCTTGTGCCAGGACGTACCTGGAACATTTAGTAACCATCAAGCAGTTAAACACATTGGAAAAACATACCAGACAACAGGGCATGCTCTCCATCAAGTCCTAGAATTTGAATAACAGGTGCAGGGCATGACACAGGTTTCTCAGACAGAGGGCTCAGAGGCTTTTCAGACAGTATTTGGAAGACTTTTTGGCACTAAGTGCCCACACTGTGTTTGCTTCTGACCGGTGTAATCAGCCCTTGCATTCATAAGCACAAAATGTGATCAACCCGGTTTCTCTCCAGATCCCATTTCATTGTGTAGCCATGATGGTAAAGCCCTTTCCCACTGAGATGGTGGAATTGCCAGGCCTGTTCTTTAATGGGAAGAGAGAACTCTGCTTACAGAGGCATTGAAGCCAATCAAACTTTGTGGCTTTGAACGCCGAAGCTGTGCCACATCCCATGAAATTGGAGATGCCCTTGTCTTTTCCTGTCTCTGACCCTCCCATACCCAGATGGGGCCTAATCCCCAAAGTTCAGATCTGGTTCCAAACTCTCCCAAAGTTCAGGGGTGTTTGTTTAAGATTAGACCCTTGTCCACTCCCAAGGGACTACAGACCCCCACCCTTCAAACCCCCCACTCTAAGGAAAGATACAGCCATATTCTTAGCAAACCCAGGAGAGTAAACTGCAATGAGGCACATCCCAGCATTGACGTCCCTATATCTAACTCTCTAAATACTGCTGTTCTACAGAAGGAAAGGAGAGAAGATCTTAGTGTCACCTGCACTGAAGGGGCTTTGTACAAACTGTTGATAGATTGTCGCACTAACGACACCTCTGTCTTGTCCCACACCTCCACACAACACCAAATAACCTGTCAAATGTCTCATGTGAAATTCAATCTGCACTATGTTTCATTTCAAGGGCTTCTAGCCCTGAGCAAAGGGGAAAAATTAAATTAAATTAGAGCCCCAGTCCTGTTCTCAGGCATACAGATGTAAGTCTGGAGCCACTGCACTGAAGACAGCTGAGTGACTCTGGATTTACACAACTGTACCCAAGAGCAGAATCTGTCCGTTGCAACTCAATTTCCACAATGTGCCGGGGGCTTGACTTTTTTTTCTTTTCTTCCTTCAGTGAAGTTGTCTTAATAATGGAGATTAACAAGCCTTTAAAAAGGGCAGCCAAACTGGTTCCAAGCACTGACACTGGTCCACTCCTGAGCTGGCTGCCGTAGCTACTTCTCCCCAGTGTGGAAAAGAAAGAGAGAGAGAGAAAGAAATGCTTGCTGAGGAGCACAGCCAGGCCTGCAGCAACTGCGGGGTTGTTGCTAAAAGGCAGGGGACATATTTCAGGGGGCCCAGTGCTGGTATCTTGTATTTATTTGTTCGTGGGAGTGGATGCGGAGGGGGGTTACTTCTCAGCTATGTCAGACAAAGTGCAACCTCTGGATGATCTGCCAACAAGCAATCCTTACAGCCATGCAGCTTGGAAGGGACCCCAGTTAATAATGCTATTAAGGACAGAACTCTTTGCCTTTGCTCGCCTGCTGCTGGGGCTGTGGGTTACTGCTGACGCCAAAGCACCTCCTCCTCCCTCATTTCAAATGTGCTAGGGAATCCCAAGAGATGTCCCCACTGTACAAACATCACAAGTAAATAAATAAATACGCCAGTAAGAAGCGGGCCAGCCTTTTTTAATATAATCTCTTTTTCCTTTGTTAACTGCAAAATGTCTCAGCTTCACCTCTGCCCCTCATCCCAGTGAGCTGAAGGAGCCCTGCGAACTCCTCCAGGCATGCAGACAGAATCAGTCTTCCCGGGAATGTATCATCTTCTTCCTTTCCGGTCCCCACCAGCCAGAGTCTAGGAGGGCTTTTCACCCTGTCACCTGGTTTTGAGTGCTTAGCCAAAGTGAACAGAACCTCCTGGCCTTTGGAGATTCCCCCATCACTACATCCTGAACTTCTGCTCCAACCACCTCGTGCTGCAGCATTCGAAATACCAAAATATTCATGTCACTTCTCCCTGCAAACCCATTTCCATCCCCTTTGTGTTTCTTCTGTCCCCTATTACCACCTTTCCTAGAGCTTTACATGATGTGGCTGTGTCCTGGGGTTTTACACCCTGCCATTTCCCTGGTTGGGCCAAGCCTGCTATTTCAATAATTGCCTTGAGATCTGCCATCTCTGCACTTTGACTGCTTGTGTTTTTGCCGACAGTGTTAACTTTTCTCTCCTTGCCCTTCTTGTTTGATTTACCCTCTGCCTATCTCCTCTAATGTTAATCAGTGGATTAACTGCTGCGCTCCCTCCCTTTCTCTTAAATCCTTATCCTTCATCACAAATCTAGGAAACAAAACAGGCCAGGTAGTTTTCCATGGTAGCAACCAAAATATTTGTTCTTCTATCAGCCTGCCTCTCCCACCTGCCTCTCAGAGCCTTTCTGCTACCAGATAGACCCAGTAGCCTGAAAACTCCCTCATTGTCTGAGCTTGTCCCCACTAGCCAGCCCGACACTGTCTCCCTCAGATCCCACTGATGAACTTTATTGCTCTTCCAGCAGCCAGGGACATGCCAGGCTTGTGGTTCTCAGTAGTGATGGGACACCATCAGAAGGTTTGTAGGTGCCATTCAGAGAAGCATCAAGAATTTGAGAGTCTTCTTTAAAACTCATCTGAATCCCCGCACCTCAGAGAACATCCGCTCTCATTTGCTTTCCGCTGCGACTGGCGCATACTCATGGCATGTCAGCAGTTTTGGTTTAGGTTCTGAGCACACAAATGAAAAATGAAAACATAACACAAATGTTTTCAATCTTCAGAAAAGTTTAGATTCAGTCTCAGGCGGGTCCAGTTTGCCCAACCCTCATTTGTACCTTGACTTCCTCAAAGGTACTGAAGTTTCCCTGAACTACTCTCAAATTCCTGGTCTCGGAAATCATCTCTCTTAGCATGAGCTACTGCACCAGGCTGGCAGCCAGTTCTCCTGATGAATGTATCAGTCCTCTGTGTCATATCCTTAGTGTCTGCTCTCAGAAGACTAATCACTGCCCCGTTAACTCAGCCCCTTTAAAAAAAGAAATACTTCTCCACAAAGACTCCTACTCCCGTTACATCCCCACTCCAGGTACTCTTCATTCTCCATTTAATGCCCTCCTCCCTCATGGCTTGTGTTGTGCAACCCTGCCCCCTGAGTCACCTTCCAGGATATCCGATATCTCAGACCTGTGGGATGCCATTAGAGCAATTCATCCTCCCTTTCTGAAGAGAGGGAAGGGAGCAGCTGATAATTACAGTGCACCTTACTTTTTAAGACCCTTCATTTTTCTAATCTAGACAGCAGCTCCCTGTGCTGACTGAAGGTGAGATAAACCTCGTCAACACGACCACTGATGGGTAACCCAATAGTAATCCAGGAATGACAAGACTCTCAGCCAGAAATAAAAAATGAAGTCACTGTCGAATTCTGCCCAGAGCCAGTCCCAGGAAGCATCTTTCGCTCTAAACAGCAGCTATGAATGAAGGGGCCAACCTGGCTTACCTCCTCCTGCAAATCCTCTCAATAACTGCGGATGGCTGAGCACATGCAATTCCCCTTTTCGCTGAGTGTTGCAGGCTCTCAGCACCTCTCAGTATCAGGCCCTAGAAAACCTTCAGCTCTTTGAGAAACACCAAAGGAGAGTTCTAACAAAAGTCATTGCTGAGACAACAAAACGCCTGCAATTCGTCTTTGAATGAGGGTTGCTGAAGTTCTGTCTTCTCCTAAACATCCTTGCCAAGGTTAAACCATCCTGGTGTTGAAAAGGTGTTCCCTTGTGTTAGGGGAAAAGTCACACATAGCAGAGCTTTGGGCCAAATCATGTAGTCAAAATAAAGAGACAAGAAGAAAGCAAAATATCCCTGGGAGTTTGTCCTTAGAAGTACCAGAATCTCAGCTCTTTATAATGAGGGACAATAGAGTCCCATGCAGGAAAGGCCGTTTACAGTGCTTCTCTGGCAGATGCATGCACAGACCAGCGGGACTGGCTGATATTAAGCTAGACAGAAGGTTGTAGCTGAAAATGCTTGGGTTCAATCCCTGGACTCCTCTGTTACACCGACACGACACCTGACTAATTTGGCATCCCCATCTTGTTTTCTGTGGAACTGGACGAACCCCCTGTCCAGCTCTGCAAAACAATGGACGTAAAGGAACTTCTGCAGCCCCAGTTCTGTCCCTCCTTCCCGCTCCTGAAGCTCAACCTCTCCCTTATGCATCTACTCTTCTGTTTGTAGCTCCTATGTGACAGCCCTGCCACCCAGCCATCCAAAGCTAGAGTGCCAATCTGGGTCTTCCTTGTCTTCTTCTGTCACCAGGCCTGTGAACCTTGGAGGAGGAGAGGGGAGAAAAACCAGCAAGTCCTATTCAGGGTTAGACAGCCACTGTGAGAAAGACAGAAGCCTTCTTTATTAATTTCTATGATGGCAGTAACTACAGACCCCAACGGGGATCAGGGCCCCATTATTCTAGGTGCTGTACAAACACATAGCTAGTGGCAGCCTCTGCCCTGAACAGCCACACATCTAGCTAGACAAAGGGTGGGAAAAAGGAAGCTGTAGCACCCCCATTTTACAGACGGAGAGTCAAGGCACAGACTGAACACTTGTGAGTAGTCTGTGGTGAAACCTCACTTCCAGCACCTTGCACAATCTGGAGCAAGGGGTGGCTAATGCCAAGCCCAGTGACATAATCACTCAGCGGGTCTGCGGTCCTGCACGCCATGCGAGTGGATGCCGACTGATTCTTAGGCCACCTGCCAGCATTGCATCAGCACCTGGAAAATGTGCTGGGTCTGTATTTATTTATTTTTTGGAAGCCAATCATCTACCTGCTTATGATCAGTCAGCCCAGGAACCCTGCATACTCTCCCATTACTATTGTATCAATCATACTGTCAGAGCCACGGGGGGGAGGGGATGGTAATGGGGGGAGTGGGAAGGGGCGGGGGGAGGGCCCATTGTGAAAAAACGATTCTGGCAGCTCGCAGCTCCAACCGGACTTTTCAGCTCTGCTGCTCCTGCCAAAGCAGCGTTTCCAAAGCTGCAGCTCCCTGATAAAACCTAATACCATCTCCCACAAATTGTATTAAATAAACAGCAGCTGCAGATCAAGGTATATTCATCAAGGGCTTCCTCTTTTTTTTATGAATGGCTGAAGACTCGGAGATGCTGTTTGCCAATAGTCTGTCAACGGAGACTGCATTTAAAATCAATCTGGTGATTACAACTCTGACTCGGAGTCACAAATCAAAAAGAAAACTCCAGCCCTTCGGGATGTTTTGGACCATTAGGGGAGCTGATAATTATGCACCCCAGCTGGGCATTAATTTAAGGGCAGTGTGCAAATGCAATGGCTTGAACTGGAGATGGGAAAGTGACTGTAAGGAATTTCAAAGGTTAGGAGAGACATCATCAGTCTATTTACAACCACCTCACTTAACATGTTACAGCGTGGTAGGAAATGCCAACTGGACTTGAAATTGCTATTGTTTTGGTTTACCTTTTCCTCCTGCAGAGGCCACTATCCTGTTGGAAAGGAATAAAGAAAAAAATTAATGTATAGCCTCTGTTTGTATAGGACCTACAATATTTTGTGCTGTGTTATTCTCGGTCACTTGGATATTGCGTCTATGAGCAGCATATGCATGTGGACAGAGACAGACGGGTTGATCCAGCAAAGGGAACATATCCTTAATTCCATGTGCCCTCCAGAGTGAATTCTGTCAAATGACCGTAAAAAAAGCCCTCCTGTCTCATGGGACAGGTAACAGTTTATGGCTTCAGGACTTGGTTGAGAATCCTCTCTCATCCTACACCAGAACGTACGCTGGGGTCATCTAACCTCCTGCCAGCCCACTGGTTCCCCTAGCCTGCTATCTTGTCACCACCAGTGTCTTGTACCAGCTGTTTTAGAGGGAAGAGAGCTATCCCATAATGCTCCTGGCCAACTGTTCAGTCCTGTGAGACAGGGAGCAAAGGGATTCCTCCTCGGCACCTCCAATCAGTCAACCTAAGCCCTGAAACATGAGGTCTTGCTATCCTTGTAACACTGTCTACTGCCCGCATGCAGTAGCTGCAAATGTTATTAATGGCCATAAAATTATCAAGCCCTTCAGATATCCTGTTACGCTATTTGTCTCGCAGGCCTCCTGCAGGCTGGTCTCACAGCCCCATGTGTCTGGGCTCAGGCTGCTCTTCAGAGTATCACATCTCTGTGAGGAGCACTGTGAAGACAGTTAAGCTTCGGGCTCGGAGGGGGCCAAGGCCAGACTTTGGATTTTGGAGAAAGAGGAAACCACTGACCCTTCCCCCTGCTGTCTGTCTCCAAGCTGCTCAGCTTACTCCTCTGTGTATCTTTGTTTTAAAGGCCCAAAAGAAGAGGGTGAGAAATGAGCCGTCCTAGTGCCCCTGACTCGACCTCTTTGAAGCAGGTGTATGGGTAAGAAAGGTGACGCTATAAACATGGCACCTTCTTACTCCCATCTGGTTCTATGCCCTCTGTATTGGCGTTGCTGACAAACACACACTTGTTCTCCGGTCAGAGCTGAAAAGCCACCCGCACCTCTCTGGAGAGCGAGCCTTGCTCTGGGCTCCCTCCACAGAACCTCCAGCGACGTTCCGACTGCGGGCTCTTCACGCAACGCCAGACGTGGCGATGGCAGGGTCTCTCTCCTGTCTCGCATGCTGAGCAGAATGGATCGAGCAGCACCATGGGTCCTACGGGGACGTTTTTAGAAAGCCGCTCATTTGCCCTTTCAGAGACGTCCTCTGCAAAAGTCCAGGTCCCCCCTGTGTGCTGCTTTGTTGCTGTTACATTTTCCCCATGCCTCCAAGCCACTTATTCACACCATGCACAAATCCCGCTGACTTTGGCCACCAGACAGAAGAAAAGACACTGGAAGACACTGTGATGGCAGCTGGGCAAAGAAGATGGATAACTCAAGCAGGATTAAAATTGATCACTTTTCAAATTCTAAATATAATAACGTTTAGCTACCGCCCAGTGTAGGGCTCTTTGGAGTTTATTATGCTGGTGGTTCTAGGACTCATCCGGCAACCAAACATGTTTGGGAAACAGGCAATAGTGGTTCTGGGATGCTAGCTACCAGCACCAGAGACTTGGTCTTGTGAATAATGAATTAATGAGCTAAGTAAGTGTCTTGCTGCAGTCTGTTAGACAGATGCATCCAGGCGGCTGTCTGGATGAAGATCCATGATAACTAGAGCTTGGGAGATACAGTCACTGCTAATAGATTGATTACATATAAACCTCATTCCAGGGGAACGTGTGTGTGTATGAGAGTGAGGCTAAGTCAATGAATAAATAACTCTCCAGCTTAACTATAGAGGAGCTAATGAGAACATAACTCAAGAAGAGCTGTCTTTATTTCAGTTGAGTTATATTTATCACAGGTGTGATTTTTCACAGTAAACATAGGCAGGGGCTGCAGAATTAAACAGGAAGGGGGGCTTGTCTTTCTAGCCCCACTATTCGCTGGCCATGGTTGCAGTTTACTCATATTGAGGCGCCGAGGCTGAGGTTTAACTAAAGAATCTCAGGACCCACTTCCTGATTGATCTACTGTCACAATCTTGGGCTTGCAGTACACCCCTCAGTTACGCTAGATCGTAGGGCGTGGTGGGACAACTGGCCACACTAACTTTCTCTCCTCAGAACAGAGATGACCAGGTCTCCTGAATGGAGCTGGATTCCCAATGCACACCTCACGAGGACCCTGAATCAAAGCCCACGGAAGTCAGTGGGAATCTTGCTATTCTCTGCATTGATCTTTGGATCTAGGGCAAAGTGTCAGAGCAGAACACAAGAGGCTGCAGCAAGGGACATCACCCCAAACTGAGCTGGGTGTTGGAAGGGAAGAAACAGCCATCAGAAATGGATCTCTTTGTGTGATCAGAACAGTCCAGCCTCCCAAAAGCATAGTGCACACACCCTAGGATCAAAGAAAGCAGAGAAGAAAAAGACATTATATAGCAGGTCCCCTATCCCCTGGGGCCAATGCAGGACGGTTCTCTGCAATACAGTGCTTTGCCTAATCTGGATTTAAAGGACCCAGCTGATGGTGCTTCCAGCCCTTCCCTTGGAGACTATTTTTGCACATCTCAGCAGCAAGAAGCTTTTCTTTGTATTCCGCCTAAATGTTTTCTTTGTTTGATTTCACCCCATTCCTCTACGTAATTCCTCTCTCTCCTTGGTGCTTACATCCTTCCAATATTGTAGATGGTTATCATATTGTCCCCTCCCCCGAGCTGTCATTTGACCAAACTAGACATATTTAGCTCTTTAAATCTTTCCTCCTAAGTCCGTCCTTCACTGCCTGATGAATGAATGCCCCCATTACCTCATCATCACAAAACAGGCCACCCATGTGATGACCTGATCTTTAAGGATCACATTCAGCATGTGGCCTAGAAGGGACTTGTTCACCATAGCTACATATTAATTGCTGAGTGGCTGCACCTTGGTTGCACATTAATTGCAACGTACTCGGCACCAGTAGAGCTACGTGCTGGAGAGCAGCATCTTCCATCGGGTCTCGGGCTTTGTCATGTGTCCTGAATGAACTCTCAGGTTTCTGTGGTCTTTCGCTGCCCTGTTTGCCTCACGCAGGAAGCATCAGCATTAAAAAGCTGCCCTGAGCAAGAGCTCTGCCCGCAAGATCTCTTCAGTTAAATGTCATTTTGGAAAATACCATGCATTTCACAGTAAAATAACGGAGTTATTTTCTATCACAGACATGTCAACACTTGGCATTTCCTGTTGCGTTCCCCGAGTCCCCCCAGACAAAACCTAAAATACATATAAATATATATTGGAAATGGAGACGTCTTTATTACAAGCCTTGCCCTGGATGGCAATTTCTGCATTTGCTTTAAATACATCCATTTAAAGTGACAGGCAGAGACCCACTCAAATCTACATCAAGGAGGCGACAGAGGGGGTGATTTTTTCCCTCTCTCTCTCTTTTTTTCCCCCCTCAGCCCTTTGTACAACTCATATCATAAAAGGGACTGAAATTAACTTTAAAAATGGAAAAAATACAAGAGTTGACAAGAAGGGGGCTGTGCGTGAGAAGGAGCAGGAATTTGATGGGGAGTGTGGGGGAACCAGAGGTTTGAGAAATAAGATTGTCTAACATTTCTCTGATGCCAGTCTGAGATGCCTAGAGGAAGGTGGAAGGGACAGCCCACAAGGGGAGAAAAAGAGGATATTAAAATGTTCAATCAGAAGTTACTGACAAACTGTCAGGTTTATGGACTACGCACAGAACAAAGGTTTGCATTTGCAAATCAATAAAAATAAATGAGGAGGGGAGATGCATGAATATTTTAACATAAATCTACATAAACCCTCACCCTGAAAATGCCTGTAAATGTGTCATCTGCTGACTGGACTCCTGTCACTGATGCCAGAGCAGGTGGCAGAGTTAGGGGGGCTGAAGAGATTTTCCACAACCAGCTAGAGCCACGTCTAACTGGCACCATGTCACCCAAGCCGGATGCCTTATATCTAATTCAGTCCCTGTGCCCCTCCTGCAGCAGCAGCTTGGGCAGAGTAATGCACACTGAGTGTCTGGCAAGTGAGTGGTTGTGCAAGCCAAGCCACGATGGACGCCTCTTGTTGCAAGTTCTGGGGAGCCCACTGGGTGGAGGGCTCAACTGAGCTCTCCCTAAACGAGAGGGTAGCGTAGGAGATTACACTTCTTGTGCAGACATCGCCCATAAAGTAAGAAGGCAATCCTTTTTATACATATAACCAATCAATCGCTGCATTCAGAACACTGTAAAATAACCTTACGCGCTCACCAGAGTGATTTGGAAACTATTGACTCTCATGCTGAAAGGAAATACGTATGCAAATAGGACAGTTTGGGACTGTTTTTCTATATTGTTGCCACTTCAATGTTAAATTCTGTTCAGTGCAATTTGTGGTGACCTAACAGGGGAAATGACCTTGGATGCAGCAATCTGTCCTTGTCCATAAGAGTTTCCCAACTGGTCATCATCTTTATCATCATCACGCTTAGTACTTATATCACACAACGTCAAAGCACTGCATGAACTTCAACTAGTAGAGCCGGTAGGGAAACAATTTCTGTCCCATGGGAAATTCCAACATTGACTATTTTTTTAAATCCTAAATCGGGACGAAAAGTCAAAATTTCAAAATATTTTACAAAATGACATTGGAAGCATAGAAATGACCTTGTTGAAATGTTTTCTTTAGAGAATATTGAAGCATTATGATAGAACAAAGTCAAAACAAAATGAGAAAATCAGAAGGAAAGGAGAAAACCGAAATGACTTATTCCGTTTTCAATTGCTTAGAAACTTTTCTGTTGAAAAGGATTGAAATCAACACATTCCCTCAAAACATTTCAATTTCAACAAAACAGCATTTTCTGTTCCATTGAAAAAAGATTGACCAGCTCTATTAACTAGTTCACTCTAATAACTCCTCTGTCAGTTACAGATACGCTGTATCTTACAGCAGGGCACTTGAGGCAGAGGTGCTCTCTCTCTCTCTTCCTCTCTCCAGGTGAGCAATCACCATGGTATCTAGGGCAGGTAAGTGACTCAAGGCCACAAAGTGTCATAGTAAGAGCTGGGATTACATTTTTGGGGCACCTGGCTCTCAGCCCTGTGCTTTTCCATTGCATAATGCTGCTTCCCCAAAACTTTCCTAAAGCGGACATGGGCACACATCTGATGGCCCATGTTAAAAGCAGAGATGGGAAACTCCACACTGAGACAGACACATGCCCCTGAAGTGGAATGGCATGATGACCCTGGCAATGGTACTGCTTTAGCCCAGAGAGGCTGCAAGGGACTGCTTGGAAAAGGTGGGGTCAGCTCCCATGCTAACCCCCCCACTCAGCATGGAAGACTTGAGCAGGGCAGTTTCTGTGGCCAGATGCACTCTATGCATACCGCCTGCTTCACACCTTGGCTCCATAAGAACCAAAGTTTTCCACGGGTGACATTCACATCAGGGAACCACTAGCCACTGAGCCTGCTAACTGAGTGGTGCTCAAAGCTCTTCTTCATCCCCCGCTCCCACTGAGCACTTTATATTTTGGTGGGATTTGATCTCTATATTCTTCCCTTGTTGCCAGGCTTTCTTTATGGCACAGCATGTATGGAATAATCCTGACTGCCCAGCTGAGCTGGCTAAGGGGAGGATAAGATGGAAGGTCACTGAAGTCCAGACCGCCAGTGATGAGTCTCATTACATATATGGATGAGGTAATGCTCCATTCGCCGCTGTACCTCCTGCGTTCCCAGCTAATTAATTGCCTCTTCTCTCCCGTTTCTTCTGCCTTAATTGGGACAAAGACATCTGGCAGAGATTTGTTTGTGCAGACATCAGTCTTTAACATATAGACACATTCCGCTTATTAGGGGAGTTAAAAAGAAAACTCCCCTGAGGATGGAATCCATGAACAAACCAGAGGCTCTCTCGAAAGCTGTTAAACCATCACATTTCTGGGTCTTCGCCGCGACATGTGCCATGCCAGTTCCCCTTCTGGGTGTGGGCTGCGTGAGGGCCACCATCCTCCCATTAGAACTGAAGAGGTAGGAAACAGAAAGCTCATCGGAATGCACTGTGGGCCACAAGTGCAGAGCAGATGGGCAAGGCTGGCTGCTCTGAGAGAGGCTTTTTTACACACTGAAAGGGGAGGCAGAACCAGGACAGGCCTCTCTTTTCACTTGCATTCTTGCATCATAGTGTACATCTGGATGGCACTCTGGATCCAAACCTTACCAACCCCTCAACTCCACATCCAGACAGGCATGGGTAACTCTCACACACTGTCTCACACTGTGGTATACACACATGGATACTGCCGTATGCACAGGCATCCATACCCCTCTGATTTACACTCTCCTGGACTTTTGTCTCCATTCCCCCTCTCCCAAGACTGAGCAATTTCAAACATTTTGAAATTAGGAGCATATTGGATTCCAAGGAACAAGACATGGGGTGCTGCTCAACCTCCTTGTTTACTTAGCCTGGACAAAGCTGACTAGAATACGTGCATGGGAGGAATATTTTCTTGTACAGCCAAGCTGGATCTGCCATATTTGTGAACTACCTGGGGAAAGGGCAGAAATCCCAGAGAATGTGCTCTAATGACTCCCATCCCAGTGCCCTCAGAAAGTGCCCCGATGCCCTGACTGGTGGGATCCTTGCCCAGGTTATAAAGCTTTCTTTTGGAAACACCATAATGTGCAACACCACATTATAACACACTAAAATGTACAACTTTGCTGTAAAAAACCCCAAGGACTCAGGTGCTGGCTGGGAGGGTGGTTGGTTTTGTGTTCACACCTCTTAGGACACTAGCTACTGTGGAAGGGCTGCTCCCTGTTCAGGCCCAAGAGCAGGGAGGAAAATATCACTGTGTCATCTTCAGTGGGGAAACACAAAAACCTTGGACGAGTACAGACAACGGGAGAGTGGGACTCTTTACCCTGAGGAGGATTCTTAGCTGCGAAGTGGATGGGCAAATATCCCACCGATTGGCTGCTATTCCTATTCAGAACGCCTGTTCTGAATGTCCAGCAGTAAAATGCTCTCATTTCTGTTTCTCAGACCCCCCATGCTAATGCCATTCTGTGCTGCTTATACAGGAAACTCCCTCTATGTAAGTCCTTAAGAGTGTGGGAGATGGAGGAGACGACTTGGGGAATTGTTACTGGTCTGACTGTAAGTGATGTGATGACACCGGGATGCCATGGTGATGGGAGCCCTAGAAATGCAAATAGTGAGCGATAGACTGATAGGAAGAGTGCTGGGATCTAAACCCTTCAGTTCTTGCATGTCTCCTCATGTCTCTAGCTTCTTCTCTCACTACTGAGGGCCCCATTGCCTCTCTGATCTCCTTCTTCCAGCCTCATCTTTCCACCATCTGCCCTACTGCCCCCATTCAGCAAATGGCTTCCCCGCCCCAGAGGGCCAAGCCCTAACTGTGTCCATTTGCATCCCTACTACTGATCCACTCTTCCTGTGAGACTTGCCCCAGCCCTGTTTGTCAGCTTCCTTCTCCCCCGCCCCCATATTGTAACCGACAAGGGAGTGAAAGAAGAGAATGAATGAAGATCCCAAAAAGCACCCCCAAACCATTGTGATCTAACCTTTCCTGTGGCTGTCCCACCATGACTTGCCTTATCTCTGTCTGACTTTCAGATTATAAAAAAAAATCTTTGGAACAGGCACAATCACAATTGTACTTGTAGAGCATTGAGAACATTGTGGACACAATAATAATAATAAAGCTGTCCATCCTCCTAAATAGTACTTGTCAGCACTAGAAATGTGGGACTAACCATTAGGAAATCTCATATCACACAACTTTAGCCTCTTTTCCTGTTCAGGAATTGCCCATGAACTACTTACAATTTTCTTGACTGTAATTGTTATCCAAAATTATTCAGCCAATATTTCCAATCAACAGTTCCTGGGCCAGACTGCTCTTTAAATGTGCTGTTTCCATAGACATTCCTGCTACTGAACTTGTTTGCTAGAGTATTTCTGGAAAGTGAGTTCAAAAGTGACACAAAACACAAATTGCAGGCAACGTTCACAGAGCCTTTTTAGAGGTGATCTCCCAGCTCTACTTAGCACTAACATGGTGCTTTCTATTTTCCAGTATGTTTAATAAATTGTCACAGCAGCCCCGGGGAGCAGGTAAGTATCCTCCCCATTGTTACAGCTGGGGAAAATGAGGCAGGGGAGAAAGGTGTCTGACCCATGTCGCAAATGGAATCAGCAAGCTGGCTTTAAAATGCAGGGCTTCCTGATTCCCAGGCATGGCTTCAACCACTGAACCACACCTCTCTATAAGAACTCACTCTCCCAGACAATAGGGAAAGCCACGTCTCCACTGAATGTCTCCTTCCACTCATACGCTACTAAAAACATGCATGCACATCCCGGTAGCTGTCTCTTTCTCATGTCAGCTCTTCTGGTGTGACTTCAAGGCTGCCCAGCATTCAGTCCAATAGGTTAGAGGGGACAGGGGCACCCAAGCCACAGAGAGGTCACAGGGAACAGCTCAGACCAGGCCTGAGCAAAGAAACCAGAAGAGGTGTTATACTCAGGGCCATTAAAAAGCACTGCTGTGCTTTGCTCACCCAGCCCAGATCTACAGGCCAAATCCGTCAGCCTGGGAGACAGCTCCAGATTGCACAAAAGACCATCTGTCAGTCACTCAGCAGAGCTCTGCTGCTCTAATAAAGCGGTGCTAGTGTAATTCATTCATTGGGGGGGTCACTGAAAGGCGATTTAACCGCTTGTCATTCTAAGAGGGATGTGGTGTCACTTGTGCACAGAAATGTTGTGTATATTACCTTCCATGGTGATCACCCATCACAGAACTCATCTAACCATCTTTTTTTAAATGCAGATAATTTTGAGGATGAACCTTCATTTGCCCAGCAAGTGACTTCTGTTCCTGTACAGTCTCATCTGTCTAAATTCAGCTGCAAGCTCCAGGGGCAGAGACCTCATTATTCTCAACATAGTTTGCATGACAGGACAGACTGATGGCATTAGACTAATGACAGTGCTGACTTTTATCCATGCACAGTAAATAGGGCACTGGCCTGGGAGTCAGGAAACCTGGAGAGCTACTGTTGAATCTTGGGCAAGTCACTTAATCATTTTGTTCCCATTTCTCCTCTTCCCCTTTGTCTGTTTAGAAAGAGAAGCTCTTTGTGGAGGGGTAATCTCTCACCATAGGTTTGTACAGCACCTGGTGTAATGGGGGCCTGATGTCCATGGGGTCATTTAGTTGCTAGTGTTTTACCAAGACTATGACAATTGACAACATCCCTCTCCTCTGAAGGAATGTTAGAAAGTGGGAACTGACTTCATTTCCTGATGCATGGCAGTAAAACAGTCATTGATGACATAAGAGACGCACTTTCCTTCACAGCCTGCCCCTGGATCCTGGGCATACAAACTCCAAGCCAAAGCACTTGGGTTCAAACTAAGGTTGAGTTCAGCCATCAACTTGCTATTCCACAGCTAGGCCCTGACACAGCTCTGCTGATGCATCCTCAACCTGGCCTTCCTCCTCTGGTGCTAAAGATACATTCTAGTTCAGCCACCGGAATTATTCTGGGAATGTCCTATGGCTCATGTTCTGCAGGAGGTCAGACAAGATGATCACAATGGTCCCTTCTGGTCTTAAAATTGGTGAATAATCTATTAATATATTCCACTCCTGGTTTCCCCATGTACAGCTCCACCGATCCAATTCTGTCCTGGTATACAGCACCCCAGTAATCCAACCCTGCCTCTCTCACCCAGTCCTGTCTCTGATGATCCACCTCAGTCCTGACCTACCCTCCTGCTCTCTCACTCCTAGGGCTCCTTTGGCTTAATGAGTTTCCCTGCTGGCAGGGGGGTGACCTTTCTTTTCATTCAGCGGACCTCATGGATTAAAGACCATTTTACAAGCTCATGCAAAGGGCATGTGGATGGCCATTGGGCGATCTAATAATCATAATAAAGAAATAATAGATAATTAATTATTAGTGCTTTCCATCTTCAAAGCATTGTATAGACATTAACTGATTGATCTTCACAGTGTCCCCGGAGGTGGGTCGCAATAATTAGCCCTCCATTTTACAGAATGGAAACTGAGACACGGCTTCAGGATGCTACGAGATAGAAATAATCGAGACTCTCAGTGACGCTGCATCACTCCCCCAGCCCCACAAAGGAGGAGATCATTCCAGGCAGATGTGCACAAGAACGGCCCCAATCCTGTTCAAGTACCTGCATTCTGCTTTCCGGACCTTGACATGTCCGTGTATGCATGTGCATGTGTTTGTGCCAGCATGGGGCGCAGTGTTAATGAAGACAAGGTGGGAACTTCAGCAGGAGTCTGAGAGCTGACCTTGTCTGCTCCTCAGATAATATATCTCGGAGACCCAGTTCAGGTTTCCTGGCTCCAGTGCTGCTATTTAAAATTTATGGTTTGAGAATGTTCTTATTGCCGGAATCCCTCGACCTATCACCTTTTCAACCTCATGTTTATCAAGATGCAAGTTCCTCCCTCTCCCCGTCCTTTGTTTTCTGCTCTCTGTAATCTCAGAGGCTTGGTTTTGCTGCTGACAAGCCTGACACTCAGGTTCCAGCTGATGTGAAAATGTCAGCATCCCTCTCTAAGTTCCCCCCCACCCTCATTCTGCACCTTCTTTTCCTTTTCCTGGCTGTTGCGGGTTTGCTGTTTGCTGCCATCTCTCTCCTCTGCTCCCAGATTTGCACGTAACATCTTCTGAGGATGGGTAACCTGGGTGTCTGTACATTTCAAGTTGCCACGGCGACAGGAAATTGACAGTGACCCTGGGGATGGGAGTTGGACTTGCATCCTGTGTCAGTTGCCTGAAAAGCGCATCGCTGATCAATTTCAAAGGTCTTCCCAGGCCGTCAGCTTTAATAATGAGGCACAGTGAGACAGAGACACAGACGGTGTCCTCAGTGCCCCAGGCTGGGGGAGTGGGTAAGGAAAGTGGGGGCTGGATTTATCTATGCTTTTTTATTGTTGGAAAAAGGTATACATCAATTTATTTTTAAATACATTTTCTGCCACACAGATTTTTGTCCCCCATGGAGCAAAAGCCCAGTGGTGGGATTGGGCATCTTTCAGGTTCATAATAGCAGGACCCAGGGCAGGGCATCAGGGCTATCTGTCAGAGAATCAGGTAGGGACTGGACTGAGGGAAAGAACCCAGACCCTGAGCACCATGGCACAGGAGATGAAGGAGGAGGAGCTGGACACCCACTAATGCAAGGTGAATGATGTGTGAAATAGAAACATGCAGACAGCGGCACAGAAACGCCACCTGACCATGGCTTATGTCACTGTCATGCTGCTCCTGTGGTTGTTTGCCGGACAACACATTGCTAAGCACCTCTGTGGCCATCAGAGAAGACTGGACAATGGGTACGTGATCCTACTTGGAAAAATAAAAACGACCCAAAACTTGCCCCCAAATTCTCTGCTCTTGTGGGTTCTGCCCTGAGCAGAAAATCCCAGAGTATCACCAGAGAGGCTTTTCCCATGGTACTCCCAGCTCTGTCAAATCCAAGGAGCACTGGACAGCCCATGAGAAAAAAAGCCTGATCTGTGAGTTCCCAGCAGAGGAAGGCAATATGCTTATCTGAACTGGCATGCCAAACCTTGAGACATTTCCTATTGTTTGGCTAGATCCACACCAAAGTCGAAAGAAAGAAAGAAAGAAAGAAAGAAAGAAAGAAAGAAAGAAAGAAAGAAAGAAAGAAAGAAA